>OZ018392.1:7381375-7981375 GCA_963969525.1 Ontholestes murinus
CTTGCTAAATATAATGACGACTATGAGATCATTAATAATAATAATAATCAATTGTCTTTAATATATCAAAAAATTACATTTGAAAAAAATATATTAGCAGGAACAGGCGAAGTTCAGTTGGTTGTCAACCTAAGCTGCTCTTCCACTTAATAATAATACATTCTTTATTTCAAAGTGTTATTACAATTAATATACAAGTTGAGCTGGCGTCATATATCTTAATTCTAGATATACTTATCCTAAATTATTACATCTTACGTACTATTACTATATTTATTTATTACTAGTTGTACTTATTTATGAACCTGGTGTATTTATTAGGCATATACATCAAATCAATACACTTTGAGTTAATTGCTTTTGGGATTGTTTGTTTTGTTTACTACAAATTCTTGCACTGAATAAGGCTTTATATTAATTAGGTATCTATTTAGTTGTTGTTTGAATGTTTTTATTTTATTTTTATTTTGTTTTATTGCATCTGGAAGTGAATTAAATAGTTTTATAGCCATATAGTGATTACTGTGTATTTTTGATTTATGTTTGAGATATATGTAATCCTGTGTGCTTGTGTTATGTAATCAGAGTTTGTAGTCGCTTCCTTTAATGTTATTAGGTAAAACATTATACAATCAAAAATATAATAATCAAACAATGTCTGTGGTTGATTAGGTTTAAATTTTCCTCGGCATGATTCTTGGCGCACTAGTAGTGTTAGTATAATTCGTAGTGCCATTTTTGCAATCTAAATATTTGTGTAGCACCCGAATAATTACGTCCAGTAGATCAAACCATTTTGTATAATGCTTATAAAATTCATATGATAGACAGTTTTTGAAACAGCATTTGTTGGATATCCAACTTTCCTTTCAATTTTTAAATATGGGATTCTCCTGATAATTTATTATTGATTTCAATGCCCAGGAATTTGCCTGAGTATAGAATATCTATGTTAATGTTTAAGTGTATAGTGGTTATTTCTTCCAATTTGATTAGGAAATAACATTTGATTTTGATTGTCTAATCTATCAAATGCCTTAGAAAAATCGGTGTAGATAAGATTGACCTCTTCACGCTTTTTAAACTGCTTAAACTGCATATTCGATATTACTTCACAAATTGTAACTACTTAGTATCAACATATACTCTGATATGGTTAAATTAATTTCATTCATATCATATTTACCAAGTTAAAACCAAAAATTTTTTACCGGTTTCAATCTATTTTGTATCTCATCAGATTGGTGGTTATCCACCCATTTGGGATCTAGTGCAACTTTTAGACAATAGATGGCACCTTTATGGTAATAAATCGATGGTTAACCGAAGAGTTAAATACTTAAAAGTAAATCTCACTTCTCCATCTCCAACTGCGCTACCCTGATGAGATCTCTTGTTGACAGGGAACAAAAATCAAAAACTTTTTGTAATTAGTAACTGTTGATCACCACACACCATACTAAACTAATTTTTAAATAAATTGGTAATTGCTGAATGTAACGAAACATCGTGGTAATTTATCTTAACTTTTATTTTAACATATTGGTTGCCAACAAGTTTTTTTGTAAAATGTTAAAAAAAGTTTTCTCTGTTTTCAAGTTTTATTTTATAAAATGAGGAAGAATATGCTTATTTAATTCATTTTGATGCATTCTTTAGACGAAATTACGGGTTTTGTATGTGTCAGTCACAGGTGACTGACAAACCTCTAATGGCAAACAATTATGGGTTTCGTCCCTTTAGGCAATGTGTCAGTCACGCGTCTCACTCTCAGAGACATTCTCATTTTTATTTATTAAATATACGGGTTTTATTTCAATATAGTATTTTTTCCGAGATTATACCTACAGCTGTTTGAAGGAATATTAGGTGGCCAAGTTGTGGTAACGTACAGAATTGCTGTATCAGGCAATCCTAGTAACAATTACCACGGAACTCGTGACTGACAGCGCTAAATAGTAAGTTTAAAGTAGGTACTCACTGTCAGTCATCAGTGACTGACATGGCACCACCGGAATACTTCAATGTCAGTCACCGGTCAACGTGTTAAAAATAGAATGCAGGAAATATGGCTTCCATGTATCAGATAAAATTATAGTAATAAGTGATTTGGTAAATAATATATACATTAAATATTAAGGGGTTCTACATTTATTGTAGAACACAGCAATATTTTTCACCACAGAGTTGATTTTTTGAAAATGCAATTTTATTCGTATCGTAAAACTACACTGCTTTCCCCATTTAATCGCTTTTCTATCTCTTGTAGTTTCCATTCGCTATGGCGATGTATGTAACACAACTAAAAAAAACTCACCCTGTATAAATTGCTAAGAATAGAGCATATACACAGTTAAATATTAAATTAGAACAATAGATTCATTAGGTCGCAGTTCACGAGAGGCTAGCACACCTCACAAGTACCCCATTTAACCTATATAGATCAAATTAGTTGAAATATCATCAGAACTAATAGAGTACAATTTTACAAAGGATAAAATATTGTTAAGAATATAGATAAGCACTTGACATAATAATAAATACTTAAAGTAAAAAATTAGTTATAAGGTTATGTGATTCATCTATTTTTTTTAAGTTGTTGTGAATATCCCTTCGAAGTTCCGTAAAAGAATAATTGATTTAAATTTAGGTAATTAGATAAATCAATCGTTATCTCAGCCTGTAGATTTAGTGAATTAACTAAATAACCGAAATATGTCAGATATTTAGAATTTATGATCATAATATTCTACACGTAAAGAGACAATGACAGTTTTATTAACTTCTTATAATATTCTTATCTCTGTGATTCTTAACTCAATTTATAGTATAAGTTCTTATTTGAGAAATAAATTTTATTATAAGATGAAAGAATTTAAACCATGAAAAATTATATAAATGTATTTGAGATTTTTTTTTGAGCACAAACTATAAGTTATCATAGTCACAATTTCAAAAGGCTGTAAAGCATTGAGCTTTCTAACCTACAGTAAAAAGATAAGTTTATTTCGTCGAAAGAAATACCCATAAATTTAATTATGTTGAAGCATAGAAGTTGTCCATTTTTTGAGCAACTTCTTATATGATAAATGCATCTTTTTACACGTTTGTTATTTTGTATTATTATTTTATAGAGGGCGTTTTTGTAACTCGGGGCACTAAAGGATTTTAATACATTTTATTATTAATGGATACCTGTAACATCATTTGGAAGCATTATTGATGATCTTTATTTATGGGTTTGAATCGAAGATATTTTGAAGAAGTAAACTCCGTCCGTCCTCCCTTCAGCCAAAATGTTGATAATATTTTAATATTTTGTAATATATTTTTTGTGATATTTATTCTAAAAGAAAGGAGTGCAAAAATATAATAAAGATGAAGATAAAGATTATGCTCATTTGCAAAACTTCTCAATTGTTTTATGAAAATTGAAATCGTTAGTATTTGCTATAATATACACCAAGTATACTTTTTCGATGTTAAATAAATTGTTGAATATAAAAAGAAAAATATTTCTCAAAACGTCTGTATATAGTCTATAGACCGCGTATAGTATTTATTTATTAAACAGTAAATACAAATCAGTATATTGATGCAGAAACCAACCGCTGTGTTTATTGTGAATAACAAGCCAATTCCATTTTCTAGCAATGCAATACATCACAGCATATATTGAGGGTTGCTTTAGGTAATGCAACATTGATATCCCACTCTAGCCGTCGAGTCTGTCGGACACATTTGGGTACGATGAATTATTTAAAATCGCTTCGAAATAATTTAAATCATATTTGAGAACGGATTTTAAAAGATTTGCAGAAAAGAGCAATTATGAACCAACTATTCTTAATTATTACCTATAGTAATTTTTAGGTATTCTAATAGTTATAGGTTAGGTTATTATATTGATTAAGCATTTTTATATCTATATTTTCAATATTCACCTCACGAATGTATCGTCTGTGGAGGCGGCGATGGATGCGCTGCATTGGGCCCCGTAGCTTAACGTCACGCACGGGGTGCATTAATCCAAGGGACTTTTTTCTTTTCAGCGAGACGGCAGCGACATTTCAATTTTTCAAATTGTCCCGACGACGAAACCACAGCCGCACAATCTTATAATACAAAACTTCACCAGGAGCGATGAACTCGTCTCTTTATCGAAGACGACGCCGAATCGCAATAAATCAATTTATATTTACCGTGCAAAACGAGAAAGAAAACCGTATATTTTCACACAAGAAAACCGCCCGCAACCCTCGCCGGTTCCTTCCTGAAGACAACAAAGCACTCCGCGTGTGATTGATATCCTTCTTTTTTTGCTACCCTATCGGTGTAATTTTCCACGTGGTGGTGTAAAAATAAAATATCTCTCGGGGTAGTTATTAATATTTGTAGGAACGGGGATAAATAAACCGCAATAAAACGTATTTATCGGCGTATCGGCACCTCTGGCCTAGAAGGTGATTCGTATACATGGAGGGTGTGATTTCCCTCCCATAACCGTAGCCATATTTCGGGATAAGATGAAAAATATATTTGCAATCGTCCGATTATTCATGGCCCGGATATCTCCGCAATAAATGGATCTTTCAAACACAGACGTCGCGGGCATGCGATGTTGAACAATAAATTGACGGAACTACCCCTAAATCACCCGGTAACGACTTATTCGTGTGTATAGGGCAAATCGAAATCTGATAAATTTCACATTTGTTGCTTAAATCCTATTATAATATTGTTTGTTCTTGTAGTAACGATCGATTTTTACGATTGCATCCGGCAAATCGAAGTATCCGAAACAAGTTTGTCTTAATGATACTTTTTATAGTCCTTGATGGATAATGCAGTAATGATATAGGAGAACGATAAATTAATTTCTCACTTAACCCGTGGTGAAATATTTTTGTATTGGTATTATTTTCACAAGTGTTTTAAATTCACAATCGAATTAATTAATTAGACAAAAATCACAATATCCACTAAACATAATATCAAATATCACGTTGCAAAACACCATCAGATATAATTGAGTAAGGAAGGAAAGACATCTGTTCGAGCGTTTCTTGCGTCAAAGGAAGTTCATAAAGTAGCCGAGACATAACTCAATTATTTATACCGCCGTTATTGTTATAAGTTCCACAATTAATTATTAGAAGTCGTCCGAAGGAGGCAACATCAAGAGGGAACTTCAGACCAGACCACTAAATACAGGGTGGCCAACTTCCCCGTTCCCACTAATTGATCCCACTAATTCATCCGTACGAAAACGTTTATTTGCTGGCTAAACACGAGTCATTAATCACTGACCTTCGCCGAGGCACAGTTTTATTTGTGAATTAATTATATTATTTATTCTTTAATGGTGATGGAAATTAATGATGTCTGAATACATACAATAGTAAAATTATATTTAGTGATGTAATTAATCATTTAGTATGGATAAAGTTTTATGAAGGCAAAATCCTAATTGTATGATATTTATTTAAATTATTCTTTAAAAGTATTCAATAATTTATACAAAACCAATTACCTGTGGCAACATAAATAAAATTAATTTTATTCCATAAAATTTCGGTAGCGGCAAGTTAATCCCTATCCGACTTTCATCCCGCAGGGCGCTATTTGCACGTATAATAAATGCCGCATACTTACAGGGATTATATAAAAAAGGGCCAAACAAATTAACGTCCCTGATAATACCGCAAAGCGAAACGAAGTCGGCCGGCCAACTCGGGCATGAATTAAACATGACCGTGCGGCCCTAATGCGCCCCATTTTTCCAACGGGCCGCCACAGCCCCCCGATACGTGGATAATGAGTATAAATCGCCGTTGCCGTCGTTGAGACAATAAGGGGGGACGCGACGACACGCGCCCATTTTTTCTTCCTTTTGCCCAGGAAACGTGGTAACAATAAAACACTTCTTGTTCTGCGGAAGGGGGGGGGGGAGGTTGCGAGGGGCGGTTTTATTGCGTGAGTCCTGAGGGACCGGCGCGCGCTATGTCGTAAATAAATCACACGGAGAGTGATGCTAAAAGGGGATATAACTTTATCGGTGGACAAATTCTTCGGCGAAATTGACAATGAAATATCGGGCAATTTGCGTTACAAGGGTGCGGGATTATATTTTGTAATTGCGTTCGCCATAAATTCGTCGGCGTAGTTTTCGTCCTTCAAAGTTTAAATAATAGCTCGAGTTACATTAACAACGATTTCGCTCAAGTATTAATCAAGCCTTTATAGCCCAAATTTAGATTAATATCAGACGTGTACGGCTTCGAGTAAAAATCAAGTGAGCCAAGATTAATGGACCAGTTTTAAAGGAGGTTTCACAGAATGAAAAATTTAACGTTTTCAATTTTTCTAACGCACAGTTAACCTAAAATTAATAATTATAACTATACAGCGTGTTCTGTAGCTCGGCGAAATAACCACATATACTGGAGTGTTCAAATGTCCAAGATTCAGTCCATCAAAGTTAAGACATTTGAACACATTTTTTTAAATATTCGATCGGATCGCGGGAACCATGCTATAAAAATTTGTTTGCACAGAACTTTTTTGTTTGCTCTTAAATCTATACTTATTTATTCTTCCACATTTTAATACAAAATTTATTTTAGTAACTTTTATCACTCTTTGAAAATTTTGATAACAGTAGCTGTTTTTGAGTTAGAATCAAAAGTGTCTATAATTTCAATCGAAACAAACAAAAAACCAAAAATCTTCGGAAAAATCTAAAAACTAACGTAAAATTAAACATTTTGTTTAAACGACATTTTTTTCAATTGTCATCGGCGCTCAGAATTTTCTTGTTTTGATCATTAGTCTTAAACGAAAGATTGAATTTTAGCAATTTTTGCACTGATGGTTCACAAATGTCGCATACTTATTGTAAACGTTGAAAACGATAATGCGACTTTTATTTGTTTTCCCTTTCTTGAACATTACTCTTAAACGAAAGATCGAATTTAAAAAATTCTTGCACTGATGGTTCACAAATATCACATACTTATTGTAAACGTTGAAAACAAAAATTCGATTTTCATTTGTTTTTCTTATTTTTGGACATACATTTTAAATGAAAGGTCGCATTTCTAAAATCTTTTCACCCAGGGTTTACAAATTTTGTATACTTATAGTGGAAGGTAAAAACGAAAATTCGATTTTCATTTGTTTTCCTTTATTGGTTATAACTCTTGAACGAAATTCTTGAATCCAGGGCTACAAGTGTCTTATACTTATAGAAAATTTTACAAAGTATCTAAACTCTAACGAAACATTAACTTTTTGTTTAAACGATATAGACAAGTTGACAGCTCAATTCGTTTTTCCGAGGAATTTTTGGATTTTAACTTAATTAATACAAAGTTAGACACAATGAACGTTCGACTCGATACCTTAGAAAAAGAGAATGCTCAATTAAAAAGTGAATTGTCTGGAATTAAATAGGAATTGAATAATACTAAGTTTCGTCTGGTAGTTCGGTAGTGGGCGTAGATGATTTGGATCTCATCGCCGAAGAAGCCTACGAAAGAAATAAACGTGCAAATAATGTTGTAATTTTTAATGCAGTGGAAGCGAACAATGAAGCAATTAAAAATTGATTCAATATTAAAGGACATCGAATGTAATATAGCACCAAAAAAGTATTTCGCCTAGGCAAGTCCGTTGGAGTAAAACCAAGGCCTATTAAAATTGTTCTTAATAGCAGTAATGACGCGAAAACAGTTCTACGTAATTCCAGAAAACTAGCAACTAATAATAAATTACAAAGGATATTTTTTAAAAATGATCGAACGCCCAGAAAATACGGTCAGAGTTCAAGCGAAGGAAAGATGCAGCGGAAACAAATTTAAGAATGATAAAACTGATAAACTCCCAACGTGATTTAAATAAATGTGGTATTGATATTGATATTGTCAACAAAAACCAATGATGTATATAATAATGTTGCAATGAACAATTTTGATGTATATATGTTGACTGAAACTTGGTTAAGGGATGGCGTGTATAACTCTGAAATATTTTCAGAAGACTACTTAGTTTTTAGGCAGGATCGTGTTAATCGTAGAGGCGGTGGAGTTCTCAATGCTGCAAATCATAAATATTCGTCTACTAGATATAATTTAGTTTTACCAGTAAACTTAGAAATTGAAATAGTTTGCGTTATTATTACAGTTAGAGGCAAATCTTTATGTTTAGTATGTTTGTATATACCACCCTCGCAAAACCTAGATGTTTATCAACAACTTTTGGAGATTATAGATAATTGTATTACATCTCATGATAATGTCTTAATCAATCGCGATTTCAATGTACCGTCCATTTATCAGTTCTTAGCAAATAATACTAACGGGACTCAAATTGCCACTGAATTAAAACATTTTTTGAACGCTAATAACTTGATACAACAAAATAATTTATTAAATGTAAACATGCGTCTACTGGATCTAGTTCTTACGTCGCCTGCTATCAGCTGTAATATTGATAATCTTACACATTTAGTAGAAGAAAACCCCCATCATCCAGCGTTAAATATCTCCATTGAATTATTAACGGATACGGAACCATATTTTAATGAAAATATTGTGAATCGTAAATTTGACTTTCGTAAAGCAAATTTTGTGTCTTTGTACAATCAGTTTAATGTGTGTGGTTGGGATCACATTACAAGTCTTACAGACGTTAATCTAGCATGTAATGCATTCTATGATACTCTTTATAGTATTATTAATGTTTGTGTACCTTTCCGTAAGGTCGTAAATAGAAATAGACAGTTTCCTGTTTGGTTCAGTTCTAATGTTCGACGATTAATAATAATAAAATATCGCTACCGCAAACTCTATACTAAAACAAAATTAAACTTCTATAAAATGAGAATTTTGCAATTAAGGATTGAAATCCGAAGAATGCTAGAATTAGATCACAAGCAATTCATTTCAAACGCAGAAATGAATATTATAAGTAACCCAAAGAATGTTTGGTCATATGTCAATGATAAAAAGGGCCAGTCTAGATTACCTGGAATAATGCAGTTAGATAATATAAAATACTCAACTCCTCTTGAAATAGTAAATGGTCTGGCTAGTTATTTTAACTCTGTATATAGGAGGCATACAGTTAACTTGTCAATTTCAGATCCAAAAGTAATAAATAATAATATGTTCATATTACAAGTCATAACTGAAAATGATATTTTAACTGCTGTAAAAAAATGAAAAACACAAAATTTACCTCAGGTCCCGATAGAATCCTAGCATTCTTGGTCAGTGATTGTATATCCTGTTTTCTCACACCATTACGTAATATTTTTAACTTATCTCTGACAAGCGCAACATTCCCTGATCTGTGGAAAGTAGCAAGCATTACAACTGTTCTCAAATCGGGCAACAAAGATGATATAAACAGTTATAGGACTATATGCATTATAAATAATTTTGCAAAAATATTTGAATATATATTATTTACAAAGATAAACGCCCACGTTCAAAATACGATAACAACAAGACAACACGGATTCATAAAAGGACGCTCCACCATATCGAATCTATTGTACTTCACGGAGTATATATCAAGCGAGTTAGATGATAGAAAGCAAGTAGATGTGATATATACGGATTTCCAAAAGGCTTTCGACTCTATGGATCAACGTTTATTAGTACATACGTTAAGTAATTTTGGACTTGGATTTAATACTGTACAGTTAATTAATTTATACCTAACAAATAGGCGTCAATATGTTGAACACAAAGGTCACTCTTCTAATGTTATTTGTCTATCTAGTGGGGTGCCGCAAGGATCAAATCTCGGACCTCTTTTATTCCTACCTTCATTAATTATATTGTAGATACTGTAGAATCTAATATACTTATATATGCTGTTGATGTTAAGCTATTTAAGACTGTAATAACTGAGACCGATTGCATAGTACTTCGTATAAATACTTCGTGCAAAACTAACAGTATTTCACTTAAGATCAAAAAATGCAAATGCATAACTTTTGGCAGACGATCTAATCCTATCCTTCACAATTACAATATCAATAATACATCTCTAGAACGGTGTGAAGTAATTAAAGATCTTGAAGTAATATTTGACAATAAGCTAAGTTTTATTAAAAGAACTTGTCGGGTCTTTAATAATATTAATGTGATTAAGTTACTTTACTTTGCCTACGTTCGTTCAAAGCTAGAATATGCCGCTGTGGTTTGGTCTCCTGCTTATGCTATTCATGTTAAAACTATTGAAAGGGTACAGAAGATATTTGTTCGATTTTTATATTATAAAAGTGTTTATGTTTATCCTGATCACACCATTAGTTATCACGATCTTTTGTCTTTTTTTGATATTCCTACGTTAGCAACACGACGTGATATTTTGAAAATGCTTTATTTATTTAAAATGTTTAATTTTCAAATTGATTGTCTAAAATTACTATCTCTTATAAATCACCACTTAATTCGATGATGCGCCTGTACAATTCGATACATTATTCAATTGATTTATTTGATTGCACTTCATCCTCATTTGTAACTGCTCTTAGTCATCTATATGTTAATTGATTAAATAATGTATCTTATGTAATCTAATTATAATTCTGTTTTAAGTTAATTTTTTTCTTAATTATCGTTTTTGCGCTAACATTAATATTTAGTTATTCTTAATTATATCATATTTTTATTTATGTTTTTAGCGATATTGTTTATATATAAATTTTCCCTGTAATAAGATGTAAAGATCTGTTGGGAAATAAATATATATTATTATTATTATTATTATTCCCAAAAATGTGTCATTAGCCGACCATACTTTCAATAAACCAGGGAATATAGACATGCTGATAGGAGCAAATAAAATAAAATAAAATCATAAAGAATGATATTATAAATATTTTAAGGAATGCTGGGTTTGAACTTCATAAATGGGTATCAAATGAACCATCATTAATGTCAGATACTGACGATATAATTAATAGTGCAACCTTATTATTATTATTTATGTTATTGAGTCCTCAGTCTGACAGCTTCAATTATAATTATAATTTTCAAATGTCAAACGCTCGAATTACAAAATGATCGATGTTATCAGATATTGCAAAAAATTACGATCCTTTAGGACTTATGTGACTCGTCACAATAGAAGCAAAATTAATTATGCAGGAACTTTGGCAACAACAAATCCAATGGGATGAGTCATTGCCGTTAAATATATTTACAAAGTGGCTTCATTTTTATTAAAAATTTACAACATGTAAAAAAAATTGACATTCAAAAACTTTCAAAATGTAGAGTTCATGGTTTTTGTGGCGCCTCAGAATCTGCATATGGGGCTTGTATTTATTTTAAAACTATAGATATGTCTGTTTGGTTTGTGCAAAATCAAAGGTTGCTCCGCTTCGCAAATCGTTAATTCCGAGACTGGAATTGTGTTTGGCATTATTATTATTCAAATTACGCTCTAAATTATGATCTGCACTTGAAATTAACTTTGAGATAATCTATTTGTGGTGTGACTGGATTATCACTTTACATTGGATCAAAGGTCCAAGCAATAAATGGAAAACCTTTCAATCATAACGCTTCAAGTTTTGAAGATTGGTATCATATTCGAACACATGACAACCCTGCTGATCTTATAACTCCTGGAGTCAATCCATTAAATCTGAGCCAAAGCGATGTTTGGTGGAAGGGCCCATCTTGGTTATTAACCACAAATCAATATAGTCACATTGAAATAATAAACCAACCCGATGTTATAAACGATGACATTCCAGAAATCAAACCTGCACATAATTGTAATATAGTAACACATAAGATAGATTTAAGTATATTTGATAGATTTTCTTGTTTAAAAAAACTTTATGGTTATGACATATTGTTATAGATTTATGCATAATGCAAAAACTAAACAAAGAAAAACAGGCCAATTCACCGTTTCTGAAACAGAAAATGTGATTTCTAAGTTAATAAAACTTGCCCAGTTCCAGTTATTTCAATTAGAAATTAATGATGCCAAAACTTCAAAGCCTGGGCACAATGGGCCTAGTGCTCTGGTCAATGATTTGATCACCTTTAGCAAACTCAATCCAAAAACTTCAAAGCCTATGCTGGACCATTCCTTATTTAATCTAAATTATCCAGAAAAACGACATTTTATAACGCCTATATCTGTTTATTTATTTGCTTCGCAACCAAAGCTATTCGTTAAGAACTAGTTTTAAGCTTAACAACCGATAGTTTTATTGCAATGTTTAGACGTTTTGTATTTAGACATGACATGCCGCACAATATGTATAGTGATAGCGGGACAAACTTTGTGGGCACCCATTCAGAATTGAAGAAATTATACAATTTTCATTTCAGTAAGTACAAAGCGAACTTAAACAATTTTTATCGACCCAGAATACTAATTGGAAATTCATTCCCCCAAGATCACCTCATGGAGGTTTGTGGGAGAATCATGGGTAATGCAAATTTAAACTTTGAGGAATTTTGACACAAATTGAAGCTGTTCTTAATTCTCGTCCATTATATCCTTTATCCAATGATCCGGAGGTCTTGGAAGCTCTAAAACCGGCTCACTTTCTAATTGCACAACCAATTACCAAGCTGCTTGATCTAAGCGTGCTTGACATCCAAACCATTAAACTATCACGCTTCCAATTGGTACAACAGCTAATTCAACATTTCTGGAAATGATGGTCACATCTCTAGGCAAGATACAAATGGAAAAGGCAACCATTGCAGAATGTTTTAGTGGGATCCATGGTGCTGTTGAAGGATGACAACTCTTACCCCTATGCCAGTGGCGTCTAGACCGAGTGATGAGCACTCACCCAGGTGAAGACAATATAACACGTGTTGTATCTGTCATCTGTAACATCATCCGGTGTGTGTAAACGTGCTGTAGCAAAGCTGTGTATGCTACCTATCAAGGAACATTTAAAATATTAGACTTTAATGCTATTTTTGTAAATATTTTTAATGAAAATCAAGATATTTCAAGGGGGCTGGCATGTTACGAGCCGTTTGAATACACTTCCTAAAATTATCATTTAACCATCGCCCGGGACAGACGCCACTGTCACTCTTTATAAGATTCGAACCGTAGTATTGTCCAGATTTACGACCTTTTTTTATCTGCACGTTTTTACGAGCTGTTTGAACAATGGGACCTTTTTGGGTAAAATTAACCCAAAAATATGTAAAGGCACGTACCATAATCGACCAATGCAGATGGCCAGTTCCTGAAGTATCTACTACCACCGCTCAACCCAAGAAAGGAGGGATTGCTGAACTAATAACCAATGAACGAGTTCATCCCCATTATAACATTTCTTGTTATCGTTGAATTGTTTTATTTTTTATTTTTGTAAAGGCAGTCTCATTTATACCTTAAACTGTTCAATACACAGATTGACCGCGCTGTAAATACTTGTACATTTTTGATCTACGTATATGGTGAAATATCTGTTATAGTGTGTTACATAATTAATCATTATTTCAAAACACCCGAATCAAAACTAATGACGATCTCAACCAGTTGAGAATTACATCCTCATAAAAAACCAAATAATAAAGTTATATATTTAGTTCTGAATATGACAAATAAATGTACGTTTTTACGGAATCCCCATAAATGTTATTAAATCTGCTATCATCTCAGTAGTAAGACTATTGAGTGAAATAATTAACACCTCTTTTTCTGTTGGTACTTTTTTCCGAAATAAATTTGAATTTACTTTTTCTGAACCACCACTGTTATATAACTATGAAACCAATTGCCTCGCAATTATTTTAGGTACATGTTCAAAATTTCTAGAAATTGTGTTTTACAATAGGTTTGACGACTTTCTATAGAAACGTAATTTATTTAGTAAGTCTGATAAAATAAGTCACGTTTCTGGCACATTTCTTCAGTTGCTAATAGCATTTTCATAAAATGGAACTTAATGGCATCCGGGGTTTAGGATGAAAGTGAGTATCGAGATACTTGAGAAATTGAACACTAACTCTAACTGTCCTAATCTAAAAAAAATACTTTTTCTGAAAAATGCAACAAATCAATTTTATATGTAAACAAACAAAATACTGGTGACATCTCTGTTTGGGAAGATGGTAATCCTAAGCAATTATTTATTAATCGTAAACCTCAAGCAGTTTCTGAAAGCATTATCGATGGGCGGAAGAAGACTCAAATCATCAAACAAAAATACGGAATTATGTGCTCCTGAGAAGTTTAAGCGCTAAATTTTCAATTTGAGTAATTTTCCAAAATGAACATGTAAGTCAGGCTATTGTGAGGAGAGCTATTATACAATAAAATTCTTCGAATAGTCGAGATATTTACGGTATGACTTCTTTCTTACTAAAATCAATAGTAAATGCTATAATAGTATAATAGCTCTGCTAACTAAGCTCCTGAATGTATGTATATTATCTATCTGGAATATTTTCAGCTTGTTTACAAATAGCAAATGTGATCCCAATTAACAAAACCGAAGTAAACAATTTCAGGCCTATTTCTCTCCTGCATACAGTATCCATGGTTCTAGTATCAATTCTTTCTGGTCAAATCGTGAAGTATCTTGACATAAATAGTTTAATTAACGATAATCAAATTGGCTTTAGATTGACTGGATGCTATAGTTGCTTTCAAACAAGAAATTTATGAAGCTTTTGAACAAGTTTCATATTTCGTTGCTGCTTTTATGGAAATGGGAAAGCATTTTATTGCGTTTCACGTGAAATACTTTAACAGAAATTATATAATTATAACTTTCAACCTTATGGTATAGTTTCCGTTTAATTTCCTCTTATTTAAGTTAACGATTACAAAGGGTTAGTATCAACAATGTCACATCAGTTTCCATTTAATAATAATAACAATTTTTATTCTAAAAGAAATAAATAAACAGGATATCATTATAAAATATTGTATTTAACAGTTAATACTATAATAATATCGCTGATCCATCTTCTTCTTCCCTCTCATTTGATGATTATACCACTATAAAAAACTATTCTGCTACTAAAGATGATGCATGTAGCGCCAATAACAACTGGCATATATCTATTCTAGAGAAAAAGGTTTTTTGTATCTACATGTAACAATAATTGTTGAATTCACACCAGTTTTTTACAAAATTTTCAGTTTGCGTTGAGAAAAATGAGAATTCAATCGATGCTAATTTGTTTTGGGTATAGCTACAAAAATTTCTGTTAATAGAATCTATAGAACTATTATTTGGAGTTAATCTCTAATGTTTTTTTTCCACTTGTAACAATAATTGTTTAATTTACAGCAGTTTTCTACAAAATCTTCAGTTTTCGTTGAGAAAAATGATAATTAAATCGACGCCATTTTGTTTTGGGTACAGCTACAAAACTTTCTGTTAGTGTAATCTAAACACCTACAATTTAGAGTTAACCCCTAATGTTTTTTTTTCCACATGTAACAATAATTGTAGAATTTATATCAGTTTTCTACAAAATTTTCAGTTTTCGTTGAGAAAAATGATAATTAAATCGACGCCATTTTGTTTTGGGTACAGCTACAGAAATTTCTGTTAGTGGAATCTAGAGATCTATTATTTAAAGTTAATCTCGAATCTTTTTTTTCACATGTAACTACAATTGTTGAATTTACACAAGTTTTCTACAAAATTTTCAATTTGCGTTCATGAAAAATGAGAATTCAATCGCGCCATTTTGTTTTAGGTACATCTACAAAATTCTCTATTGGTGGAATTTAAAGATCTTCTTATTTAAAGTTAATCTCTAATTGTTTTTCCACATGTAACAATATTTGTTAAATTTACACCAGTTTTCCGCAAAATCTTCAGTTTTCGTTGTGAAAAATGAGAATTCAATCGAAGCCATTTTGTTTAGGGCACAGCTACAAAAATTTCTGTTAGTTGATTCTAAAGATCTATTCTGTAAAGTTAATCTCTTACATTTTTTTTCTTCTTGTAACAATAATTGTTGAATTTACACCAATTTTCTACAAAATCTTCAGTTTTCGTTAAAAAAATGAATGACTTTTATTTATTATTTCTTTCCTACTTAGTTAATCTAATAAGATGTATATATTTTTTTTGTTAAAATTCCAAGATTCCATGAGATTCAAGAAAAACTTTGAAGCGTTTGAAATATATTAGATATTGGACAAATTGACTCACTTAAAGTATATCCCATTTTTATTTTCTTGAACTGTATGAAAATTGAAAAAAAGGTTAAAATTACGCTATAATTAAAGAGAAATACAAAAAAATAATTATGAAATCTAGCGTGTTTCTGACTTTTTACAATAGCAAACGCTTGTTAATAATATTCTGATTGGAGGGTGAGATAGTGGCCACCCACCCACCCTACATATATATTTTAACTTTAATTGAGACACTGTTTTTAATATATTTTAAAACTCCATTAACACTTTTTAGATTTCCAATTTTCGCAAACTTAAACCACTGCTTATGACTGGAGTTTAAATATATTTGTAGGGTGGGTGGGTGGCTTCTATCAAAGCCTCCAATCCCTTTACCATCAACACTATTTATTTAAATAATTATTACATGTAATCACAAACCATTATAAAATATTCTGCACGTTTTGCACTTTAATTTAAAGTTTAGTAATTTAAGTTTATATAATGTGTAAATTCGCTTTATAATCACGTAAATTATTGAAAAAGGTCAGTTTTAGGGAATTGTAAGAAATAAAAAATTTAATTATGAAACCTTGCGTGTTTTGGCTTTTTACAACAATATATTTTTATTGGAGGGTGAGATAGTTAACATCCGCCCACCCGACGTATATATTTAAACTTTAATCGAAACACCGTTTTTAAAATTATTTTTAAACAACGCCAACACTTTTTTGGATTTCCAAATTTTGCAAACTTAAACCGCTATTTGTGATTAGAGTTTAAATATATATGTAGGGTGGGTGGGTGGCCTCTATCCCACCCTCCAATCCCTTTACCATTAACACTATTTTTAAATAATTATTGCACGAAATTATAAAGCATTATAATCTATCCTGCATGTTTACACTAAAATAATGTTTAAATTCGCTTTAAATCACATAAATTATTGAAAACGGTCAGAATTACGATATAAGCAAAAAGAAAATTGTTTAAGGAATTGTAAGAAATAAAAAATTAATAATGAAATCCTGCGCGTTTCGTGCTTTTTACAACAGCAAATTCTTGCTGCTAACATTGTGCTTGGAGGATGGGATAGTGCAACTGCAAGGTTAAACAGTTTTGTGGTTGACGTTAAAGTAAGTACAGATCATAAATATCCAGCTGGATTTAGACTTAGATACTTTGTATCTAAGTTCTATAATAAGTTACTGCCTAGCATATGCAATACTAAATTATTATTTCTATTAAAAAATATGTAGGTAATAAAGAATATTATAATAATAATAAATCCTTGAGGGAGAATATCGCTGATTTGGGCTTACAACAAATGTTTACTAATCTTCAGTATTGTAATGATTACGTTTTGCCAAATTGTATTATCACTAGTGAGACTAATAAATCGATTTATTTGTAAGCTTTGTTTTTATTATGTATATAAAATCAAATAAATTTGATATATTTTTATACGCTTGTAAAGAATATAGATAATAATTTTTTTTTTGCTAAAGTAGGGGATGAAAAATTATTAATATCAATTACTCTTATAATAATAATAATATTGCCACAACACATTCTTCCAATACTTGAATAATCATTTATACAAACTAGGAATACAAAGAACACAAAATTAGTTCCAAAAACCAATTTTACATTTTGATATCGTGTTTATCTGCGACGCAAAATTTGCGGAAGACAAAGGGACTAACGATCCGGTTGTATGGGGCTGTGGATGTGTGTGTGTATGTGTGCGGTATTGGGGCAACTCGATCCGACTTTCGGTTTGCGTTTATTAGAGGGCGGTGGGGCGGCGGAGCGCCGGGGGGCCCGATGAAACGTCGAAACCACCCCACTCGAGGAAATTACGTGCGGCCCGGATAATCTCGTTAAATGAAATGTTTAGGCTCGTTAAGAGTTGGGCGCGGATTCGATTTGGCCACACCGAAAATTGATTTCCAGTTATAAGGGATGGCGGCGACATTTATCCGCGTTATCTGTTCCCCGTCTCGAGATTATCTATTACTTTCCTAGAACAGGGAAATTGCCCATTCCGTGGGTTAACTGCGATGTGTAAATTATCCGGACGCCACACGCGTGGCAACAAGTTCCGGAAAATGGGCGATTTAAGGAAAATTTGTACGATTTCCTTTTCGACAAATAAAAAAAAATGTTAGCCTATAAAAGCTATTTCAGCATATTTTTATAGTTAAATCGTCCATTATTATATAAAATGAAAAAATAATGTATATATAACGATTTCATCTTCGATCTACAAGTGGAATAATTATATGTAAAAATTCAGTCCGAAATTTATATCATCAATAGTTTTTTTTGTTAAATATATCTGTATTATTTTGCAGAAAAAAACGATTAGTGATTTTTATATGAATTTCGGTCTGAATTTTTTTGCGCGCGTAATTATTCCACTTGTGGATCGAAGTTGGAATCATTGGTGATTTATTAGACAGGCGCCTGCAAGAAAACTCGGCTTTAATTAAATTTTTGACTGGCGTGCTTTCGACGGGAAAGGGGGCATATAAATGTCGCCCTTAAAATGATGAGAAATGAACACTCGTTTAATTACGCGCCCCCGGTTATTGCGTTTCCGTTTAAAACCCTTTTAAATCGACATAACTTCCCGAACGCAGTTTAATGGGACATATATCTTCATTAAGTTTCCGTGACGGTTCATTTGTTAATATCGAAATTTGCTAGATTGTAAGTTACAACTATATTTACAAATTCAAAACAAACCAAGCGTTGATAAATTCTCAACATAATATTTCATCAAAGATAAGTGAGAAATTTATTCAAGAAATTTGTAATAGTGATTCATATTGAGTATATTCTAAAAAATGAATACTCCGACCTTTAGATAGAATCAATAGATCTATTATCTTTAGTTCTAGTATAACATATCCATATACTTTCTTTATTTAAATAATAATAATAGTTAAAAAAATATACACGCAGAGTTAAGTACGTCGTTAAAAATATCTTCATGCAATCTAGAAATTAATGTTTATTTTATGAAGCGAAATCTGTGTACTCGTAATGAATTACCCACTTTAAAATTCCGAATACAATGCGATGATGGCACTTAGAAACGGCAAAGATTCTGTGCGAATTTAAATGCGAAGGAAAGGAGGATGGCGGTGGCGTGCATGCAGGACGTATTATAGCACCTTTATGCACTTCCGTACGTATGCACGGGAAAATATCATCCAGCTTACGTGACTCGTTTCCTTAATGCAGGTGACCCCATTCCCCCATAGTTCCTCGGCACGGGAAATTTTGTTTCGCATTCGAAACGGGAATTAGTCATTAGCCATCCTGCTACAAAACCGGTGGCGATTTTTTGCCCTATACGTGTAAAACGGGAGTACGTTATTTATCCCCGTCATTCGGGTCCTGTCGGGGTGATGGGTGATAAAGACGACCGCCCCCCAGGTTCATGTGAAACTGTGTGTCTGCGGATGGAACAAGGCGTTGATTGTGGCGCATCACCGACAAAGGCATTGTAATGTCGATGCCGCCGCCGCTGCTGCTGCTGCTGCTGCTGCAACAGCCAGACCTCGTTAGCCCTTATTGAGTTTGTTAGCAATTTGTGGTCCTCATTAGCGACCGCCCACATTTCGGCTGACCCCTTAATTGGGCCGCAGTTTAATTAACGCGACGTAAAAGTGCAATATCATTCAATGCATGTTTACTTAATTATTATTACACTATGTCATTACATCTAAATTGAATCATTTTCTAAGTACTAACAGAAAAGACTGGAAAAATTGCGTTATAAGTTTATGGATAATGCTAAAAACTTAAAAGACCTTAAAAACTTTGTCTAAATTAGTACTGTTCAGAAGATAATAAACATTTACGGCTATGAAAACTATAATATATAGTAATGTTCAATAACTGTGGGTATGAATGAAGTCTTTAAAGTATATACCATAGGCTTAAGACCAACGATTTAATTAAATAACGAGCCGAAGGGTTTCGTGTTTTCAGAACTCTTGTAGTTATGACGAGACCCAGTAGTTCAAAGCATACTTGAATTCTTCGTTCAGGTTGCGTTGAAGCTGTTTTTTCTTATGTAACACATGGAAGTAGCTTCAACTTTTTGAATTTCTAGAGCTCAGAAAAACATTTAATTCTCATGTGTACGGTAAGACACTCTAAAGATTATGCAGCTTCATCAAGAACAAAAGACCGGGGTTTCTCATGGAGGGTGTGATTCTGCTCCATGATAACGTTTTTAGACCAAGATCAAGTCGGAGCAGGATTTTCACTCACTTTACAAACCACATATCTCGCTCTGCGATGTCTATGTGTTTGATCACGCAAAAAAAAAGAACTCAGACGAAAAACTCAAGGAAGAACTGGATGTTGCCATAGGCACAAACGTTCTAGGAAGACGAAATCCTTTAGCTCGTTAATCAAGGGAATGTTTCTTCTCCACGATTAATTCTCAAAAAAGTTTTCAAATATAAATTAACAGATATTTCTTGAAGAGTTGTAGTAGTTTTTATCACTTTTGTCTTACTTTATATGGCATTTTCTGAAGCTGATAAACAATTTTATTTATCTTCTTGTGATTTTTCAGAAACTTTCCTTAAGACTTATAAAATTATCTAAACATATATACTAGATATAATTAAGAGACTTTTTAATTTTGTTACCAAAATGTACCACCAGATAAACGCCGCCACCATTCAAGAAATATATCATAAAGTTTTTGAATTTCTATTTTTCTTTTTTTATTTGATCATAATTATCCTGAAACGAATATTTAATGCAATTTTCTCAGAATTTTCTAATAATTACAATTTTCTTTAATTATATCAGAATGTGTCAGCATTTTCCTTTCCATTCTTTATTTTTCTTTACATTTCTTGATTTATCTTTTTCGAATTTCTAGAAAACTTTCTTCAAAATTGTTAGACTTTTTAAGTAGAATATTCCAATTATACATCTCTCATCTTAATGAATTTTCTAGCAGATGCTCTTGTGGTTAGCTAAAATTCCATATTTTTGAGAATTATTAAGGTTTTTTTTCCTCCGAATTGTCAGAGTAAAATTTACGGATTTTGCTTGAATATTTTTCAACAAGCTTTCTCAATTTTCCATCTATTCTATCAGAATTATTTAAAAACTTTTCAAAAATTTATTCGACTTTATGAAAATTACTATTTTGAAATATTTATTTTGACAAAATTTTCGAGCAGTTTCTTTCCTAAATTTTAATTGTAGAATTTTCTATAGTTTCTAATTATTTCAACAATAGTCCTTAATATTTTCTGTAATTGATTTCCAAAATGTCTAATTTGAGCAAAATTTTTTGTTCCAGTTATGAGAATTTACAGATTATTTAATTGTTTATTTAATTTTTCAAGATATTCCAGAAATTTCTTTTGTAAATTGTGATTCTAGCATTTTCTAGAGTTTCTTATTTTTCTAAATTGCGATTCTATAATTTTCTAGACTATTTAATTTTTCCAACAAGAACAATTATAAGAATTTAATTACTTATTTTAGTTTTTTCTTTAAATTTCTATAACTATCCTATAGTATTGATAATTTTTTTTATAAATGATCTTGTAAATTTCTTAAATAAATCTGAAATTAAACTCTTCCAAATTACGCGAATAGATAAAATATTTCTTTATGAATTTCTTCTTTATTTTATTTTGAAAAATATTTCCAGAAATTTCTTTACTTACTTTTGTTCTAATATTTCCAACAATATCTTTTCTATACGTCTGACCACTTCCTGTAATTGATTTTCAAAATTTCTAATGTGAGTAGAATTTTCTGTTCCAAATTATTTATTTTATTTTTCAAAAAATTTCCAGAAAATATTTTTGTAAATCGTGATTTTAGAATTTTCTAGACTTTTTAATTTTTCTAACTGTTAACGTTGGAGATTTCTACTTCGTTATATATTGTTCTAGAACTCCCAGTTTGATAATGACAATTTTCGAAACTATAGTCACTTGATAATAATAAAGTCAGTGTTATACAAAAAAAAAATTATTTCATTTTAATTTTTCACAAAAAATATCTTTTAGTCTTGAATATTTCCTATAATTGTTTTTGCAAAAATTCTAATATTAGCAGGAGCTTCTCTTCTAAATTATAAGAAATTGCAGAATATTTAATTAAATAGTTTAGTTATAAAAAATGTTTATAGAAATTTTTAGTTAATTTAGATATTACTCTTTCAAATTGATAGAATATTTCTTCTAGAATATCATTTTTATTTTATTTTGACAAAAGCTTCCAGAAATTTCTTTACTTACATTTGTTCTAGATTATCTTTTAAGAATTTGCTAGCAACTGCTCTTATAGATTGCTAAAATTTGATATTTTTCAAGAATCAATAAGGATTTTTTATTCCAAAGCAGTTTTCATAAATTCAATTTAAGTTTAAAGCATTGCATTTTGTCGACTAATGTCAATTGTTTTGATGGTATGTCAAAAATACGTTCATCAGGTTTTGATTTTGAAGTTTTGAGTATAATTCCCATTGAAATTATTTTTTTACAAATTTTTTAACCTCCGAACACAGTTTTCATAAATTCAATTTAAGTTTTAAGCGTTGTACATTCATTATTGTTAGCGTATGTCAATTATTTTGATGAAATGTCAAAAATACGTTTATTTAGAACAGCTTTTGAAGTTTTGAGTCTAATTCCAGTTGAAATTAATTTCTTACAGAATTTTAAACCTCCGAATGCAATTTTCATAAATTCTATTTAGGTTTTAAGGGTTGAATTTTGTTTCTTCTCGGCGAATGTCAATGGTTTTGATGGAATGTCAGAATTACGTTCATTTAGAGTAGATTATATAGTTTTGGGTGTAATTATAGTTGAAATTTTTTTTTTTTAATTTTTAACCTCTGAATGCAGTTTTCATAAATTCAATTTAAGTTTCAAGCGTTGCATTTTGTTTCTTGGTAGCATATGTCAATTGTTTAATTAGGATATCAAAAATACGTTCTTTGGGATTAGATTTCGATGTTTTGAATTTAGTTCTACTTGAAATTAATTTTTACAAATTTTTAGACCTCAGAACGCAGTTTTCATAGATTCAATTCAAGTTTCAAGCAATTCATCTTGTTTCTTGTCTGCCTATGTCAATTGTATTGATGAGATATCAGAAATAAGTTTATTTGGGATGTATTTTGAAGTTTTGATTGTAGTTCTACTTGAAACTAATTTTTTTACAAATTATTAAACCTCTGAACGCAGTTTTCATAAATTCAATTTAAGTTTCAAGCTTTACATTCAGTTTCTTGTCGGTGTATGTCTATTGTTTTAATAGAATGTCAGAAATATGTTTATTAGGAATAGATTTTGAAGTTTAAAATCTAATTTCAGTTGAAATTAATTTTTTAGAAATTTTTAAACTACCGAACGCGGTTTTCATAAATTCAATTTAAGTAAATTATATACAACTTTATTTATATTCTTGTAATTTTTGAGAAACTTTCCTGAAGACTTATAGAATATTCTAAACATATTTCTTTAGAGATTTTTATAATTTCTATATTTCCTATTTTATTTGATCAGAATTATCCTGAAGCTAATATTTAAAGTTATTTCCTAAGAATTTTCTTAGAACTTAAATTTTCTTTATTTAATTCATAATGCGTCAGCATTTTTCTTTCCATTATTTATTTTTCTTTGCATTTCTTGATTTATCTTTTTCGAATTCCAAGAAAACACTCTTTTAAATTGTTAGTCTGTTTAAGTAATTTCTCTTCTTATTCCCTAGAATATTCTAATTATATATCTCTCATCTTTATGAATTTTCTAGATGCTCTTGGGGTTTGCTAAAATTTCATATTTTGAGAATTATTAAGGATTTTTTCCTCCTAATTGTCAGAGTAAAATTTACAGATTTTGCTTGAATATTTGTTATTAAACTTTCACAATTTTCTATTCTATTCTATTGGAATTATTTAGAAACTTTTATTCGACGTTTCGAAAATTTCTTAGCTTAAAAATTTTATTTTGACAAAATTTTCCAGCAATTTTCTTGTAAATTCTAATTCTAGAATTTTCTATAATTTCTAATTATTCCAACAATATATTTTCTACAGTCCTTAATATTTTCTGGAATTGATTTTCAAAATTTCTAATATGAGAAGAAATTTCTCTTCCAAATTATTTATTTTATTTTTAAAGTATTTTAAACAAATTTCTTTTGTAAATTGTGATTCTAGAATTTTCTAATTTCTCCAACAATATTTATTTTATAGTCTTGAATATTTCCTGAAATTGATTTTCAAACATCCTAATATTAACAGAATTTTCTCTTCCAAATTTTAATTACTAATTAAAAATATGTAGAAATTCCCTATACAACTGAATATTTTTATAAATGATCTCCTAATTTTTTTTAATAAATCAGAAATTAAACTTTTCCAAATTACGTAAATAGATAGAATATTTCGTTTTGAATTTCTTCTTTATTTTATTTTGAAAAAAGTTTCCAGAAATTTCATTACTTACTTTTGTTATGGATTCCTTTTTTAGGAATTTGCCAGCAGCTGCTCTTATAGATTGCTAAAATTTTATACTTTTCAAGAATTAATAAGGTTTTTTTTTTTAATCAAAATTTTCAGACCGAACATCTTCCTAGAATTTTCTTGAATATTATTCATCAAATTTTTATAAATTTCTTTATAATAATAATAATAAACATCTTTATTTACAGAAAAAAAGGAAATAACTTACATATAATTAACAAAATGACAATGGAATTATATAATAATTTATTTTTTCCTGTCAAACGGCTATCGACCCGCGGTCTTTCAGCCTTTTGTATATATTATAACGGAATTATAAAGAAATTTTCAAATCGATTTTTCTAAAATTATGTAGCAAATTTTTCTTGTAAAAAAATTATTTTGATTAAAAAAATTTCAAGATATTCTTTCTCAAATTATGATTCTAAAATTTTCCAAAATTTCTTTATGCTATTATCAACTAATAGTGAATTTAAATAAAACAGTTTTTCTCTTTTCAATCCGCTCAATTTGCTCTATCATCTAAACTCAAGGTACTCTATTTTACGCATTACTAATTTCATTTTGTTTTTATCTAATCTGTCTATATAAAAAATTATCATCATTTCGCATTTTTCAGTATTTGCTCTAAATTTTTTATCATTCACAATTCTTTTTCACCTGGATTAATTCTAAATAATTTTCAAAAGCTTTCAAAATATTTACCATCCAAATTTACAGAAATTTATTCAAGGTTTGTAGTAGTTTTCATAATTTTTATTTTACCTTATATGACACTTTCTGAAGCTGCTTAACAATTTTATTAATCTTCTTGTAATTTCTAATTAAACATATTTCTTTAAAGCTTTACAGAATTTCTATATTTCTTATTTTATTTGATCAGAATTTTCTTGATACATTTATTTCCTCAAATTTTCTTCAATTGTCGTTAATTAATTCAGAATGTGTCAACATTTTCACTTCTTTTATTTTTTTACATTTCTTGATCAATAAATTTTCCTTTCAAATTACTTGTCTTTCTTTTAGTAATTTCTTTTCTTATATCCTAGAATTACAAATTATTTATTTTTCTTTGAATTTCTTGATTTATCTTTTTGGAATTTTAATAAAATCTTATTTATTTATTACTCTTTGAAATTACGTGATTTTTTTAAAAATTTGTGTGTTATTTTATTTTGGCAGAAGTTTCCAGAAGATTTTAGCATTGAATTTTTTAAATTGATTTATTACTAAATTGATTAAAACACGATAACTTTGTTTGTATAACTTGAAAACTTTTTAATGTGTTTTATTCAATTTACAAAAATGTATAACGAAGTAGAAGCCTCCAACATATATAACATGATTTATTACTCTTTCAAACAACTTTTCCAAATTACGTGATTTGATAGAATATTTTGTTTAGATATTGTTTTCTATTTTACTTCGTCAGAAGTTTCCAGAAGATTTTTGCAGATGTTTTCAGATATTTCTTTACGTATTTTTCTCCTGGATTTTTAAATTTATTACTCTTTCAAATTTCGCAATTTGATAGAATATTTTGTTTAGAATTTGCTTTTTATTTTATTTTGTCAGAAGTTTCGAGAAGATTATGACAGAAGTTTCCAGAAATTTCCTTACCTATATTTGTTCTCAATTTTTTAAATTGAATAATTAATCTTTCTTATAACTTTTCGAAATTATGTGAATTGATAGAATATTTTATTTAGAATGTGATTTTTATTTATTTTTCATAAGAGTCTTGTGGATTTTGGCAGAAGTTTTCAGAATTTTCTTTACTTATTGTTGCTCTTGATTTTTTACATTCAATACTCGTCTTAATTATGTTTTCAAATTAGGTGATTTGATAGAATATTTAAATTAGAATTTGTTTTTAATTTTATTTCGTCATAAGTTTCCAGAACATTTTGACAGAAGTTTCCAGAATCTTTGTTAAATTTTTTGTGGATTTTTTAAATGATTTATTAGTTGTCTAAATTACTCTTTCAAATTAAGTGATTTGATAGAATATTTTGTTTAATATTTCTTTTTTATTTTATTTTGACGGAAGTTTAATTTTTTATTCTTTTTACTTAGGCTTTTGTCATTCAGTAACGACGTATTGAATTTTATTTTAACAACTTATTATTAAATTAATAAAGAATTTTTTTCAAATGATCAGAATTTCCTTCTAGGATTTTTAAGACTAGATTTTTTCTAAATCGTCATCTCCAGAATTTAACAATATTTCAATGTTATTTTATACGTTTATGTATTTTTCCTGTAATTGGGCAATAACTACCTGTTGGGTTATTTAATTAATAGATAAATTCATGAATTTTTTAAAAATATATGTCCGTCTTCTAGCAGAATCTATTTTAGTTTATTTTTTCTTCTTCTTTCTTCGTTTGAAGATCGAGCGGTCTTTAATTTAATCTACTTTTTATTTTGCTTGGTTACGTTTTGTCCGTCTTTTTTCTCTCGTTCTTTTACTTTTTTCTTTCTTTTCTTTGCATTTCAATTTGTCACCCATTTGCCCATTCTTCATTATTTTGTAATTTTATCTGTCTTTTTTTGTTCCGTTTTTTTTTATATATCTTTTTTTTCTTTGCAGTTCTATCTGCCATTTACCTGCTTATTTTTGTCATCAATGATTTTTATTTTCTATTTGTTCTATTTCTTTATTATCCTTTATTTTTGCTTTCTCTTTAATCGTGTATTTTCTGCTTGTTCCTTGTCTTGTGTCTGCTTTACTAATATATCTCGTCCTAGCGTACTCTTGACCTACCTCACAAAACCATTACTTAAACTAGCGTACTCTTGACCTACCATAACTAATTATATATTAACCCAGGTCAAGGTCAAGTCTACGCTGGCTCAATATACAGTACATTAGGGTAGGTCAAGAGTACGCTAGGTCAATATATAGCGTATTAGGAGTACAGTACACTAGTTGTAGTACATATTTAATTTCTTCTTCTTCTTTTGATGAATTTATCCATTAATGAATGTTTGCGACAATAACATCCACTTTTTCTGGGCTTTTTTGTGTCCATTGTCTTATGTTCCTGAGAGCTTCCAGTAATATATTCTCTCTACAGACCTTTATTTCGTTTGTAGTTTTGTTTTCAATATTTACTTAAGATGTTTAGTTCTTGTACAGGCTTTAGATGCATCGCATGTTTTTCTGATCAATGCCCGACCTTTTAAGTATTTCAGTGCGTTTATGATGTTGCACTTTTATCATTCGCCTTCTCATATTTAATCAGTTGAAAAATGGATAATGTATTTGAACAAACTTTGAGAAAAACTAACAAAATAACACCACTATTATAAAAATACTGATAATAGAAGAATATTAATGTTGCATATAATAATAATAACTTACTGACCTTATTACACTCAATAACATAAATAAGAGTTAAACTCACAAATATAACAACCACTTTCAGCCTATTGAATATTACATAACAGTCGTAAATGTAAACTATTTTCGTGTGCCTGATTTAATTATTCCGTAACTAAGAAATAAACGTTGACACACGCATTCCCCTAGCAACAACAAATCGGTTAGTGTATCCCGGCCATGCGAAAGAATGTTATAAATAGGTCCCATTTTATGCAAATACTTGTAAATTCGTTGGGGGTGGTTTACACACAGCGAAAGCCCTGTCCTTCGCTCCGACACGACAATATATTTTTACATAAACGAGATTCCTGATAAAGTTACACTGCTACAAAAAACTACAGCCACCATCGACATGGCCAATGAATGCAAATTAGTGCTTGTAATCAACAACATGGAAACTATACTACAGCGTATATTTTACAATCTCTTACACTAAATTACATCTTATATTAAATGATAAAAATGTATTCAAGTCCTTTAGGTTGTAGAAAATGAAGTAATAATTAGAAAAAAATATTATCAGAAGTACTGTACTTTGAAAAATTTTGGCCCAGATGGATAAAAGTGTTGCTTATTAAATTGATGACTTCATTTAGCAGGAACACAAAATATATTTTTAATGAGAATGAATAAAATACACAATGATAATAAGGAAGATGACGAGATCAAATTCTCTGTATCTATTTTTGTAAATTTTTCGATAATACAGGATTTTATTCACATATAAAAAAAAATTAACTTTCTTTGTATAACACTGACTTTATTAAGTAACTAGTTTCAACAATTTTAACTTGTCATTATCAAATTAAAATGTAATAACAAGTTAAAATTGTCGAAACTATAGTCACTTAATAAAGTCAGTGTTATTTTTTATTTGTGAAGAATAATGTATAACGAAGTAGAAGCCTCCACCGTTAACAGGATTTTATTGTTTCCAGCAATTATTAGAATATATTAGAGTATTGACTTTCTCAAGCAGTTTCAACATGTAACTTGAAGTTAGAGTTCAAAGTATTTTTCAGTTCCTAAACTCTTTTAAAATCACCAGGAGATAATAGCATATTTTCATTTTAAATCCTTATATTATTTCTTACATCCTATAATATTCCTTATCATGAAGTAGGGAATAATTATTTAAAAAAAAATTACTTGTGTGATTTTGTAGCCAGATAAATTAGCCTGAGTTATCATTTTTATGGATGAATAAATAGAAGTAATGATGCGTTAGACAGGTGGGGAAATTCAATTTCAAGCTTCATTACACTGACATAAATATATATATT
The DNA here is from genome assembly GCA_963969525.1 of Ontholestes murinus. Classification (NCBI taxonomy): domain Eukaryota; kingdom Metazoa; phylum Arthropoda; class Insecta; order Coleoptera; family Staphylinidae; genus Ontholestes; species Ontholestes murinus. Next base: position 7,410,729 of record OZ018392.1, read on the forward strand.
AGTATTATACTATAAAGATGCTCTCAGAATTAATACTATTCAAAAAATCTGCGAATAAAATTCTACCTTCGTATCAGAACGTATAGATTTATCATAGCGAAATCCATCAGGCCATTCATTCATTTTGCACGTCCAACTGAAAAAGTTTAAAAAGTACGAAGTTAATCCCGCGCCCCATTTTTCAACCCTGGTCCGTGACACTTAAATAAAAGATATATCCCATGTCGCACTTCCATATAAGTAGTTTATCACATAAAGGTGCCCAGCGAAATCATTTTTCAAACGTTCGTTCTTTCTTTGCTCTTCGCCTGGATGTGTGTGTGTGTGAATGAGATAATAGGTTAAAATGGAGATATATCTCGCTGGTGACACTTTTTTTAAGAAATATTTGAAATATTACAAGGGTACAAGGATGATTTAATCACCTGAATATATTAATTTTTCAATGCTATCATTTTTATATTATATATTTAAAACAGTGTAACACCTTAATTATTAGAAGTATTTGTACTTTAATATGTGCAAAAAAACATTTTTTATTTTGATCAGCGATTATAAACCTACGGCCTTATAGCTTTTGTCTTATAGATTGCCTAAAATGGCTATAATATATTTTGGAGATACTATCATCGAGTAATATGGGTCTGTTATTTAATATTATTATATCTCCATGTAACTCATCAATCAACATTAATATGGGTCTTAGTGAAAGAAAATTACGTGAACTCTACCCGCATGTTCCATGCTCTCAATTTTTAAGTGGTTTGTAAATTTATATTAATTATTGAAATATTTTTTAATAATAAATAATAAAATAAATACATTTAATATAATTTTCTTAGTAGGAGAAGAGAGAGATAAGTTTAGAGGCGAAGGAGGAATTGAAGAAGACATGTAGGAATTCAAGGGTGGGTCTCATTAATGCTTTGTATGTGCGGAGAGTCTGGAGTTTAGCACGCCAATGAGACAGTGTCTCGAGAAGACTTTCTTGCGGATAGATTTGATCGTAAGCAAGGAGCTGAGTTGTTGTTTCAAGGTGACGCCAAGGTAGGATATTTAATTTTGAAGAGAGTTAACGTCAATTGTTAAGTGCGAATTTCTGTATGATACTTATATGTAAGTGTTATTTTGGGAGAGCGACATCGTATGTGAAGAGGGAGTAAAATGTGGATGATAATACGGATCTTTTATGGGCTACACGAAAGAGGGTGAATAGGGAAGAATTGACGGAGAAGAATGAGACTGAGTGTAGAGGCTTTCTGGATGTCGAAGAAGAGAGCTACTATTGGCAGAGGAAGTAAGGACAGAGTGACCACGGTGGAAATAATTTTGGTGGTTATGGATTTAACATTCTGATAAGTTAAGAAGTTAGTCCAGGAGTAGACTAAGATGATGTTGAAAAGTGAAGCCAAGCTAGGATATTTGGTTTTGTGGGAGAAGAGGGTGACTGTTGACTTTGAGGGCAGAGAGGAGGGGGAGTTCTTGTTAGATGGTATATTAGGATTTAGAGGGGTTGTTAGATAGGTGCTAGGTATAGGAATTTTCATGGGGAAGAGTTTTAGAAGAAAGAGGCTGAGTAGGAACGATTCTGGAGAAAGTATTTAATTATTCCGATATTAGAGTTTTAGAATAAATCCTTTGTGCCAAACATTGTCGATGGTTTTCTGGATGTGGATGATATAACCATTATTGACAGAGGAGGTTAGGGAAAATATTGCATCAAGGATAGAGTGATTATGGCTGAAGTCATTTTGTTGGTTGGGGATGGGAAGAGTCAAGGAGTTGAGAGAGAATAATTGGGTCCAGGAGTTTGCTAATTGTGGTGAGCAGGGACATGTGACGGTATGAGGAGTAATTAAAGGAATCATGATAAACTTAGCTGTCTTGAAGTATCCTTTACGACTCCTTCCATAATTTAAATCAAGGATTATACGTAAAACTTTTTTTCGAATTACAAATATTTTTTGTGCATAGACACTGCGGTTATAAAATAAAATACCATATCTTATTATTGATCAAAAACTGGCTTCATACAGTGTTATCAGTGCTTTCTTATCCACAATATGTTTTTTAAATACGTAAAGAATAACCAATTTTATTTAATTTAGTTTGGCTTCCAGTTTTGTTGTCTATTATTATCAATCCTAACATTTTCGTCTGTTGAACAATTTCAATATTTATGCTTTGATTCATTTTTAGGCTTCCTACCGTTAGTTTTGAGCTTCTTGTACGAAATTCGATATCTTTTCTTTTTAAGGCATTTAAAATTAATTTGTTTTTATCCAGCCATTGCTTGGAATCTTTTATAATTTGTTCAGTTTTGTTTATTGATTCTTCTACATTCGAACCAGCTTCTAGAAGGTTGGAATTATCTGCCTATACTTGTATTAGGCCTTTATTTTGTCTTATGAGGTTTGGTAGATCATTTGCATAAATTAGGAAAAGTACTGGTCCCAGAATACTTTCCTGCGGTACACAAATGTTTACATTTCTTACTGTTGATTTTTTTATCACTTGTGGACACTCGTTCTGTTCTATTTGTTAAATATGTATTTATGAGATTTAAACATTTACGGTATAAGAGCAACCTTCTAGCTTTTGGAGTAAAATTTAAGTCCAAGTCCATGCTGCCAAATGCCTTAGACCAGTCAAAAAAGTGCTCTCTCCAAGGCATTTCTCATATGTTCTAGAGAATCGAATATTGCTGCTGTTGTTGTGGATTTATTTTTAACGAATCCATGCTGTGATTTATCAAATAAGACAGATTAAAATAAAAATTCAAAATTTCTATATTATTCTAGAATGTTCAAATATTTAAAGGAATTTTCTTAATTTAGAAAGGAAATTTATAGAAAAATCATCAGGAACACTAGGCAGAAAGACCTCTGGTCGATAGCCTTTTGACAAATTAATACATTAACACCTCATTCATTATTCATTATTCACTATTCCAATGTAAATATGTACAAAATTTGTCAATAAATATATGTTACTACTACTCATCAGGAACAAGATAAATAATTAAATATCTCTAGAATATTCTAGGATGTTTGAAGAAAATTTTAACAATCTAGAAAAATCTTTAAAACTAAAATATTAATTATTTTTTTGATTAAAACACTTAGAACCTTCCTTCAATATTTTATTTTTATCCAGATGCACATTTCGGACACAAAGTGTCCATTATCAATGGTTTGATATCAAATTAATTTCAACTGTAATTAGCTCAAAACTATAAAATCTACTCTAAATGAATGTAATTCTGACATTCCATTAAAATAATTGACATTCGCCGACAAGAAACAAAATGCAAAGCTTAAAACTTACATTAAATTTATGAAAATCGCGTTCAGAAGTTTCAAACATTTCTAAAAAAATAATTTCAACTGGAATTAGACCCAAAACAACAAAATCTATTCCACATGAACGTATTTTTGACATTCTATCAAAACAATCGACATACACCGACAAGAAACTAAATGCAAAGCTTGAAATTTAAATTGAATTTATGAAACCGCGTTCGGAAGTTTAAAAATTTCTAAAAAATTAATTTCAAGTGAAATTAGAATTAATACTTCAAAATCTATTTCAAATGAACGTATTTTTGATAATCTGTCAAAACAATTGACATACACCGACAAGAAACTAAATGCAAAACTTGAAACTTAAATTGAATTTATGAAAACTGCGTTCAGAGGTTTAAAAATTAATTTCAGATAGAATATTAGACTCAAAATTTGAAAGTCTATTCCAAATTGACGTATTTCTGACATTTCATCAAAAGAATTGGCATTCGCTATCAAGAAACAAAATTCAACGCTTGAATCATTAATTAAATTTATGAAAACTGAGTTCGGAGGTTTAAAAGTTTGTAAAAAAATAATTTCAACTGGAATTAGACTTAAAACATAAAAATAATTCCCAAGTGAACATATTTTTGACATCTCATTAAAACAATTGAGATACGGTAATAAAAAACTTGAAACTTAAATTAAATTTATGAAAACATCGTTCGGAAGTTTCGAAAATTTCAAATGGAACTAGACCCAAAACTGCAAAGTCTGTTTCAAATGAACGTATTTTTGACTTTCTATCAAAATAATCAACATACGCTGATAATAAACAAAACACAACGCTTCAAACTGAAATTAAATTTATGAAAACATTGGTCGGAAGTTTAAAATTTTCTAAAAAATTAAATTCAACAGAAATTATACTTAATACTTCAAAATCTATTCTAAATGAATGTATTTTTGATAATCTGTCAAAACAATCAACACACACCGACAAGAAACTAAATGCAGAGCTTGAAACTTAAATTGAATTTATAAAAAATTCGTTCAGAGGATTAAAAAATTAACTTCAAATAGAACTAAATTCAAAACTTCGAAATCCAATCCCAAAGAACGTATTTTTGATATCCTACCAAAACAATTGACATATGCTAACAAGAAACAAAATGCAACGCTTGAAACTTAAATTGAATTTATCAAAACTGCGTTCAGAGGTTAGAAAATTTGTAAAAAATTAATTTCAAGTAGAACTAAATTCAAAACTTCGAAATCCAATACGAAAGAACGCATTTTTAATATCCTATCAAAACAACTGACATATGCTAACAAAAAACAAAATGCAGCGCTAGAAACTTAAATTGTATTTATGAAACCTGCGTTCAGAGGTTGAAAAAATTGTAAAAAATTAATTTCAACTGGAATTAGACTCAAAACTTTAAAATCTATTCTAAATGAACGTATTTCTGACATTTAATCAAAACATTGACATACACAAAGCGAAACAAGAAACAAAACGAACTCTTGAAACTTAAATTGAATTTGTGAAAACTACGTTCGAATGTTATTAGAAATTTACAAAAAATAATAATTTCACCTATAATTAGACTCAAAACTATAAAATCTACTATAAAAAAACGTATAATTGACATTCGCCGACAAAAGACAAAGTCCAACGCCTAAAACTTAAATTGAATTTATGAAAACTGCGTTCAGAGGTTTAAAACATTGTAAAAAAAATAATTTCAGCTGGAATTAGACCCAAAACTTCAAAATCGATTCTAAGTGAACGTAATTCTGGAATTCAATCAAAATAATTGACATTTGCCGACAAGAAACAAATTGAATCGCTTGAAACGTAAATTGAATTTATAAAAAGCGCGTTCAGAGGTTTCAAATTTTGTAAAAAATTAATTTCAAGTAAAACTAAATTCAAAACTTTGAAATCCAATCGCAAATAACGTATTTTTGTTATCCTATCAAAACAATTGACATGTGCTAACAAGAAATAAAATGCGACGCTTGAAACTTAAATTAAATTTTTTAATACTGATTTCAGAGGTTTAGAACTTTGAGAAAAAATAATTTCAACTGGAATTAGACCAAAAACTTCAAAATCTATTCTAAATGAACGTATTTCTGATATTTCATTGAAACAATTAACATACGCTAACAATAAAGAAAGTACAATGCTTGAAACTTAAATTGAGTTTATGAAGTGTTCGGAGGTTTAAAAATTAAAAAAAGAATTTCAACGGAAATTACACACAAAACTTCAAAATCAAAACCCAATGTATTTTTGCTATTCTATCAAAACAATTGATTGACATTCGTCGACAAGAAACAAAATGCAACGCTTTAAACTTAAATTGAATTTATGAAAACTACTTTGGAATTGAAAAATATGAAATTTTAGCAATCTGTAAGAGCAGTTGCTAGCAAATTCTTAAAAGAGAATCTAGAACAAATGTAAGTAAAGAAATTTCTGGAAAGTGTTGTCAAAATAAAATAAAAATGAAATTTTACAAGAAATATTCTATCAATTGACGTAATTTGAAAGAGTAATATCTAAATTATCTAAAAATTTCTAGAACCATTTTTTAAAACGAAACTATTTAATTAAATATTCTGTAATTTCTTATAATTTAGAAGAGAAGCTTCTGCTAATATTAGAATTTTTGCAAAAACAATTATAGGAAATATTCAAGACTAAAAGATATTTTTCTTGAAAAATTAAAAAGAAATAAAAAACCTTTTTATTTTGTTTGTATAACACTGACTTTATTAAGTGACTATTGTTTCGAAAAATTTAACTTGTCGTTATCAAACTAGGAGTTCTAGAACAATATATAACGAAGTAGAAGTCTCCAACGTTAACAGTTTGAAAAATTACAGTCTAGAAAATTCTAGAATCATGATTTACAAAAGAAATTTCTGGAAAATTTTTGAAAAATAAAATAAATAATTTGGAAGAAAAAAGTCTGCTCATATTAGAAATTTTGAAAATCAATTCCAGGAAGTATTCAGACCAATAGAAAAGATATTTTTGGAATTATTAGAACAAAAGTAAGTAAATAATTTTCTGGAAACTTTGTCTAAAATAAAATAAAGAAGAAATTCAAAAAGAAATATCTATTCACGTAATTTGAAAGAGTTTAATTTCTGATTTATTTAAGAAATTTAGAAGATAATTTATAAAAAAAATATTCAGTAGTATAGGGAATTACTGGAATTTTTTTTAAAACTAAAATAAGTAATTAAATATTCTTTAAATTGTTATAATAAATTACAGGAAATATTCAACACTTTAGAAGAAATATTATTGGAAAAATTAAAAACTTTCGGTAAAATTCTTTAAAAATTAAATAAACTATTAAATAATTTTTAAATTCTCATAATTTCGAAGAGAAACTTTTGCTCTTATTAGAAATTTTGAAAATCAATTAGAGAAAATATTAAGGACTATAGAAAAGATATTGTTGGAATAATAAAAAATTATAGGGAATTCTAGAAATAAAATTTAGAAAAGAATCTACTGGAAATGTTTTGTCAAAATAAAATTTTTAATCGTAATTTTCATAAAGTCGAATAAATTTTCGAAAAGTTTCTAAATAATTCTGACAGAATTGAATGAATGTCTAAATTGATTAAAGAAAGTTGCAATTATATGAAAATTCTGAGGAAATAAAGAAATATGTTTAGAATATTTTATAAGTCTTAAGGAAAGTCTCTAGAAAATTACAAGAAGGTAAATAAAGTTGTTAAGCAGCTTCAGAAAATGCCATATAAAGTGAGACGAAAGTGATTAACACTACTTAAACCCTTTAAGAAATATTTGTCAATTTGGGTTTGAAAATTTTTGAAAGAATTAATCGTGGAGAAGAAAGAAACCGGAAATAAAAATAAAAATTAATAAATGATGAAAAATTTAGAGTTGTTGGAAAGCTTGGGATTAGTATGATAAATTTTTTTCATTGTCGGGGTTGTTCAAAAATAAAATGAAATTAGTGCTGGGCAAAGTAAAGTATCTCGAGGATCAAGCAAGAAATGATCGAGAAAATTGAGGGGATTGAAAAAAATCAAACTGTTTTATTTAAATTCACTATTAATTATAACAATAAATAAAATAATGGCATAAAGGGCATCAAATACTTTAGAGAGTTTAAAGAGAATCACGATGATAGAACTGTCCTCGTTGATTTTTTACCAAAATAAATGTAAATAAATGTATGTAATCTAAATAAACTAAATAAGATCAGCCATCGCAATTTTCGTTTTATGTTATGTTCTCTTGAATTTGTTACAGGCCTCAATTTCATGTTTTAGGGTTATTCTTCTACAGCAGTGAATATCTTTATCTTTATCAATGTAAAGTCTGCAATATTTCACAATAAAGTTAACGTGATATTTACTACTACAATCAACATCACGAAATATTTAACTTCTACACGACATTTTCTACTACTATTTTCGTTTGCTATTTGTTATTCCTCATATTTTCAATTTAATCTTAAATGTAATCAACAACAACGTAAGTTACAAATTACATAATTGTATTGCTAATGTTAAACATAAGGTGGTTAGATATAATCTTAGAAATAATCTATTGTGAAGATGTGTATACATCAATATATTCTACCCAGTCGTTGATCAAATATATGAGTAATTTTATTTTTAATTATTTTGTAAATGGTAATGACAAAAACTTTTTTTTTATATGCGTATTTTAATTTGTAATGGTAACGATAAAAAACAACTTATTTTATCCATTCTAATTTAAATTAATTGGATGCCTACTTTTACCGCTATTTTACCAGCGTAAATATGTAATCCACTTAAAATTAGATTTTCATCTTTAAAAAAAATCAGCGCCGATGGCACGCAATGTTTCCCAGCAGGCGGCGAATCCGCTCGCTCGTAAAATAAAGTGCTTTTAATTTTTTCCCTCGCGCGCGCAAAAAAAAAGAGAAGTGTACATGCAACGAGTGGATTTTTTTAAGCGTTCCTGACACGAATCGAAAGTTCCCCTCTTAATGTAATGCATGAAAAGTCCATAATGTATCGTGCGCCGCTGCGTAACAATTTTTCCGAGTGCCCGGCGCCTCCACCAATTTTACCCGAACGTAATCGTCGCTCTTAAAATCGATCAGTGGAAATAATTAAAACGGTAAATAAAAATGTTGACCAGAGTTTTGCGAAGTTGATTAAAATTTCCATGTTTTATTAAATCGGCGAGCGCGAATTAGGAGTCGAAAGTTTGTAAAATACGCCACATCGACTGACGCGTATTACTTGACGACGGTATACTGGAATTATAGTCGGCGTTCCGTCTTCTTTCGCGAAATTTCATTAATTACGAAAACTGACGCGGCGACACTCTTCCTGGAGGACGACACGTGTAATCAGCGTCGCGTCGCCGAATAATTTAATTTCGCGTTGCTTGCTTTACTTCAAAAGCTATGCATACACTTTTCTCTACTCTACGAAACGATTCACGCATAAAAAATAAAACAACGTTTCGAAACTTTGCTCGTTTCCTCCCTAAACAATGTCGGATATAATTATGCGGGCATTCCAATTCAAACTTTAATTAAATTCATTTTAAAAATATGTTTTAATGAGTATAAAAGAAAGATGCTCCATAAAAAGTTTATTGAATAATCTTTTCATAGAAAGGAGGACATTGTTTTCTTTTATTATAGATAATGGGCTTTGTATAGGTAATACGGTAAGCTTAGTTGTTTAAGAAACTGGTTAATTAAGTTATGTAATAATTTTAATTAAGTAAGTTATTAGTTATTAATTAGCATAATAAAAATTTGTTATATAAAATCTCTAAAATAATAATTTATTTTATTTCTGTATGTACATTAATATTCATTAATTTTTATAATGAACACACATAAAAAAAACACTCTGCTTCATCTCTTTCATCGCCTCGGGATTGGTAGGTGTGATCTCCATCTAGGGCTATCGGTATTGAGAGCTTGCTTGGGGATTTTTTTTAAAATTAATATTGTTGTAGTCGTGCCTATGTCATTCTATCATTGATTAGTAAATGTTTTATTTTCAATTTAAATGGTATGTATTTTAAATGTTGTATTGTATCCGGTAAATTGTTGTATATTCTAATGGTTTCTGTTGTTAGTGCCTGATTGTACTTTGCTGTCGTTGATGTTTCTGGTCTGAATTGTGATTTTCGTCTTGTTTTGTAATTATGTATTTCCCTGTTTAGCGTTAGAGTTGTATTTGTTTTTACTAGGTTGTTTTTATTTTTATACAATGTTAGTATATTGTTTATTGTAAACATCTTATTTATATTTAGTTGTTGTAGTTCTTGGTAGATACTTTGGGTGGGAGTTCTTCTGTCCAACGAGTATAGTTCTTTATGATATTATTTTGTTGTATTTGCAGTGCAGATAGATTTTTCTTTGAGGTGTTTCCCCATACACTTATTAAGTAGTTGTTGGTAGATGTAAATAGTGCATGATAGATGTCGTTTTTTATTTCATGGGGTATAAAATTGCGTATTTTTGTTACCGCCGCTAAAGTATGTGCATTTCTACCTAATAATTTATTTATATGTGCGTCCCATTTGAGGTTATCCTGTAATCTTATTCCTAGATAATCTATCTCGCTGGTTTTATTTATTGTATGTCCTTTTATTTTTATTACTGGCTGCGGCATATTTGATTTTATGTTAAATTGCATATAATAAGTTTTGTTTTCATTTATTGTAAGTAAGTTGTTGAAGAACCATAATTCTAGTTTGTTGGAATCTTCGTCAATTTTTCTTTGTAAGTCTGTAGTATTACTACCCGAATATACAATGCTTGTATCATCTGCATACATAAACATATTGCCATTTATGTCAAGTTCCGCTAGGTCGTTGGTGTATAGTATGTCTAGGAGTGGCGGTGTTGTTTATTACAATAATATGGAAATTACATTGTATACTATTAATCGAATGCATAGAACAGGCTACAAATATGGAATGGACAAATTGGTACAAGTTTAGAAAATATTCAGTAGTGGTGAGTTATTGACATCGATCTGATCATTTAACAGAACACCTCGTTTGCATAACTTATTGATTTCCATGGACTCTAATAAATTTAGTTTTAAACCTTTGTTTTGTTTATGTAAAATTTTTAAATTATGGTTAAATGAGTGGCCGTGTTCTGTTAAATGTTCTGGGTAAGTTGAATTCGATTTTCCTTGACAAAAACAAGCTCTATGTTCCTTTACACGTTGTTCAAGACTTCTTCCTGTTTGGCAAACGTAAACTTTAGTTTGAACAACGTGTCAAGGAACATAGAGCTTGTACGTAATCACGACAGTTTTTGCTTGCTTTCCACCTTTTTCCTTCTATTTTAGCATTTAGAATCAGCAGTAGGAATTAATATACTCTGCATAGGTGTCCGAGGTCTTCCAGTTTTCGGCGTTTGGCTGCCTGTAATATTAGTCTGCCGTGGCCTATTCTGTAGAGAGCTTCCTCGTTGCGGGTTCTGCTTGTCCACGGTATTTTAAGCAGCAGTCTTCGATAAATCCACCTTTCAAACGCTTCAATTTTGTTATTGTCTCTTTTGGCGAGCGTCCATGTTTCACAATCGTTGAAAACCACCACCCAGGTGTAACATCCTGCGAAACGATCCCTAGTTAGTCAATTATTTTTTAATAAGCGTTTTAGTTTTTGAAGTGCTGATCCAGCTTATTCAATTCGGCACCCTATCTCTATAAGGGAATCAAAGTATATCGTTTTTGGGCGTCAATTATTGGCCTGACTAGATTTCTCTGTATACCTCAGATATACGACATGTACGAGGAAGGAACAGTGTAGTACCATATGCACTCTCCAGAATTTTTCATATCAGTGAAACCAAAGCACAGAAGAACGACCAGAAATTACAGCGTTTTTTAAGTAACCCAAACACTTCGTCCTTACTTTTACAAGTTTTCACTACGATTTATCAACGAAAATTCCCAGATCGTTTGTGCATCAATCTTTATGGCAACGAGTTTTCAAAACTGTGCATAACGTAGCTCACCGAAGGATCCGAGTATCCAAACATATGATAAAAAGATATTTCGTTTAGCCTGGAATGCTTAAAGATGTGAAACAATTCACGATCCACTGCCCAGACTGTCAATAAGCAGAAATTCAATGGCATACCATAAGCCCCGTTGGAAACTTCCCAAACCCGATGACCGATTCGGGAATGTCCACATCGACTTAGTTAAGATGCCCACAGTCGATTCATTTTCATGCAAGAGTCGTGGACAGGTTAACAAGGTTGCAAGATACAATCACAAAGACAATAGTTAGAACGTTATATTCAGAGTGGATGGCGAGATTTGGAATACCAACGCATATAGTTTCCGTTAGAGGAGCACAATTCACCTCGGAATTATACAACGGATTTTCTAAATTTCTGGGAATTAAATCGATAAAAAATAAGGTATATCATCCGTATGCTAAAGATCTGGTAGAGAGATTGAACAAACACATTAAAACATCTCTGATTGTAAGAGGAGATAGGAACGAGTGTCCGAGACAATTGCCAGGAGTGCTCTTAAGTTTGCGTAACACAATAAAAGAAAACCTTCAATGTACGATCGCCAGAAGTGTTGTTTGATATAAGCTGATTGGTTACAAAATAAATTTATTATCGGATATCCTTGTCATCTAGCTGGATTTTCTGCATTTGCAGAAATTGAACTGCTCTTGACCCAGAGCATCTTGGCATTTGTCGTTGATTCTACTATGCAATATATGTAGTCATAACTTGGGACCGTGGCTCTTTAAGCTAATGTGCTAATAATCTTCGCACTTCTTAGAATGCAACATTTTAGGAACGAAAAGAAAGGTTAACTTCAGTCAATCCTGTAGAATACGTCTCGTATCGTACATCTAACTAAAGAACACTGTTAGTTCTTTTATGTTGTCATAGTTCAATAGTTTAAGCCACTCATTAATATTTTGTCGGGGCCACTGAACAATAAAGTTCTTAGCCTGATTGATAGCATGTTCTACTTCCAACTGTGAGGATGCACTGATCGGTTTCCGCTTTTAGAGTCTGTAAGGTGGGCCTCTTGTCCTCAAAAAGTGTCTTCATGTAAGTTTCTAATTCTGCCAAAATTTCATATGTCTGTGTTATTAATCGTCTTTGGTTGTTTGCCAGGGTAGGTATGCTATTTCTTTAGCGTGCACTTGAGATTTCTCTGATTTCCTTGTGAGTATTGAATTAATCGTGCATCCTTTGCAGCAGTTCTATTTCATCGCATTTTCTTCACATGCATGCTTCCGTAGCTTTTTGATTTTTAGTTTAATACTTCTGTGTTTCTTTTTGTACTCAGCTTCATTGGTATTCTTCACGGTCTTTAAATTACTTATAGACCACTACATTGCAAGCACTTTTGCCAAAGATAATTATTTCATTTTGACGAGATAAATAATCAAATTGTTCTTTCTAGACTTGCAAAATGGAATCATCTTTCAAAGAAGAAAACTGCCAAATTACCAAATATTTTCAGTTCCAGGAGCTTCCGTATTTATTAATTTCTTCGTCTGAAGAAGCAAAGCAATAAAAAGTGTTTTGAAAATTTAAGTGTTGGTTTTACTTTAACAATTAACAAGTTATTAGGTTTTGGTAGTACTTTTTTTTAAATTTTGACTTGACAATTCAGTCACAAGGTTATGTATAATTTAATTAATGTTATTTATTATTATCTAGACCTATCCAAAAAAATTATAAAATTTTTACTTTTATGTTGATTATGAATTTATAAATTGATTTCTATGTACTTATTTTAATGAAAGCTAATAATTGCAGTAGTTAGCTGATTACAGACTTTGCGCTAATTGATAAGTAAATATGTTTGGTTTTGTACTGTGTATACATCGGATAAAAAGTAGTTTCTCCTCACTAATATAGTCATATTGTAGTTCAATTTTATGCAAGTTTAGCAAATTCTTTTTCATTTAATTATACAATTATATGAAACAAGTTTTATTACAATCTTTCCTGATGCATCAACTGCATAACAATAAATATGAAAATATAAATGTTTGGAACTTGGTCAAATAAGTCAAGACCCATGTCGTCATCAGATTTTTCTGGCTCTTCTTCCTATAATAATTGTAAATAGTATTCTTAGTAATCTGTATTTAACTACTAGTATTGGAAGAAAAATAGGGTGAAAATTCTGACTTCCTCGCGATTTTGTAAGATATTTTTTAATTTTCTCCTTAATAATATTCACACACATTGGTGATTAGAAGTAATACGTTTATATTTGTTGTAAATGTGTCTTCAATTTTCTTATTCTATTTTGAATTGACGAGGCTGTTACTTGGTGAAATTTCATAATATATAAGATAAATAAAATATTTCGATTAAAAATTTCACAGATTTAATACTTTAAAACTTCGACATATGCCACACAATGGCTTCAGCAGGCAGATGATTAATAAATGAGTGGCTTTATCAATCAGATGCTTCATTCATTAATCATCTGCCTGGTGAAGCCACTGTGAGGCAAAACATATGTCGCAATTTCGAATTAAATCTGTGAAATTTTTAAACGAAGTGTTTTATTCACCTTATTTATTCTATTTTGACCTTTGCAACCTATAAATGTAATAGATTGTCTTTTTTGTAATACATTGGACCACTTCTTTGACTTACAGTATTAGTAAGGTAATATTTAAACTGCTTAGCCTTAAGTACCGATTGCGATTCTCTAATAATAACGATGTTATTAGACTGATTGCTTTATTGATTGTATGTAGTTTTGGGTTTTATTTGGGTCTATCTACAATTACAATTATGGCATATTTTTTAATTGCTTCAGTTACAATTATGTATTTTTTGATCTCTTATAAAAGCTTCATTATGCCTTTATTGGCTAAATATTTTAAAACCCATAACACTTTTAAATATGCAGAATATAGGCAAAGAAGACATAACTTCTATTGCTGTTTTGATCGCTTTCATATCTATAGTATTTGTTTAGTCGTGTGGCAAACATATTAGAAATGTTTTGTAAAATATCCCCTCCCCCAGTAGGTTATGCAGAGCAATCTATTATAATGTTTCTTTTTTCATATTTGTTAATATGTTTTGTTATTGTGGGTATTTCCAGAAAAAAACGATCCAACAAATTGTAAACCAATTTATTTAATATCTTAATAATATTTCTACATTATTGTTTGGCCTGATTCACAATTTTTGTAGATGTATTTATCACAAAGTTTTTGACATATACATTTATGCTAGTAACATGTAATGAATGTTACTTGTGTGAATAGTAAATAATAGTGGTACGATTATTGAACCTTAAGGAAGACCTAGAGATGTTATTCTTGGTTTTACATTTAACCCAGTTCAACTAATTAAAGCAAATAACAAACTATTCCTACAGACTCTTGTTACATTAGAAGGGACTTTTAAAGGAATAATTAAATTTGATATATTCTTTTCTAAAATATTTAAGTTGATGGAGTCATAAGCAACAAATATACTAGGATGATAGTCCTTATGTTACGTAGAAGATCTGATATTACATAAATTGTACTTAACTTCCACCTTAAAACTTCTTTTTTATTTAATTTATTTTTTTATATGGTCAACCAAATCATACGTTACTGATGCTGTTCCAGAGTGTTTTTGATATGCATACTGCTACTTATGAATGTTGCTGTTTTTTTCCACGTATTTCATAAGTCGTATCTGTATTATTTTTTTAAGTATATATACAGGGTGACTGACGAAAAACCTTTGCTGCTGTATCTCGCTTATTTTTTATCCGATTTTAATAAATAAAACATCAAATTAAACCATTTTTAAAAGACTTTAATAGGATCTGAACTGTTATTTTTTTCTCGCACCCAGTTTTTGACAAAATACGATCAACTTTTTTTAAAAATTGCACTGTATATATATTTTTATTTATTCGCAAGGAGATTTTTTTTCTGAATATAAAATTGTAGACAAATATATCCATACATCAAACTTAAGTCGAGAAATTGAGGATTAAAAAAATAAATAAAAAGTCAAGTATCCATTGTAAACAATATACAGACCCTATTTTAAATGTCAAAAGTGACAGTGACAGCCATTGATACAATACTGCAACGATTTTTAATTATTTGATAATTAAAATGTTGCAATATTTCAAACACTGTACTAGAATTTTGTGCTTCTACAGAAATTGTTTTTCAGTTTTTGAAATCTTGCAACATTTTTATTATGAAATTATTAAAAATCATTTCAGTATTGTACCAATAACTGACACTGTCACTTTTGACATTTGGAATAGGCCCTGTTTATTGTTTACTATGGGTATTTGATTTTTTTTTTAATCCTCAATTTCTCGACTTTGGTTTGATGAATGGATAAAATCGTTTACAAATTTAGATTCAGAAAAAAATCTCCTTGCGGATCAGTACAAAATATATATACAGTGCAATTTGAAACAAAAAGTTGATCGTCTTTTATCAAAAACTGGATGCAAGAAAAAATATCAGTACAGTTCAAATTAAACTCTTTTAAAAATCATTTAATTTGATGTTTTATTTATTCAAATCGGATCAAAAATAAGCGAGATACAGCACCAAAGGTTTTTCGTCAGTCACCATGTATAAAAAAAAATTACAAACTTAAGGATTTTCTCGTTTTTAAATCAGTCGGTGTATTTGATTCTATTTTATATGATACAATTTGTTTTGTTCATATTTTAAAAAAGTATTTTATATAGAAATCAATTATTTCATTGTTGTCATGATGTAGACAAAAAGTATATAATAAAGAAATCAATTATTTAATTGTTGTAAGATGTAGCCAAAACAATGAATAGTTCCATATGTTATTTTATTTAATGTACTTACAAAATAAACCAGGTTTAAGGATTTATAGGTTAGAATTTAGAGTGTAAATTATTAATTATGTTTAGAGGTTTTATAGCTTTTTCTTTATTCGAAAAAAATGTAAATTTAGTAAAAATAATATTTTGTTAATCTTTGTAACACTAGTGACAAACGATTGAAAAACTTTATTTATTTTTCTACGCATTGAAAGTTAAACTCCTTTTTTTCTATACTGATTTATCCGATTTAAACTGTTCTCTTTCAACAATATAAGAAAAATGCTAACACCATTGTGCAGCAATAAAAATAGGGAACAGTAAAGTAGAGCAAATTCACGAAGGCATTGCCGTTTACCGATTTTTTTTTTCTTCATTCAAACCAAGAAAAAAATATAGTATTCGTTTGTAGGCGCAACACGTAATGTCGGTGTATTCGGGCTGCAATTCCCAACAAGGGCGGAGGGGGGTGAAATAAAAAATTACTGCGGGATAAATGGCTCCCGATAAATTCTACATACTTTTTGCCGCGCCGGGATAATCCACGGAAAATCTAAACCCCCGCGCCCGCGCATTGATTATTTGCGTGCGATTTAATTCGCGGCACGTACGCCACTGTTTGTGTTCGGGGCTGTTTCGCGAGAATGGTGGTAAATTAAGGTTTAACACTGGTTCGGGGAACGGGTACATGTATGCGTGTAAGATTGATTAGGCCCGGTATAATTCGCTGATTACCGAACGGGAGACGAGCTGGTGGATGGAAGTGATAAATGAATTCGATGGGGTTAATGGAGACTTGATTACGGCTGTGAACTCGCTAATTTATTTCGAGGCTAAGCGTTAAATTAAATCAAATTAGATTTGCGTACATGTGAGGTTCGTCGTTTGATTGGATTCGGATTAAATAACATTTGTATATGTACTGAGTTGAAAGTTCATTAACATATTATTCCTTGATTAATTAATATAGCACTAAATACCTTTCTACACAAATTCTATTTAGATTTAAAAATAAGGTTTTTGTTGCTTTATTAATTAATCAAGTTTATTACGTGAAGATGAACTTGATTAATTAATAAAGCACCAAAAACCTTTTTCACAAAAATCAAACCAAAAATATTATTACTTAATTGAAAAACTGATTTAAAAATAAAGGGATTAGATCTAAAATTTAGAAATCTGTAACTAATTACCCTATTTTTATATTTAATTAAAACAATTGA
Source organism: Ontholestes murinus (assembly GCA_963969525.1). Classification (NCBI taxonomy): domain Eukaryota; kingdom Metazoa; phylum Arthropoda; class Insecta; order Coleoptera; family Staphylinidae; genus Ontholestes; species Ontholestes murinus. The sequence continues at coordinate 7,428,106 of OZ018392.1, forward strand.
TGTATTTCACTGGGCAAAACAATTCGAGGTGAGAAATGGAAAATTACATTCGATAATTTAAAAAATTGTACAAAAATAATCTCAACTGGGATTAGCCTCAAAGTCAGAAAATCCATACTTAATTAGTCTAGTTTTTAAATTTCAATAAAATAATTAATGTATTTTACTAAAAAAACAAAATGGCAACGCTATAAATTTTTGGTGAGGAATGGAAATTGGCATACGTTTATTTCTAAAGTTTGAAAGGCTATATTTTTCGTTCGGGTTAATTTTAAAACAATAAAATCTATACCCAATTAGTCTAACTTTAATATTATATAAAAAAAATTCGTGTAATTCATTAATAAACAAAATAGCAACGTTACAAATTTAAAGTGAGAATTAACAAACTGCATTTGGTGGTTTAAAAAATTCTAAAATTATAATTCCTATTGGAAATAGTTTCAAAATCATAAAATCAATACCTAAATAACCTAACTTAAATATTCTATTTAAAATAATTAATAAATTTGACTAGAAAACAAAATGGAAAATGAGGCATAAAAAAAATTGAATTCGGTTATTTAAAAAAGTGTAAAGAATTTATCACAATTGGGATATTTAAAAAAATTATGAAATCCATATTTTAATTCAATTTAATAGATTATGAGATTATTTATTGTATTTTACTAGGAAACGTAATGGAAACATTTTAAATTTGAGGCGAGAAATTAAAATTTGTATTCCACTATTTGAACATTTGTAAAATAATAATCTACATTTGGATTAGCTTCAAAACGTTAAAATTCATATACTCAATTAATCTAGCTTTAATATTTAATATAAATCATTATTGCATTTTAATAGGAAATAAGAAGGCAACGTTTCAAATTTAAAGTAAGAAATGAAAAATTTAATTCGGTTATTTAAATAATTGTAAAAAAATAATCTCCATTGGGATTAGTTTGAAAATTACGTAATCTATATTCTATTACTCTGGGTTTATTATTTCATTAAAATATTTTGTGTAGTTCACTAGGAAAAAAAATAGCAATGTTGAAAATTCGAGGTGAGGAATTTAAAATTGCATTTGTTTATTTGAAAATTTGTGAAACAATAATCTTAATTGGGATTAGTTTCAAAATTACAACAACTATACTTTATTAGTGTAGCTTATATAGTTAGTAAAGATAATTGTTATATTTTACCACAAAACAAAATGGAAACTTTTCGTATTCAAAGTAAAAAGTGAAAAATTGCATTCGATTATTTAAAAAATTGTGACAAAAAATAATCTTCGTTGGTATGAACTTCAAAATACAAAAATTAATACCTAATTAGTCTAGCTTTAATATTTCATTAAAATAATTAATGTATTACGATAAGTAACAAAATGTATATGTTTCAAATTTGAAGCTAAAAATTGGAAAATTGCATCCGATGATTTAAAAATTGCAAAAAAAACATTTTCTAGATTAAAATTAGTCTAGCTTTACTAATTATCATGTCACTTAATATAATAGCAAACTATTTATGTTTTTTAACTTTTTATTTTAACTCACTACAATTGTTTCGCTACACTGTAGCTTCTTCAGGTGGAGAAATATAATACAAAATTTTCTACAAACTTATTTACATCATATACAAATTTCAGAAGTGTTGGTGGAGGAAGTGTTTTTCTTCAGCTTAAATGGAGGGAGTTAAAAAATTCAAAACACTAAAATACATGTATAAATAATATTCTATTTAAAAAATTGCTGAGATAATTTTAGAACCTCGCAATTTGAAAGGAATATTTCAGTAAAATAATATAGAAAATTATACGAAGATAAATTGTTGGAATATTCTAAAAATCTAAAGGTGGCTGGAAAATTCTTATGAAATGCTCAAAAATTGTAAAACAATTACTGGAAAAAAACTTTTAATCAGATTTTGATTAAAACCAGAGTTACTAGAAGTAAATAATTATATTAACAATGAGACGTGTTGTTTCTTTTATTTTATTAATAATTTTATAGTGGTTTTACAGGTAAATAATTAATTTAAACTTAAAAAAAGACAAAATTCTAACTATAAGTAGTTTTTAAAATCGTAAAGGTTTGTCCAATCGGCGCAGTCGGTAGGATCTTCAGGAATGACCTGAGAGTAAATGAGTGGCTTATCGGCATCAATAGTTTTTTTTTCCGTTATGCATGCTAATCTATAAAAAATATTTACCGCAATTTAGAATAGAAATTGCTCTAAAATATAAAGTTTTTAAGAAAATTTAAATCAAAAATTTTGGGAGTATGAAGCAGAGAGAATATTAAGCAATTGTAAAAAATTGAAACAAAAGTAGCTTCTTCTAAAGAAAGAAATATGAAAAGTTTTCGAAATATGATAGAAAATTTTACAATCCCTGAAGGAAAAATTGCAACTTTGGGAAAAATCTAGAATCCCTGAAAAAATAGTCGCATTTTGGAATATAAATTGGTTAAAAATTCTCTAAATCTAATAAAGAAATTCATGTGAACCTCTAAAAATTTTAAAGAGATAGCTTTAATAATAAGAAATCACGAAGAAAGTTATTTTTTAAAAATTGAAGAAAGTGAAGCATGGAATGTATTTATTTATTTGTTGTATTCTTTGGACTTCTTTCTTAAAAGTACATATACAAACAAATCAATTGAATAAAAATATACATCAAATTTTGCACGGGCGGAGTTCACAATCACAAAGTGTTCTTCCACTCAAACTCTTGCACTTTCAGGTTAATATTACTGGAAAATCATTTAGATAATCCGCAAGAGACTGGGAATAGAAAGTGTGATGGTTAACATGTTTATACAGGAAATGAAAAATTATTTTATCATCTGTGAATTATTACTTAACTGTTAGATATCTATTGTCATACAAGAACTATTATTTGTCAACTATTATCTGACAATTGTCAACTCTTACATATTTTTCGTTATCTATTAATCTGTCATTTGTAATTCATTGTTTTGAATTGGTTACCTGTCAATCTTATTATTATTATTATATTATAAATGTTGTTTTATTATTACAAAAAAATGAAACTATTTGTTTTTTTTTTCAATAATCGTAACTGTTTTCTGTCATCTGTCATCAATCAGCTCTAATATATAAACTGTCATTTAATAACTACTATCTACTATCTCACGTAGCTGCCTTAAAGAGATTTTATCTTTATGGATATATGTATAATTTGAGATAACTAGCAGATTTTTTCCTTAATATTGGGCTTTTTAAGCATCAACTAGATGATTTGATTTCTGGATTGTGGTTTTGGTAATTTTTTCTAAATAGGTGGTTGGGTCAGACTTGGTTTATTTATAAGCTCTTAGAATACCCTAAAATATTTCTTATTTTTCATCGTAAAATATACCTTTCATTATTATTGTGGCAATGTTTTGTTCGCTGGTATTACTTTGATTGATTGGTCTGATTTGATTTTAAGTTCTGTGTTCGTTATATTAGATTTTGAAGGATGGATTCGCTTCTAATAAGGACGATGTCACTTCTTGTCGAATGATCTCTGCCTTCTTGTGATGTAGATATTCGATTAATAATTCTACACTGCAGATAACACCATCTCAAACTCCAACAAAGAAAATCTAGTAATTTATTTATGACGTAATCTATTTGTTTGTTGAAGTGATTACATAATAATTGGGGTTTATTTATAAGTGTTCCTTTTTTTTACGTGCGCAGACCCACCTGTTGAATTTTGCTATTTGTTTCTTCATCTTTCCTTTGGTATTGGACTTTTCTCTCCTATCAGTTAGTTTTCCTAACTTATTCTATGGGATTTCGCGTATTTCGTTTTCTAAATGTAGTTGTAATTTCATAAGACAAATTCCTACGGTGAAATAAAATAACAAAGTTGGTAGGGTTTCACATTTATTGTTGAACACTGCAACATGTTTTGCCGCACAGTGGCTTCATCAGGCAGTATTCATCTGTGTTGTTTTATTTCAATGTGTTATGGAGTTTCATCGTGTAACCGCCTCGTCAATTCAATTCCTACGGTGCTAAGCTTCCTTTTTGCTCTATGGATAGCTTTCTTGAATAGTGATTAACTCATTCTCTTTAGGATTCGATTTATTTGATCTATTTCCTTTGTGTGGTTTGGATGTTTTATTTTCATATTGTTTGGCGTGAAATTCTTGTCTCAAATATGTGGACGACACTTTCGTGATTTGGCCTCATGAAAGAGAAACAGTAGACCTCACATCCGAAGATCCAATTCACAATGAGGATTGAGAAGAAGGGAACGCTACTACTTCTGGATTTACAAATAAATGTCAAATTGACATAAAATTTGAAATTAGGTCTACAGAAATTTGACTTAAATATGACCAAAATATTTCTTCACTAGCCAGAATAATTTGATGATTATCAACACCAGTTAATGGGTGGAGTGTAAGAACACGAGGAAACGTGAACTTCTCCTTCAAGTTCTATTCTTCAAATTTCTAAGTTAGTTTATTTATGTATGTATATTTATGTATTGTTTTAATAGAACTTCTAAAGAAAGAAAGTTAATTAGAAAGGAGAACGACCAGCTAGCATACACCATCTACAGAATGGAGATATACACAAATCAATACCTGTATGCACAATCACGTCACCACCCGGCATACATTTATTCCATAGCCAAAACTTAAAAACTCTCTGGTCCGCTCTTAAACAAAATCAATTTAAAGAATATATTTGGCTGTTCAAAAGTTATGACAGTAAAATGCACATCGATGGTCTCGACATTGTAACGAATCGATGCAAAGATGAATCACTGCCCAAAAATTCATTTAAAACGGAATTGATACTGTTCACAAAAATGCCCTCTTGAGTCTTACACAAATCACAAAGTTTAGAGCTAGAAAATTCAGGACGAAGTGAAACAGAATAGTAGATAAATAAACCAATTGATAAAAATTTCAGAAAAAACTCAAAAAGGCAACAAGAAGTTTGACAGAATCTTCTAGATAATTTAGAGAAAAATCATGAAACTAAAAACATTTCTACAACATGAGAAATTATTGATCTAAAAACTAAAATCTAAAAACGTTGACAAAAAAGACAGAAATCTAAAAACGTTGACAAAAAAGACAGGACAGAATAATTTAATATTTGCAACAAAAATTGAAAGGTTTGAAATTATGTAATCTAATGGTAAGAAATACAAAAACAATTTTGACAAAATACCTTACATAAGGTAAAAGAAAAGAGTACATTGATAAAGTTACTATAATTGTCTAGAAAATGTAAAGTTTAGAAATATTTAAAAGTTATAAAAATCAAGCACAATTTTAGGAAAATTTAGAAAAATTGTAAAAAAATCTAGACAAAAAAAGTCTGGCGAAATATACCTTCCTTCTATATTTATAGTTTTCGAGATGTTCTGAATTTATGAAACAGAAGGATTTGTTTAAATAGTAGTCTGCAGTTTAATAAAACATTGATAATACAACTATATTATTACTTCTTTTTCTTTTATTATAAGCATAATTTTATTATTCCATCATTATAAATGATAAGATACTTGGTAGGTGATTCTGAAAATGATTAGAAAACAAAATTTGTAGTTTCTTGTATGATAACCCAATTAGGAACAAAGAGTTCAAAGAAAGTACTCTAGATATATATCCCAATAAGATTGACCCTGATAAGAAGTTACTTGCAAATATTTCCCTAGATATTTTCTCTTCTCAGAGTGGTAACATTGGAATTAAACAAGATTCACTTGACATAAAATGAAGATGCGAACGATTTAAAATTAGATATTGTAATTTAATTTTTGGTGAGCAATAATTAGAAGGAGATATGTCCTTGAGAATAACCAACGATCAAAACTAGTCGTAGAAATATAAAAATAGTGAAACAAAACCAAGTTATCTGCTAATTAACATAAAAATGTTTCACCACGGATTAAGTGAGAATTTATCGTCCTTGGTTAGCAAAATTACTACATCTCTTACTACAAGCTTTACCCATTTAAACCCACAAGGTAATACTAGTCGCAGTACCGTGTACTTCTCAGCAACAATCAACAATAACAAATTAAAATTAAGATGTTAAACTGTGAAGATTAAATTCAAGTGGAGATTGTATTAGGTTTTGTAGAAGAAGATGCCTTCTGGTTTAATGGAAAACACATTGACAAATTTGAAAAGAAGTGCCTATACCATTCGTAATACCAAAAGTTAGCATACTGAAGAGAAAGTCAGAAGCTATTGAGGATGGTTTCTCTGGATCTCCACGTGCGAAGAGAAAGTGTGTGAGCTTTAGTGATCCACCGATAACTGGTGAAAAAATATATTTGGAAGACATTTACTGAAAAAGTTCCTCCTAAAAAGTAGATAAAAGATATATTAAGGGCAAAATAAAAACTTCCGGATGTGGATGAGGAATCTTATCTCCTTAACATCATGGTGAAAAAAGGGTTTAAGTGAAAGAACATAATTTATTGTGAACTCCGCCAGAGCTTCTTTTGGTCAAAATTTTATATATATTTTTGTAATAGGAACGATGACCAAAGATGTAAATAAATAAATTTAAAAAAATCAATCTAAAGTTATTACAAGAAAATTTGAGAATTTGTGCCTGTAAATTCTAACCGTTAAAAATTTTACTTTTGTATAAATTTATGCTTTAGACGTATAGAATGGCAATATAAGCGGCCGTTAAGTTACAAGCCATCTCCTATCTTAAGTAATGATAGATTATTATCCGATTCTTTATGTAATCTCTGTGGAGATTACGTAATGGACCTCACATGAAAGAAGCAATAACAAAACAAATTAACATGAATCAGCATTAATTTGTGAATTAAACTAGGAAGATTGAGGATATTTTCTGGCACAGTTAGTAGGTTCCTCAGTGTATAAGGAAACACTTGTCTATAGATTAGTATTGCATGATAAATTATGCGACGAATTTATTTAATTTATTTAATGCTGACTCCAATTTCAAGTTTCAGTTATACAGGGTGGAAACTTTAACTGGAATAAAAACACGTTAAGTATTATTTTTTCTTGCCCTCATTTCTATGTATATGCAGTTTGTTTATCTGTTCCCGGATGTGCCCACCCACCTCCGATTTTTCTTTCAAATGGAAAGGTATGTCAAGTGACACCTTTTTTTCGTTTGAAAGATCTCTTCGCGAGAAATACAACCCACTATTTATTTCTTGAATATTTTCAAAGTCCACGTGATGAAAATGAAAACCAAATTTATAACTTGAATATTATTTAATGCAACAAATGTTCAAAATGGGTACCGTTTCTTTTTTGGCAAAATGCAAATGAATGATAAAATGCATCTCTTATGTTTTTTCAACATTTCTCGTATGAATTGTCGTATTTTATGCCTAATAGATTGCGACATTGACGACCTTAAGCAATATTAGGTATAAAATACGACAAGTTACATCAGAAGTATTAAAAAAGATTAGAGATGCATGTTATTATTGATTTGCACTTTGCCAAAAAAGAAACGGTGCCCATTTTGACTATCAGTTGCATTAAATAATATTCAAGTTATAAATTTGGTTTTCATTTTCATCGCGTGGGCTTTCAAAATATTCAAGAAATAAATAGTGGGTTGTATTCCTCGCGAAGAGATCTTCCAAACGAGGTGTCACTTGATATACCTTTCCATTTGGAAAAAAAGGTCGGAGGTGTATAGGCACTTCCGGGAACAGATAAACAAACCGCATATACATAGAAATGAGGGCAAGAATAAACAATACTTAACGTGTTTCTGGATTTTTTATTTAAATCGCATATATCGAAGTTATGAATTTTATACCTCATAAAGGCAATCGATTATATCAATCATAAAATTTAATTAGAAAAATTCGAAAAAAAAATGGTAATAAGGGTCTTTAAGCTGATTTTGGTCATATCTAACTAAATTTCTAAATCAGCTGCGATAACTACTGGGCTACCCCAAGGCAGCTTAACATCACCAGCACTATTTTTATTGTTCATAAACATAAACAATCTAACACAGGAATTTAGAAGCAATAACCATACTACAGTAAATTATGCAGATGGTACAACCATTTTCATCTCAAGCAAAAATCTGGACCGATACAAATAATCTATTTATTTGGATAAAAAGAGTGGTCTATTTAAAACAAATCAATCATAAATAATCAGAAAACTAATATCCTCTTGCACGGGCCAAACAATATAATCAACTCAATTGAATCAATTGCCCTAGACAACCAAAGCTTATCTGGACAGTAGGATGGATTGAAAAATATCATATAACCAAAGCAAAAGCTAAATTAAACTTTTTTTCACTTAGAGAATTATCAAAATACCTAAGTAAATAGGTGGTCAGAACAGCATAGTATGCAAATTTTGAAAGTATTTTACGGTATGGCATAATTTTTTGGAAAAAAAAAAGCAAATGCAAAGCGATTATTTATTCTTCAAAAAAGCAATCCCCTTCATACGTGGACTAAAATACAAGGAGTTCTGTTATGGTGCATTCAAAACAATTCTCACCTTCTATGCACTAGAAACGATCACGTTCAATCACAAAAATATATGACAATGAATTAAATAACTACCAAACTAGAACCAATTATTACATACTCCTTCATTACACAAGAAAGTCCACAAAAGATTAAAAAAAACTCAAAAATGGGAGAAAAAGTACTGAAAGAGGTACCAGAAAATATAAACTAGGAAATAGAAAGGAAAGTAGAATACTAATAAATCTTCATCTTCAAGTCATCCTGCGTACGGACTGGAAGGCACTACAGAACATCCGTTACTTGCAATAGAATAATTTATTGATGTTATAGTCAGTTGCAAAATTTCACAGAAATGCATTACAATGCATATAGAATTGATCAAATACTGCGCACAGTTGGTTGGAAATATTCAAAAAACATGATTCCTGACATGTGGCTTCAGCTGCATTTACAAGGGAGGTAGTGAAGTTGATAGGAAGGATACAATAGTACTCGTAAATACATGAAAATCTATTATGAGACAGAAAGAGAGACATGATGTTTGAAGGCCAGGACTCAACATTGAAGAAACATAAATAACTCATTGAAGTCCACTCAATCAATTTTAAAATTAAGATAGATACATTTTTAGCGTTAGTAATTTATATGTATTTCCATTCATTTGAGAAAAGTAAAATGAATACACAAAATATTATCAATCACCAAACAAGTTCACTCACAACAGTATGCACAAACCAGCAGTACATTAACACAGACACAAGAACAATTATTTATACAATCACACGTAAAAAAACACAACAGCGCCATTACAAAAACATGTTTACATTGTAGACAATGGTCTACAAATGCCGAGATTACCCTTGCAGAAAGAGATAGTGGTGCATTGTTTAGCGAACTGTGCTTGCCATGTACGCAAGACAACCACCACAAAACTCACATGATAAAAATAATTTCCGGATCATCAGATTCCCATAGAAAATTTCTGCAAGATCATCAAACCCTGTTTTTGTGCAGAATTTACAATATCATAGAAACCTGTTCTGAATAAACTAATCCCTAAATCCCTCCCCTTATCTATTAAAAATGCAATTATATGTTACATATCGTGAACAAAAAATTCGGTTGGTAGAATTGAAAAGAGAAATAATTACCTGTATCTTCAAGACTTGGTACTTGGAAAAATGTTTGAAGTTCTCCTCAAACACGAAGTTATGTCGTAGGTTACTAGTTCTATCTCCCAATATTAGTTTGGCTTCCTAAAACACAGATGCACAATCCTTCCACTAGCCATTCTCTCTTTAAACTGCCAAAAAGCAGGCCTCGAAGGAAATAAATCCGCGATCGTATTTCTAGATGTCAAAAAAGAGGACTGCTGTTTAAATGTAGTACCCTCAATCTTCTAATTCATCTGGATAGAGTCCTGCACAACAGTTCCCTTCATATCAACCCCACAGCTTCCTCTCCAACTCATTAACTCCCGAGTAATCATCCCATACAATTTCCTGCTGTGCGACATCTATCATCGTAATCCAAAATATTTCAATAAATCCGCTTCTTTATATTGATTTATTGATTTTACTGCGTTAATTATCACTTTCCCAAAGCCCTCAATACCTACAAGAACTGATAGACACAATGCAAATAATATTTTAACTCTTTCTTCAATTTCACAGACTTACAGAACCACTTCTCCAAATATCCATGAATGGTCAAAATTGATATGTTGTCGTCATCTGCAAATAGCTAGGATTAGTGCTGCCTACTATTTTTTAATCAATTTAACTTCTAATTAGGAAAATAAATTTACTTTTACATTCATATTTTTTTAAATAACAAATCATAAATAGATTAACATGCGTGCACATACTCAATAAAACAATATCGGTATGATTGAAATATAACGGTAATTACATTTTCATATCTGTTCAGATTACAAATTGAATTACGAATGTTGTTCAGGATTAAATGAATCCACACCCACTATTATTCACGCATCCCCGAAATACATCAACGTGAATGGGACATGTTAGCGATTCCAAAAAAAAAAATAAATGTAGGGCACTTAGAAACCGCAATAGACTCGTGGATATTTGAATGAAACCACAGTTTGTATGCATTTCACACCCGAACTTCCCCAAGGATATCTTTGCTCCTATAACAATATCTTTACGGCGATTTCATGGCCCCCTCCGAACCGCTACGCCCGAGAAAACAATAAAAAATAAATGCGAAATCCGTTCCTTATTTGAATGAGAAACCAGAACCAAAAAAAAAACAAGATACGTATAAATAAATTTTATCCGGAGCGCTCTTCGTGGTCCCGCAAAGAGCGAAACGTCGCTAGGGACTGGATTACTAATATTGCTCCAGAACGGTTTCATATACTGCTAAAAGGGTTTATTTGCTTGGAAAATGGAGCTGGTGGCTGTGTAACATTGGAGGATTTATTACTGCCGGAGACGTATTTCTAAACAGAGTCGCCGATATTTGTTATTTTATCAGCTTCAGAGTGTAAATCGCGATGAAATTCATTCGAGCACATGTACCAGCACTTAAATATAACGAAAGGGAAATGAAGCAAGAGAATATATTTGAAATTATTTGTAATAGAAGAGAAGTTTTAATATATACTAAATAATACATTAATACATACATACATATTTAAAGTATAAATCATATATACTATATGAAGTAATACTTAAATATATAATAAAGAGCCATACAGACAAATTACTAAAACTACATTTTTAATTGATTATCAAACTAACGTTAGATTTAATGTTAACAAAAGTAGGATAGTATTTTTTTTGTTTTGAACTATCTGGTAAAATGTATACATTTTATATTGATTGTTAGTGTTTGGTGAAATAAATGCAATAGTCCTAGAATTTAATGAGTATAATCTAGGGAAATACATCAGCGGTTCCAGGTGTGATCCTTAGGGAACACCAGAAATTGACTAATATGGAAATGTATAAAATCCTCTACACCACATCACCAATATTACCAAAGCTTAATTTATTATTGTCTGTTTTTAAGATATTCCCATTTGGTGTAATTTCCCAGTGTTTGAATTACATAAAAAATAATAACCTTCTCAGCTTCAGTACGTTGTTCTTTAAATTCGATTCTCGACTTTTTTGCCCATTTTTTTTTTCCGTAAGAAGTGGAGAAAACCCGCTGACCTATATAAATGAAACGAGCCGTTCCATCTGGGAATTTCCACCCTCCAGTGGCTCCATTAAACCTTGCCGTTATCCCGACTCACCCTCTGTACTTAATTTAATCGGCGCGACTAAATTTTTATGTGTATTGTTTCTATCTTTTACCTGTGTCACGGGATGACGGTGTTTATGTCCCGTCGAAATACTAACGTAACGTTTCCAATCAGCGGAAACGACCCTTCCGGCGATTCTCCCAGTCTCCTCCCGGCAATAAGGGCCCCGGGAAAAAAGCAATGGAGAAATAGACAAACGTAATACCACGGCGTATTTCGGAAGTCGTGCTTCTATCATCCATAACTATATTTTCTCGGCGTCGATAATGTAATAGTTTAGTGTTGCTTGTGCGCCCCATACAAATTGGAACATCAAGTTTCTTATTCTCAGCTGAATGATGTATAATCATAAAATGGTAATAAATAGAATACCGATTTTTATAAAAATTGTCAAACCTATAAATTGTTGAAGAGTATGTCATAATCAACATTTTTCCAATTAACTGATTTTGAATATGACAGTATTATTGGTATGAGAGGCTGGACTTTTGCTAAGAGAAATTGCTTGTCGTGTAAACCGAAATGTTACAACGGTATTCAGATGTTGGTCTAAATGTTTTCAGAAAGGGATTTAATAACTTCGCCTGAATCTGGACGTCCCCGGAGGACTACAGGTTGTGAAGAACGACGCTTAAGAATTTTGGCCAGATTTTAACACCTCGATCAATTGCAAATGATTGGATGAGAGGTTTAGGATCCAGAAAGTTAATGTCAATTATTTTCACTCAATTTGATTCTTTTATATTTGAAAATCAATTTTGTAGAAATTAAGGTAATTTAGTATTCCGAGCCTTAAACTTCTCAATTAACATGTCTCGTATAACAGCCGATAAGCGCGAAATTAATCCGCACCGTAATTGAGTCCCTCCTCGAGTTCGTCTGTTTGCCACTGTTTCGTCCACATTTAATTCTCTTATTTGCGGTTTTCCCGTCCCGTTTCACATTCGTGCGTGTGTTATTAGTGCGTGAGGAGAGCCCCGCCGGTTCCCAGAGACGCCCCGAAGGGACTAAATTGGGACCCATCTGTACTATTATTTTATCCTTTGTGCTATAAGACCAGAAGAAAATTTTAATGTAAATCTGCACCAAGAGGTTAATAGGAACCCTTGAAGTAAAAGATACAAATGTAAAAATTGTGTACACATACTACGTTTTTTTTTTACTACAATTGTCTGTAGCAAAAAATCAAGTAAGTTCTTTATTCAGTTATGGATTACTACATAGTAACAGTCGCAACCATCGTCATCAGTAATGATATATATTTTTTGTCATTCAGTCACGACATATTTGTATTACTAATGATATTTTGAAAAATACAAAACTGTTTTTGTTGGCGAATATTAATTCTATTTTGGTTGAACTTAGCTATTGTCAAATTTTACCTTGCCTTTCTAAAGTATTGCTTTTTGTATGAATTGTCGATTGTTTCTTTGGTATATTTTCAGTTGTTGTTAGCGAATAATAATTCTATTTTGCTTGAATTTAGCTATTATCAAATTTTACCTCGCGTTTCTATATATTGCTTTTTGTACGATTTTTCAATTGTTTTTTTGGTAAATTTCCAGTTGTTCCTAAAGAGAATATTTTTTCCATAAAAGTTTTTACAAATTTTTGATAATTCAATAATTTTCATCATTGCTTTCAACATTATTTTTATCTATTGTTTCTTGTTAGAATTTTTTTTCACCGTTTGAAAAACAATGTTCAAAATATTGTTGTTAGCTTTCTTGGTTAAATTTACACTTTTTTAAGAGAACAAATAAAAAAAAACACGGTGGAAGGACCACGTGGACGATGGCCACACACAACTACTTCTGATATTTTTTCTGGCAATTTTCGTATCAAGACTTGTTTCCTTTGAAAAATACTTTCAAAATTTCTTGTGATTTTAATTTTATTCTATCGTTTTTTTTTATTTTTCACCATTGCAATGTCTCTTTCTAATTTAGGAATTTTCTACGAATATGCTTATTTCAGAAAATTTCTGTCCACATTTCTAAAAAAAATGTTTCCAGGTTTTTTTAAATTTCTTACCTAACCTTAATCTGCATCAGAATTTTACTGTAATTTTTTGCTTTATGATATCAACGTTTTTCATCAATTTTGAGAATTTTTATACTTAAATGTTCCTCGAGAATTTTAAAGTTTTTAACATTTAGTTTAGTTTTATTTAGTTTAAGATATTTCACGTATATATTTAAGTTAATTTTTAATTTTACCTTGACCGTTGTAATACATATATTTATGTCCTACTACACATCAATAAATAAATAAAAATTTCAATTTTATGTTTGTTTCATTTTATTAGATTTTTTCAACAATTTTCTTTTCAAATTGCGACATGTTTTACGAGGATGCTATATAATATATATATATAATTTTCTTCAGGATTTCTAAAATTTTTCTGAAATCTTTAGACATTTTTCAGTTTATAGTATATTTCACTTATCAAAACAGAATTTTCTAACAATAAGTGTATTATTTTATTAGGCTTCAGTTCAGTAATTACACTCGATTGCAAAAAAATCTGCTTGAGTCCTTAAAATTTATTAAAAGCTTCCTTCTATATTACTAATATTTTTCTTAAGACACATTTTCAGCATTTCTTGTAATTGTACTTTATTATATGTGTAATTTTTACTTTTGATTAATGCATGTTCTAAATTCTCAAAACTCAGAACTTTTAGAAATTTTCCCTCCAAATTTCGCAATTTTTTTATATTTCTTAAAATTCTTTATTTATTTAATCAAAATTTTCTAAAAAAATTTTTATTATAAAGTCTTTTCAACAATTTTCTTTCAAATTTTTGTTTTTCTACTTGGATGAAGACTTAAAAAAATCGGTTTCCAGTATTTTTTACATTACGAAATCAGATTTTTCTAAAAAATATTGTATTATTTTATTAGACATGTTTAGTAATTAACTACAAACAAAATTTTTCTTGCGTTCTTAAAATTATTAGAAATTCCTTTTATATTCCTAAAATTTTCCTTGAAAAATATTTCCAGAATTTCTTCTGATTTTTAATTTCGAGACTTCTTTAAATTCTTGGATCTTAACGGCGTTCACTTGGTGGTACATTTCAATATTAAGAATAAAGAAAACACTTTTACTTTTTTATACCACTTTAAGTTTTATTTGCAGTGACTAGTTTCGACTACACAGTAATCATTATCAAACTAAGTTTAGTAATGATAATTTGATAATGATTACTGTGTAGTCGAAACTAGTCACTGCAAATAAAACTTAAAGTGGTATAAAAAAGTAAAAGTGTTTTCTTTATTCTTACTTCTTTAAATTGTCATAATTTCAGAAAATTTCTGCCTAAATTACTAAAATTTTCTAGAATATGAACTTTCAACAACTAACAGCCTCAACTATTCAGTTACTAAAATTTTCGTTTTGCAGGTTTATAATTTATTTTTTAATCTAATCAGAATTTTGCTGTAATTTTTGTTTTATTACATCGGATTTTTTTTAATCAATTGATGTTCTAAATTCTTTCAATTGTTTTTTTATGTTATTATTATGTTATGTTATTAATGTTATATTATTTTTTTTTAATTATATTTTTAATCTATCAAAAAAACTTAATTTTAAAGTATCTATTATTTTGACATTTCCAATAGATTTTTATATAGTTTTTTGTAAAACTAAATGTTTTTGAAATGAGTTTTTTAAAATTTAATTTCAATTCTTTTTTAATTGTTTTTGTTTTTTCTATGATTTTTTCTTTTTTCGTAGAAAATATCAATTGTTTCTAATCAAATATTATTGATTTTTTAAGCAAATTTTAAACTGAAATGTTAAAGATAATTTACGTGAAAATGTTTTTTCTTAGCAAATATCAATTATATAACATTAATTTCAAGTAATTTTTAAATAAATTGCTTTTTCTTAGAAACCAAAATAATTGTTTTTGGTGAAAGTTAAACAATTTTCTTTAAAATATCCTGTTTTCAGCCTTTAATTTGATTTGAATTTATTTTTAAGAAAAATCTCAGTGTTCTGTCACAATTTAAGCCAATTTTATTTGTTAAATTAATTTTTTAAATATACTTTTATATTTTTTAAACTTAAGAATAAAATTCTCCATATATCTTGAATGACTTTCTCATTTATCTCTTGGTGAAACATTTTAAACTATTATCGATGAAAGTCATATTTAAATTACACTGGGTTTGTTTTAAAATGTTTCTTTATTTATTCGATTAGTTACTAGAGAGAAATTGAAGAAACAAACCAAGTGTAATTTAATTTTAATCTTCATCAGTAATAAAATTCTGCATATTTCCAACAGATTTTGTCTAATTAAATCTACGTAACAAAATTATCATAAATAAATAAATAAATAGCTAAATAAATAAATAAATAAATAAACAAATAAATAATTAAATAAATAAATAAATAAATGAATAAATAAATAAATAAATAAATAAATAAATAAATAAATAAATAAATAAATAAATAAATAAATAGATAAATAAATAAATAAATAAATAAATAAGTAAATACATCTGTTATTTGCCAACTGCCATTTATCTGTGTTCGTTTGTTATATGTCATTTATCATAGAAAAGTTATCATATTTTTTATTGGTTCTTTGCAATTTATATATTGTTTTGTTAATTGTCATTTAAAATTTTAAATTAAGGTTTACCATTTCTCATGTATCATCTGTGAATTTTCATTTGTCATGTCATTGTCATTTATCATTAATTAATTTCATGTTAATATCTAATCATTTGTTGTTATGCAAAGTTTAAACTAAATTGTTAAATGTCTCTTTCTGGAGGCACAGTATTTAATTTTTTTGTAACAATTTTTTAAATTAATGTTTTAATTACCCTTTTAAATGCTTTTTTTCTCAAAATTTTAATTGCGTTTTCTCTTTTATCTTTTAAATTTTGATTTTTTTCTCTAAAGAAAAACATGAATTGTTTTTTAATCAAATTCCATTTCTTTTTAAACAAATTCTGAACCGAATTGTTAATTATTTTTTTGGAGAAATTCTGAACTTTTTATTCATTTTGTATTGTTTTTTTAGCAAACATTAAAATCTTTATATAATGAAAGCGCGTTTGTTTTTGAGTCACACAGATTTATTGTTGAAAACACTCCGACAATAATTCTGTGTAACTCGAAAACATACGGGTATTTATTTCATAAAGTTCATAATAGAGTTCTACCAAGAATCAAGACCATTTCAATATTTAGTAAATATTAGTTATAGGAAAATTGATTTCGACTACTTTTTTAACGATTGTTTCTTCCTAGAAAATGTTTCCAAAATAATTATTTTTGGTAAAATTTAAATGATTTTTAATAAAACTTTCGTGTCTTAATTTTTTTTTTGCTGTTCTTTGGAATTCTTATTGTCTTTCAAATTTAAAGCAAAATTTATTTCTTGAATTTTATAGCGTGCACTTCGTAGTACATTTTTTAATGAATAACAGAAAAACGTTTAAAGTTTATTATAAAAATTATTATAAAAAAAGTTAAACGTTTTTTTGTTATTAAAATTTTATTTGTAAGATTTACTTTTTAAATGGATTTTCATTACAAAATAATTAAACAAAATCATTTTAAAATATGTTTTATCCTAACAATAATATTCTCCATAATTTTAACATTGTTTTTGTATAATTTAATCTACTTTGGCCGAAAGACCAATGGCCGATAGACTGTTTTAAATTGTGAAATGTT
Source organism: Ontholestes murinus (assembly GCA_963969525.1). Classification (NCBI taxonomy): domain Eukaryota; kingdom Metazoa; phylum Arthropoda; class Insecta; order Coleoptera; family Staphylinidae; genus Ontholestes; species Ontholestes murinus. Next base: position 7,445,560 of record OZ018392.1, read on the forward strand.
TTTAAGCAAATTTTAAGCAAAGTTGTTAAATATATGTTTTTTGAGAAAATTTTAGCAGTTTTTTTCACGAAATCTTTGAGCGATCTTTTATTAGCAAATAACAATTTTCGAGTAGTTTTTTTAATCAATTGTTTGTTCTTAGAGACATTTTCCAAAATAATTATCTTAGGTAAAATTAAAACAAATTTCTTTAAAATATTCTTTCTTAGTTTTTTTAGATAATCTCATTGATTTTTGATTAATTTCAAGCAAAACTTTATTTGTTAGATTTATTTTTTAAACGGATTTTCAATTATTTTTTTTCTACAAACATTAAAATCGAAAAAATGTTTTAAGAAATTGAAATAATTTTCTTATTCTTTAAATTTCGGGTTGAGTAATGTGAAGTGTTATATATTATGATGAAACAAAAATAAAATCAATACAGTGCCCGATCATAAAATAGGAAGGAAGTCGTCTATCCAACAAGGAAAACTTCAAAGGTTAATTCAAAACCAAAAAGTGCTAGTGCAAATCAGACCTACTGAAAACAAACCAAAAAAAATAAGAGCAGTCATTAAAACAGAAGGATGTATTTTATATAAAATCAGATAATAAGTGAAGTAAGGAATTTTATTTTCGTTTCTTACTCTTTACGTTCTTTTTATAAAATCTAACTCATTATTTTGTAACATTTTTGCAATGTTTATTTCTTAGATTAGTTTTTAAAATGATTTTAATTGTAATCTATAAAAGAGTATAATTTTAAAATATATTTTAAAGTTAGTAATAATATTCCATATATTTCAAATAGTTTTTTAAATTGTGTTTTTTTATAAAATTTAATTAACAATTTTTATATTAATTTCAATTATACTTTTTAAATTCTCTTATCTATGGAATTTTGAATATTTTTTTTAATAACAATTGTTTTTTAATCAAATGTCATTTGTTATTAAACAAATTTTAAACTAAATTTGACAAAACAACCAAAAACTAAGGAAACATATTTTATTAAGAATTGTTTGAATATAAGAAAGCAGTTGACAAAAAAGTAGTTGTTGCAAAAATTGAGATTTACTATGAAAAAATTGATGAAAAAATTTAATTTTTCATACTAAAAAAACAATTTCTATAAAAATATTCTTCGTTTTCTTAGTTTTTAGCTGTTTAGTCGTTATTTCTCATCTGTCAACTCATTTATCATCCGCCACTGTAATTTATCAATTATTTATTAAAGAGGTTTTAAGAATAGGAAAATTACGTTATTTACAGTGAATTCAGTGTAAGTATGAATTACCACGTATTAACGGTCGCAACAATTTTCCTTATTAATTTACGTTATAATTTTCAAATATCATAATATTTCATGATAAATGGGATATGTCATCGTATCATTTATTATCAGTCATTTATCATTTTTGATTTATTATAATCTCGTACTCATCTGTCGCTATCACTAATTATGTATTATCTTTCATCTGCCTTCTGTCATTTTTCATCTGACATCTATCATCTCTTACCTTCCATCTGTCATCTGTTATGCACCATCTGTCATCTACCACCTACTGTTTGTCTAACTGTCGATCTGTTTATTTATCATCGGTCCTTCTATCTGCTCATCTATCATTTATCTGTCACCTCTTATCTGTTATCTATCATCTATTATCTTGAATCTGCTATCTGTTATCTATCATCTACCATCTGCTTATATGTAAATATGTTCATCTGTTAATCAGTTATATGTCCACTGCCATATGCCCATTTGTTAGTTATCCATCTGTCTATCTGCTCATCTGCTCATCTGCCCATCTGCCCATTTATCATCTGTAATTTATTATCTAACATCTATTATATTTCATCTGTCTACATGTCATTTGTTGTGACACTCTGAAATAAAGATTAATATTATTATTATTATCTGCCATTGGCAATCTATTAATTTCTCCATTTGTTCATCTGTTTATCTAACTGTAGGTCCTTCTGTCCATTTCCCTTCATTTGCTATCCATCATCTATCCATATGTCATGTGTTATCTATCCACCTTTTGGCCGATCCATTGTCACCTGTCCATCTGTCATCTGTTAATCTGTCAATCTGTCATATGTACAGAGTGACCAACAATGCAGTGATGGAACGAATAAAGAAGGACTTGTACGTGGTAAAAACCATTAAGAAAAGAAAACTAGAATGCCTTGGAGACATTATGAGAAACTAGACCAAATACCGCATTCTAAAATCTGTTCTTGAAGGGAAAGTTTTTATATTGTATTGTACTTCTTTATCTTTCATGCTTTATATAACGAAATATAAAATTGTACTAGCAAAATAAGCAAAAATATATATAAATAATTTTAGTTCACTCTTATGAATGATCTTCCACCCGAAAACGCTAATCCTCTTCTTCACTGGTTCATGGTAGGAGTTCCAGTTCGGAATACAAATATTATAGGTACTTAAAACCCCAATTTTCCTCGCTTTACTAGATACATTTATCATATCAGTTTGACATTGGCAAAAAAATGTTTTATAGTAAAAGAGGACCAGGAAGTAGAAGAAGAATATACTGGCTTAAAAACATAAACTGAGAAGCTGTGAAGTAGTAACCAGGATGGTCACCTATTAATGGAAAGAAAAGAAATTATAGATTGTTTAAGACTATTTTCAATTTAGTTTACTATTTGTAATTTGTTTTTGTCTCTGTATCAATAAAAGTAGAGTTTATTTTGACAAATGTTTTTATTAATTTTTTAATTTCAACATTGATAAATACTCTTCGCGATAGGGTAAAATGACACTCAGATTTGAATTCAGTAGATCAAAATTATACAAAATCAGAAGTCAGATCGAAATCAATTGTTAAAGAATCAAAATTTGTCGACCTGTGGTATTCGGAACGAAGAAGGAGAAGAAAAATATCAGTTGTTTTAGTTAAAATATGATTTGTTTTTAAGCATACTTTAGACTAAATTGTTAGTTAATTTATTTGGAGAAATTTTGAAATGTTATTTGCTATTGATTTTTTTAGTAAATATCAATGTTAGCAACGTTAATCAATGATTAATTAATCACTTAGTTGAATAATAACACATAACCAAGTGCTTAATTAATTGTTTTATTAACATAAAAATGTTTCATTACTAATTAAGTCGGAAGTTAATTAATCGTTTAGCAACGTTGCTTTTAACTACTATTTAATCAATTATTGTTTCTTAGAGTAATTTTTCAATATTATTGAAATTTGTGTTTGAGTTACATGAAGATTTAATTAATAAATTTAAAATAAAAACACTAACACTTTCTACCCAAGAATCTTAGTCTTATAATAATAAGATGGTCGTGAATGAACATTACAAAAAAAAAACTTTCTATCCAAATAATTTTTATTTGATTTTATTTGAATAATTTATGATCGAAATGTAATAAAATGAATCAAAATATTTGTGAAGAAAGTGTTAATGTTTTTCTTGCAAGTTTATTATTCTATTTTTTTTTTCGTAAAATTAAAATTAAAAAAATATATTTCCTTAGATTTTATATATTTTTTTAGAAAATCTTATTGTTTCGTCAAATTTTAAGCAGTGTATTTTGTTTGATTTACTTTTAAGTACATTTTATTTGTAATCTATTAAAGAAAATCATTAAAAGATATATTACGAACCTAGCAAAATATTCTGTATATTTTCAACAGTTTTTAGAACTTATTTTTTTTTATAAATTTAATCTTTTTAACACAATTTTTTTAAATTGTTTTTTTCATACATTGCAATTTTTAAATTGTTTTTCGACAAAATTTCATCAGGTTTTAGACAAATTTTAGACTGTTTTTCTTTTAATTTTTTAAACATTTTTAAGGCTTCAAGTACAATTTTCAATATCTTTTTTTCTGTAACACATCAATAGCTTTTAATACTGTTCAGTTATTTTTGTCAGAAATATTCATTATGAGAAATTTGCTACTGTTAAATTAATTGAAAATAAAATAAAAATAGTTATTTTTGATGCAATGGAACACTATTTTTTCTTAGGTTAAATTCTCAATTTTTATAAAATTTCAAGCACATTTTATTTTAAGTTTAATTCATTAGTTATCTTTTTTTTGGTTAATATAAAAATTAAATTATTTAAAAACAAATAATAATACACATTTTTATTGACAAACTATACATATTTACATTTAAATAATGAATAATGGATGATGTGTTAGTGAGTTAGTTCGTCAAAAGGCTATCGACCAGAGGTCTTTCTGCCTTGTTTTGTCCGGTCATATGGCGTCAGTCGTTAATGCGTAGATGGGTGAAACGATGAGATGAAATCAAATATGGTTGAATTAGGATTTTTAAATTTGGGGTTTACACTAGGATTTCTAGGAATACAATATAAGGATAATATGTGAAAGTTGAAAGGATTTTTGGAGAATTTTTCTGATAGGAATCGAAGACGTTCTAGGATGGGGATAACTAAAGTGGTATCATAGAGGAGCTGGTTAGAAGGATTGTGTAAGGGATTAAGAGGATGACGGAGTTTTGTTAGGGTACGGAGGGATGCTCGCTCGCTAACTTCGATATTGTGGGAGGTTGGATTGTTGGGATTGGGATAGAGGGCACAACCATAGTCCAATAATGGGCGACAAATCATCTTATATATTTTGACTGCTGTTTTGATAGTAATACCATCGTTTCTGTATGTTAAGCATCTAAAATATTTTGCCCTAGATGTTATTTTGCTTTTAATTATAGCTGTGTGCTTTTTAAAATTGATTTTGGGGTCTATGGTTATGCCTAGGTATTTAATGGAAGGTGAAGGAGGGATAATAGTTTGGGAAATTGAAACATTGTAAGGGGAATTATTGGTGCGATGGTATGGAATTAGGAGTTGTGATTTGTGGTATTTAAAAACATTTCAATGCTTAAATATTTTTTAATTTGGAAATAAACTGCTTTTGAAATAATATTTCTCCAACAGAATTTTCTATTGTCCTTTATAAACTAGATAGAATGTTTATTTTGTAAAATTATAAAAAAAATAATTGGTTTCTTAACTGTTTTATTAGTATAAGTAAAATTTTTATTTGATTTTCTTAATTTTTATTTTTTAAGGTTTTTAATTGGTTTTATTGCGAAATTTCAATTTTCTTTTTTATAAATTTCGTAGTTTGAAAATATAACAAAAATTCAATAATTTTCTAGTATTTTTATATAAATATATTTAAAATAATTAAAGGACCGCGGTGGTCTTGTGGATAGCTCACAAACCATGCAGTTGTGGGTTCGAATCCCAGTCGGGCGGTGGATTTTTCTAAAGGTAGAATTCACCCTGCTGATCCATGGATGTGCGTGTTCGTCTTCATTTTCACATATATATGGAGAATTTGCTTAAGACAACCCGCAATTCCATCTAACATCCTTTTTTTGTAAAATAATTAAATAAGGTTTAAAGGATCTGCTGTTGAATTGGAACGTCGGATATTGCTTTAATATTTTAGGTGCATTGCGATAAAAGCTCATTATGTAATTCATGTCTAGATACATGCCAGAGGACTTTTTTCAACAAGACGTCGCACGCTCTTTAATTGCTCATTGAACTATAGACTAATTTTATAAACCTCTTCCTGCATTCTTCATCTTATTTAAATTATACAAAAGCATTTATGTAGGAAATAGATTTTTCACTATACATTATTATTTACACCCTGTGGTATAGTTAATATATGATAAAATGTGTCATAAAAAGTCTTCGACTAATATTTTGGATTGAATGTTATTGAAATATGTAGATTATTTAAATTCGTGATCTAATAACGCCTTGACTTTAATCATTTTGATTAAAACCAATTAATAATACAGTGCAATCCTTTCGGAGCTATTAGAGTAAAGAATGTCTACACACACTGTTCTTTCATTAAATATTGATATTCAATTAAGAGGTGCTCTCAGGAGGTAAATTAGTTTTTTTAGAACGATGTAATGAGAGTCTGGCGAATCAAGAGGCACACAGGGAAAATACTCAGACTTATTAATAAACTAGTGCCTCCGCCCCCGCTATTAAGTCTTAGGTTGATAGAATATTTGTGGCTGTAGATTGTTTCATTTTTTCATTACGATCAATTCACAATTCAAGAGATAAACATTTTTATTAAAAATAGTATTATAACAATACGACAAAACAATTATATAATGATTCTTCCTCCTTCTCCTCCAGACTATGTACAGTTGATCTTTCAGCTTCAGTTCAATTAATTGTTTCAATAAGGGCTTTTGTACACATGTAAATACTATTAAAGAATTACTACGTAATCAATGGCCAATCACTAATAGCCTGTAGTTCTTTGTAAATTTACTATAATAACAGAAATTGTATAAATATGGTGCAAGTTAAGGAATTACTTAATTACATAGAGATGACGTGATGTGAGTAAATATTTTGCGAGATGATGTATCGCTCTAGGACGTGTTAACTTCATCCGAGCGTCGAGGCCGTGGAATTTCGCTAATCTGAAGTGCCGAGGGCTGTTTCCGTACTAAAAAAAAAAGAACGGGACTTCCGTCGTTCGGGGGGGTGGTGGCGGGGACTTCAACCGAAAAGAGTGGCGGGGAGAGTGGGTCGCAGTTTCTGTAAATGCGGGATTAGATAAGGGATGCCGCAATTTCCCAGCAGTAACATTACTGGAATTAAATATCGCATTTACGGAATTATCATATTTATGCGTTGGATAATACAATTATATTTTTATGGAAATTTCGAGCCGACCCCCCCCCCACCCTTGCACAAATGGCTAATGAATTAGCGCGCATAAAAGCAACTTTTAACGTTATTTACAGAATTTATCGCCCCGGGGCCCCAAAGTGAATATCAGATTTCTGCAGAATGTTGCAAGAATTAAATGCATAATTAAAGGGGCGTATTGCAGCGCAACCGTATAATGGGGTTTTAAATAAGTTGTTTTGATATTAACCGCGACGTTCGTAAATTTACCTCTATTAATTTTAATTATGTGTTATAAGGGAAATAATTTTCTTCTTGATTATACTAATGTATTTTTATTTTGTTTTAGGCTTTTTATACGCTTTAAAGGAGTTTAGGGTAAGAATGCCTAATATTTTAAGTTGTCTATTTTCTTATAACAAGTACAAAACTAAATTTACATTATTATTATTTATATAGCGTAATACATTATGTTAATAAATACTAGGTGTTGCAAAAGAAAGTTTATATTAAGTGGATTATATATAAAAAAGTGCGCCATCTATTGAAAATGTGTTTATTTATTATTTATTAAACTAATTTGGAAAATTAATTCTGAAAAATAATAAAATTGATGTGACAGCGAAGATACATATTATGATATTATTTTTCAGAATTAATTTCCCAAATTGAATAGTTTAATAGATAAATACATTTTCGATGGATGGCGTAATTTTTAATTAATAGATGGCTGCAACCGTGATGGTTAATTTCTTTCAATATACAGGGTGTTTCTGTGACTCTGGCAAAAAAATGAATCACACATACTAAAGCGAAAATGATGATGATTCATAAAATAAATATTATAAAAATCTATCAAAGTTAAAAAATTTTAACACATTTTTCTAAATATTTTCAATACTGTTCGTGGCAGAGAGCTGCAAATTGGTGCAGCCTAAATTTACATCAAGTAAATTCTTTAGGTAATTTGTCACTTTGATATGACTGGGTTTTCCTATAATTTATTTGCTCGGAACATTTTTCTTGGCTCGTAAATCTACATTTATTTTTGCACATTTTAATAGAAAATTTTATTTTTATTTATTCGTTTTTAAGTTAAAAGCAAAAGTGTAAGTCTCTGATTTATTTCAATCGTAACACATAAAAAAAAAAAACCGGAATAATGGACACCCAACCACCCTGTAGACTTTTTAGATTATTACAAAAAAAAAAACAAATCTGTGTATGCAATTTGAAATATTTCAAACTATAAAACTGTTGGTAATTTCAATTAAACAAATATGCGCGGTGGGCGTCCACCATTCCACCCTACAATTACATTAATATTAACAATAAGCTTTCCCAAAAAAAATACTGGAATTAATTAAAACTTATTAATAAGAAATCTTGCGATTATTTTGGTTTTTATATTGAAAATAATATATTCATAATATAGAAATTGAAGGGTGGAATAGTGGCCACCCACCCACCCTACATATCTAGTACAACTTCAATTAGAACACCGTCTTTATTATAAAAAAACAAATTTTCAATCTGTGCAATTTGCATATTTTTTTTCAAATTGAAAACACTGTTTGTAACATGAAATGAATAAATATGTAGGGTGAGTGGGTGGCCACTGTGCCACCATCCAATTTCTATAATATAAATAAACATTTTTAATAAGATATAAAATATAAGCAAGATTTCTTATAAAAAAATTAAATTCATCGCATTTTTAGAAAAACTCATTATTTATGTTTCAGAAATTGGAAGATAGAATAGTACCTACCCACCCATCATACATATTCCATTTAACTACAATTACAACACTGTTTTATTTCTAAAAAATTACAAAATATCAAACTTTGCAATTTTTAATTTTTTCACACTGAAAACACTGTTCTTATTATAATCTAAATAAATATGTAGGGTGGGTGGGTGGCCATTATTCTACCCTCCAATTACTTTAACATTCATAATAAGCTTACTCAAAATAAATGCGATGAATTAATTTTATATTTTGGTAAGGAATCCTGCGTTTATTTGGCAATTTATAATTGAAAATTTTGGTTTGTGTTATAGAAATTGGAGGGTGGGATAGTGGCCACCCACCCACCCTACATATTTCATTAAACTTCAATTACAACTCTGTTTTGTGTTATGAAAAACATAAATATTACCAATTTGTGCGTGTTTTTAATTTTTTTCAAACTGAAAACACTGTTTGTAATATAATCTAAATAAATATGTAGAGTGGGTGGGTTTCCCACTATTTCACCATTCAATTACTTTAACATTACCAATGAGCTTTCTCAAATAGTTGCGATGAATTCAAAATTTTTGATTAAGAATCTTTCGTTTATTTGGCTTTTCATAATTCAACATTTTGTTTTATAATATAGAGATTAGAGGGCTGGATAGTGGCTACCCACCCACATATTTAATTTTACTTCATATACAATACTGTTTTGTATTATCAAAAATTTAAATTATTCGTCTGTGTATTTAAAAAAAAATTAAACTAAACAAAGTGTTTATAATTAGAGTTTTAAATATGTATGTAAGGTGGGTGGGTGGCTACTGTTCTACCCTCTAATTACTTTGACATTAATAATAAGCCTTCTCAAAAATTAGTGTGATGAATTAAGGTAAATTTTGGTAAGGAATCTTGCGTTTACTTGGCCATATATAATTGAAAATTTTGGTTTGTGTTATTGAAATTGGAGGGTGGGATAGTGGCCACCCACCCACCCTACATATTTCATTAAAATCCAATTACAACTCTGTTTTGTGTTATGAAAAACATAAATATTACCATACTGTCCATGTTTTAAATTATTTCAAACTGAAAATACTGTTTGTAATATAATCTAAATAAATATGTAGGGTGGGTGGGTGGCCACTATTTCACCCTCCAATTACTTTAACATTAACAATGAGCTTTCTCAAAAAGTTGCGATGAATTCAAAATTTTTGATAAAGAATCTTTCGTTTATTTGGCTTTTCATAATTCAAAATTTATATTATATTATAATACAACTCTGTTTTGTGTTATGAAAAACATAAATATTACCAATTTGTGCGTGTTTTTAATTTTTTCAAACTGAAAACACTGTTTGTAATATAATCTCAATAAATATGTAGAGTGGGTGGGTTTCCCACTTTTCCACCATCCAATTACTTTAACATTAACAATGAGCTTTCTCAAAAAGTTGCGATGAATTCAAAATTTTTGATAAAGAATCTTTCGTTTATTTGGCTTTTCATAATTCAAAATTTTGTTTTATAATATATAGATTAGAGGGCTGGATAGTGGCTACCCACCCACATATTTAATTTTACTTCATATACAATACTGTTTTGTATTATCAAAAATTTGAATTATTCGTCTGTGTATTTAAAAAAAAAATTAAACTAAACACAGTGTTTATAATTAGAGTTTTAAATATGTATGTAAGGTGGGTGGGTGGCCACTGTTCTACCCTCTAATTACTTTGACAGTAATAATAAGCCTTCTCAAAAATTAGTGCGATGAATTCATTTTTATTTTGGTAAGGAATCTTGCGCGTTTATTTGGCCATATATAATTGAAAATTTTCGTTTGTGTTATTGAAATTAGAGGGTGGGATAGTGGCCACCCACCCACCCTACATATTTCATTAAACTTCAATTACAACTCTGTTTTGTGTTATGAAAAACATAAATATTACCAATTTGTGCGTGTTTTTAATTTTTTCAAACTGAAAACACTGTTTGTAATATAATCTAAATAAATATGTAGGGTGGGTGGGTTTCCCACTTTTCCACCATCCAATTACTTTAACATTAAAAATGAGCTTTCTCAAAAAGTTGCGATGAATTCAAAATTTTTGATAAAGAATCTTTCGTTTATTTGGCTTTTCATAATTCAACATTTTGTTTTATAATATAGAGATTAGAGGGCTGGATAGTGGCTACCCACCCACATATTTAATTTTACTTCATATACAACACTGTTTTGTATTATCAAAAATTTGAATTATTCGTCTGTGTATTAAAAAAAAAAAACTAAACACAGTGTTTATAATTAGAGTTTTAAATATGTATGTAAGGTAAGTGGGTGGAAACTGTTCTACCCTCCAATTACTTTGACATTAATAATAAGCCTTCTCAAAAATTAGTGCGATGAATTCATTTTTATTTTGGTAAGGAATCTTGCGTTTATTTGGCCATATATAATTGAAAATTTTGGTTTGTGTTATAGAAATTGGAGGGTGGGATAGTGGCCACCCACCCACCCTACATATTTCATTAAAATCCAATTACAACTCTGTTTTGTGTTATGAAAAACATAAATATTACCAATTTGTGCGTGTTTTTAATTTTTTCAAACTGAAAACACTGTTTGTAATATAATCTAAATAAATATGTAGGGTGGGTGGGTTTTCCACTATTTCACCATTCAATTACTTTAACATTAACAATGAGTTTTCTCAAAAAGTTGCGATGAATTCAAAATTTTTGATAAAGAATCTTTCGTTTATTTGGCTTTTCATAATTCAAAATTTTGTTTTATAATATAGAGATTAGAGGGCTGGATAGTGGCTACCCACCCACATATTTAATTTTACTTCATATACAATACTGTTTTGTATTATCAAAAATTTGAATTATTCGTCTGTGTATTTAAAAAAAAATTAAACTAAACACAGTGTTTATAATTAGAGTTTTAAATATGTATGTAAGGTGGGTGGGTGGCCACTGTTCTACCCTCCAATTACTTTGACATTAATAATAAGCCTTCTCAAAAATTAGTGCGATGAATTCATTTTTATTTTGGTAAGGAATCTTGCGTTTATTTGGCCATATATAATTGAAAATTTTCGTTTGTGTTATAGAAATTAGAGGGTGGGATAGTGGCCACCCACCCACCCTACATATTTCATTAAAATCCAATTACAACTCTGTTTTGTGTTATGAAAAACATAAATATTACCAAACTGTCCATGTTTTAAATTATTTCAAACTGAAAATACTGTTTGTAATATAATCTAAATAAATATGTAGGGTGGGTGGGTGGCCACTATTTCACCCTCCAATTACTTTAACATTAACAATGAGCTTTCTCAAAAAGTTGCGATGAATTCAAAATTTTTGATAAAGAATCTTGCGTTTATTTGGCTTTTCATAATTAAAATTTTTGTTGTATAATATAGAGATTGGAAGGCTGGATAGTGGCTACCCACCCACATATTTTATTTTACTTTATATACAACACTGTTTTGTATTATCAAAAATTTGAATTATTCGTCTGTGTATAAAGAAAATTAAACTAAACACACTGTTTATAATTAGAGTTTTAAATATGTATGTAAGGTGGGTGGGTGGCCACTGTTCTACCCTCCAATTACTTTGACATTAATAATAAGCCTTCTCAAAAATTAGTGCGATGAATTAATTTTTATTTTGGTAAGGAATCTTGCGTTTATTTGGCCATATATAATTGAAAATTTTGGTTTGTGTTATTGAAATTGGAGGGTGGGATAGTGGCCACCCACCCACCCTACATATTTCATTAAAATTCAATTACAACTCTGTTTTGTGTTATGAAAAACATAAATATTACCAAACTGTCCATGTTCTAAATTATTTCAAACTGAAAATTCTGTTTGTAATATAATCTAAATAAATATGTAGGGTGGGTGGGTTTCCCACTTTTCCACCATCCAATTACTTCAACCTTAACAATGAGCTTTAAATAGTTGCGATGAATTCAAAATTTTTGATAAAGAATCTTTCGTTTATTTGGCTTTTCATAATTTAAAATTTTGTTTTATAATATAGAGATTAGAGGGCTGGATAGTGGCTACCCACCCACATATTTAATTTTACTTCATATACAATACTGTTTTGTATTATCAAAAATTTGAATTATTCGTCTGTGTATTTAAAAAAAAATTAAACTAAACACAGTGTTTATAATTAGAGTTTTAAATATGTATGTAAGGTGGGTGGGTGGCCACTGTTCTACCCTCCAATTACTTTGACATTAATAATAAGCCTTCTCAAAAATTAGTGCGATGAATTCATTTTTATTTTGGTAAGGAATCTTGCGTTTATTTGGCCATATATAATTGAAAATTTTCGTTTGTGTTATAGAAATTAGAGGGTGGGATAGTGGCCACCCACCCACCCTACATATTTCATTAAAATCCAATTACAACTCTGTTTTGTGTTATGAAAAACATAAATATTACCAAACTGTCCATGTTTTAAATTATTTCAAACTGAAAATACTGTTTGTAATATAATCTAAATAAATATGTAGGGTGGGTGGGTGGCCACTATTTCACCCTCCAATTACTTTAACATTAACAATGAGCTTTCTCAAAAAGTTGCGATGAATTCAAAATTTTTGATAAAGAATCTTGCGTTTATTTGGCTTTTCATAATTAAAATTTTTGTTGTATAATATAGAGATTGGAAGGCTGGATAGTGGCTACCCACCCACATATTTTATTTTACTTTATATACAACACTGTTTTGTATTATCAAAAATTTGAATTATTCGTCTGTGTATAAAGAAAATTAAACTAAACACACTGTTTATAATTAGAGTTTTAAATATGTATGTAAGGTGGGTGGGTGGCCACTGTTCTACCCTCCAATTACTTTGACATTAATAATAAGCCTTCTCAAAAATTAGTGCGATGAATTAATTTTTATTTTGGTAAGGAATCTTGCGTTTATTTGGCCATATATAATTGAAAATTTTGGTTTGTGTTATTGAAATTGGAGGGTGGGATAGTGGCCACCCACCCACCCTACATATTTCATTAAAATTCAATTACAACTCTGTTTTGTGTTATGAAAAACATAAATATTACCAAACTGTCCATGTTCTAAATTATTTCAAACTGAAAATTCTGTTTGTAATATAATCTAAATAAATATGTAGGGTGGGTGGGTTTCCCACTTTTCCACCATCCAATTACTTCAACCTTAACAATGAGCTTTAAATAGTTGCGATGAATTCAAAATTTTTGATAAAGAATCTTTCGTTTATTTGGCTTTTCATAATTTAAAATTTTGTTTTATAATATAGAGATTAGAGGGCTGGATAGTGGCTACCCACCCACATATTTAATTTTACTTCATATACAATACTGTTTTGTATTATCAAAAATTTGAATTATTCGTCTGTGTATAAAAAAATTAAACTAAACATAGTGTTTATAATTAGAGTTTTAAATATGTATGTAAGGTGGGTGGGTGGCCACTGTTCTACCCTCCAATTACTTTGACATTAATAATAAGCCTTCTCAAAAATTAGTGCGATGAATTCATTTTTATTTTGGTAAGGAATCCTGCGTTTATTTGGCAATTTATAGTTGAAAATTTTGGTTTGTGTTATAGAAATTGGAGGGTGGGATAGTGGCCACCCACCCACCCTACATATTTCATTAAACTTCAATTACAACTCTGTTTTGTGTTATGAAAAACATAAATATTACCAATTTGTGCGTGTTTTTAATTATTTCAAACTGAAAACACTGTTTGTAATATAATCTAAATAAATATGCAGAGTGGGTGGGTTTCCCACTATTCCACCATCCAATTACTTTAACATTAACAATGAGCTTTCTCAAATAGTTGCGATGAATTCAAAATTTTTGATAAATAATCTTTCGTTTATTTGGCTTTTCATAATTCAAAATTTTGTTTTATAATATAGAGATTAGAGGGCTGGATAGTGGCTACCCACCCACATATTTAATTTTACTTCATATACAATACTGTTTTGTATTATCAAAAATTTGAATAATTCGTCTGTGTATTAAAAAAAAAATTAAACTAAACATACTGTTTATAATTAGAGTTTTAAATATGTATGTAGGGTGGGTGGGTGGCCACTGCCCTACCCTCCAATTACTTTGGCATAAAAATACGCTTCCTCAAAAATAATTCATTTTTATTTTGGTAAGGTATCTTGCGTATATTTGGCGATTTATAATTGAAAATTTTTGTTTGTATTATAGAAATTGGAGGGTGGGATAGTGGCCACCCACCCACCCTACATATTTCATTAAACTTCAATTACAACTCTGCTTTGTATTATGAGAAATAAATATTACCAATTTGTGCGTGTTTTTAATTTAATTTAAAACTGCAAACACTTTTTGTAATATAATCTAAATAAATATGTAGGGTGGGTGGGTGGCCACTATTCCTCCCTCTAATTACTTTAACATTAACAATAAGCTTAGCTAAAAAACTACGATGAATACAATTATTTAAATAAAGATTCTTGCGTTTAGTTTTCGTTTTATAGTTAAAAAATTGTTTTATATTATAAGTAATTGGAGGGTGGGATAGTTAACCCCCACCTTCAAATTTCATTTAACTTTAATTATAAGACTATTTTAGATTATTAAATAAATTATCAATTATCACATTATTAATTTAACTTCATTTATAACACAGTTGTGTATTATCAAAAGGTTGTCTAATTACTATTATTATATTAAAAAGAAAGACTTAATTTTTTTTACAAATCATCATCATTTTCATTCTTGTATATGTGGTTTATATTATTCCCTAAGTCACAGAAACATTCTATAATAATTGTCATTATTGTTATACTCATAAAATCTAACAACAGATGGAACCCCCACAGTTATATTCTCAAATGACGTGCCTCATAAACCGCACAGAAAGTACGCCTCCGAAAATAAATACACGAAGAACGATCGTAATGATTGCGTGATGGGGCGATTAAAATTCACGGCGTGCACCGGCGGAGCCACCCCCGGAAGCATCATAACGTTCCACCCTCCTAAATCCGGGGGCTGACACGGCTGACCATTGTTAACACGGCGATCTCTATTTCGGGGCCGTTGTTGCCACCCCTGGGACCAAACGTGACGCCACGGTCCTACATTACCTGAAGTGTGCAACCACCCCCGGGCACTAACTCTCACGAGGGAGCGTAAAAAGGGGATGGAATTTAGGAGAAAAAAAAAAAAAACGGGAACGAAGGCGGTAAAATATCATGCAAGCTAAGATAATACGAAGCAGGAGTGAAGGAGGAATAATGATCTACTTTGCACCTTGATGTTGATTTTTTACCTCCAGCAACGAGGTTTTTTTTTACTACAGCCACGGGGGATTCTTAAATTTTATTTTAGATAAGGAATGCGCCTTATTTAAAGATAAAGCGGGTTTGTACAATCTGTTTATATTACGGATGTTTTTGAGAAAAAATATGAAAAAAAAGTGTATTGTATTATGTTATCAACGTGCTCTGATACATATATTAATTGTCACTTTAATGATTTCTTTATATTTACAGATAACTCTGGTTTTATAAAACATAGTAAAACTCCGTCATTAAATTCGTTACGCCGATGAGATTTAAAATAGACGGAAACCTGTCTGTTAACAGGGAAATTAATTAAATACAATCAACTATATAAATTTTATATTATCAAATCTCAATACAATCTCTTGTTTTTTTATATTAAATGAATTTAGTGTATATATTATATTCTAATTATATTTAATAATAACTAAAATTTAAGTAACATAGATGTATCAAATTTATGTTTTATAGCCCATTGCATTATCTGATTTAATTATTGTCGTGCATTGATTATTTCGACGGTATTTTCCCGGATGGAGGTAGTGCAATCTCACGTAATTTCCACTGACGTGCACCTAATGGGCCGATAAATCATTTCGGTCTATCGGTCATAGGGCCACCTTAAGCTCCTCCGTACTTCTGGCTCATTACAAGGCCTGCAAACTTTCAGAGAGGCTCATAAATCTAATGGCTTAAACTGGCATTCCTTACTGCCAACTTTACGACGCATTGTGGATGAAAATGGTTTTTTATCATAATACTTTTTACAAACGAATCTGGAAACAACGAACGATTTAATAAAAATAAAATTTAAGTAAAAATTAATTAAATCAAGATGTTACATATCATATCATATTATTTGTAATAATGACAATCCTCTAAATTAGATATAAATTCGTGTCTAGTGATATAAATAATAATAATTTAACTCTATATAAGTATCACAGGTTGTTATCATATAAGTTAATTTTATAAAATCCTTATATTATCACAGCAGATAATCGAAGTAATTATTTTGGTCAATAGTATAATAATTAGTGGATATAATGTCGATATCAGTTGAATTAATTACAGGCTTTATATGCAAGGACACTTGTGATTGAATAGATTGTTAATTACATATCTCACCTCAATACAGGAGACAGATCTGAATATTGTATCAGAATGCATATATGAATACCTGTATTATAATATAATTATGTAACCTCGTGATAGCCGCTTCAAGCTATTCTTTATTAAGTATGAATCTCAAAATCCTTGATATAGAGATAATAGGAAGGGAATTAAAATTATTGTAAAACTTGGAAATCAACAAATTCAAAACAGAATTGTCAAACTTATCACTTCTATAAATATTAACCCTATCATAGTGTCAACATTACCAAAGATTTCTAAAGGTACTGAAATTTTTAATTCACCTGAAGAAGCAATAAATTTTTGAAACAATTGTAAAAATAAATAAACACATTGTTTAGATTAGCAAAAAAATAATGTAATAAGTTTCCAATCTTATGAGTTTGCTAAAAAGTGTGAAATTATTTTACTTCAACTGTCTGGCCATATCAGTTACTGTTTACAGTGTTGCCCTTCTTTCAACAAATCAGTTTTTTTTTATGCAAGGAGAGGAAAATACCCATCATGGTTACCATTTTAGTAAGGTAGTTTCGGACTCTTACTGACTAAAACCTCTCATCCAATGATCTATTATTAAATGGCTAGTTGTTTCCGTTGCTAATTCCAGTTTGCTCAAACGTTTTACCGCTTCATAATTGTAAATATTTGTAAATATCGGCTTATGACCTAATTATTCTTAAGCCTAAAATAATACCATTGTGATGCCACAAAGATTTCCCAGTTGAGTAATTAACCTTTGATAATCATTTTGGATCTCATTAGCGTAGTGCAGTTGAAGGCAAGGAAATACTTTTTTTATATTAAAGAAGAGAGGAAATTCATCATGGGCGCCCTTGCCTTACCAATAAGGTAGTGTCCGGCTCCTACCAACTAAAATTCATCCTCCGTAATACGTAACTAATCCAGGTTCTAAAACTCAAGTGAAGTGATCGCTTATATTTGAGAAGATCCAGTTGCTCTTCTCGAAAGAAGCCACTTTGCCGAACGAATTGCGATGATTTAAAGATTTAAAAGGTTAGAATCTTACGATGTTTTCCATCAACAGTGAAATCGTATTTCAAAAATGTTATTTCAGAGAAAAGATTTTCATGCAAAAGTTTACAGCGATCTCGTTGATGGACTCTAAGACCTTTAGAATTTTAATGTCACTGTAAATCTTCGAATTTTTCTGTACGGGGAAACATTCAGAGCATTCCTTACAGTGCTGAAGTTTCTTTATTAACGAGGATTTACAATAACCCCGTATCATATGGATGCAGCGTAGGTCAGCTGGGGCCTTTTTCATGAAAGACGTTACTCTGTTCCTCATAGATAAAGTAGATCTCACGTTGATGAAGGGCCACAACTTACCCAGCGATGCTCCGACCTTTTATATTTAGATCATTTTATAAATGAGCACATCGTGACAAAAACTGTCTAACGCTTTTTATCGTAAAGCCCTCAGACATGAATTCAGTCCCCCTTAAAAGCTGATGGATAGTGGCATGCCTACTCGAAAGCCGACCTGAGAGACAGGAATAATTTTTAGATCTTCTTCGATGATCAAAATACCACTCCGTAGAATCTCCTCCACTAGCTTGTCTAATACGCTGGGACGGTAGCTAGATGGAAGTAGCTACGATTTACCTACTTTGAGGATCCTAACCACATAATCTAGCTTCAAGGCGGAGGCGAAACTACCAAACGCATTGCGGCATTCAAGAGCGCGCATCTACCCTTGCGAGGGACGTTTTTATCATCGCGGTGGAAATACCGTCGATATTTGGAGCCTGGAGCTTTTCGGATTTTAAGCTGCTTAATAGAGCATGTTTAGCTCTTCACAGGTGGCTGTATGACAGGTCAACCTACCGTTTTTAGAATAGTTTAGGCAAATCGCGATGGTGTTTCTAACTTCGGTGTAAATGCCGTCGTTATCGATAGTATTGAGAGTGAATTGATACTATAGAGAGATCCAAAATAACTCAAGTTTGTCGAAATTGGCATAAACGTGGTAATTCACATCTAACAACGCGTTATTACCATGATTTTAAAGCTTGGGTGTACGAACGAACTTCCAAATACAGTTTAGTTGTTCGTCCATCGTCCAAAGCGATGTTTGTTCTTTAATTTACGCAAATCGCCTCGGTTTTTGAGCATGAGTCTGTTGCATTCCATACTCCGATTTGTTTGTCTTTATCAGAGACTTTAGCTCGAAAGCAATGACCAGAGGATCCACCTGTGAGGTAAATCTACTGGTCGTGCCCTAGTTAACAAAAGCAAGCATAGCTGAGGAGATGTGGTCGACGGCTGCTTCAAGGTCTGCTTTAGATCTGTTAATAGAGAGGAGATGAAGAGCTCAACCTTTATCTTACATTTATCATATTATTATTTAACTTCTCTCAACGCTTTCTTAGTACCAAAAGCAAGATTCGGAAATCTAGGTTGTTATCGGAGTTCAGATCGTCAGTCATACAGATATCATGGTCCGTGTTTACGTTTAAAGAAACCCGCATACCGAGCACGTCAAGTCTGTAGTGAACTTTTAAGGGGTAGAATATGGGAGTTATAGTTCAGACAGCTCTGAGTTGTTAAAAAAATCGAAAAGGAATTTCTCGTTTCTTTTTGAGCCCCTGCTATTCCAGCTAAGGATTTTGAAATTTAGGTCACCATCAATATGAACATGTTATCATTAAACAGAAGGTTTAGATCATCTCTAAGCATCAGCTTACTGGGTGATTGGTAATTTGACACGATCTTTGAGAATCCGATTTTGTATTTTACAATGATCGCAGTTGTCCGTGGCCCCTTGATTTCTTGTTTGTTGTAAGTCTGAGCTTCTGTAGACGTTGGAGAGGACTGGTGTGGATCCGCCGGTAAGTCCTGGTTTTGGAAGCGTGGTGATGTGCTGGTAGTGTTAGTTGGAGTATGTCAGGAGAGAGGGGTGGTGGTAGTCAAGTATAGAAGGGAGTATCGGTTCTTTTCTGGCTGTTTAAAGGGAGTTATGTTTTTTGATTAACGTGAAGTGGTATTTTTTTTAAATTTTAGCCTCTGTTTTAATTATTTAATATTATGTGATAGGAATGGGATTCATTAATTAATTGGGAGGCAGAGCTCGATTCCAAAAGCTTAAGGGTGGAGAGTCATCTCCAGAGAGGCCTCGGCAGGCATGGGTGGTGATTAAAGAGCTTTTTCGGTTATGAGTGCGGGGATAAGGGATGTAGTTAATTAAGAATTTGTTTATGGGATTAAGGAAGGACGTACGAGTGCCGAAGTTGCTAATAAGTCGAATTAATCTTTATACGAGCGGAGCAGTATGCATTGTATACCAAAATTTCATTGTGAGTGTCTGGTAGGAGCGGACCATATTTTCTCAAGGGACGTTGCTCGAGAGAGGAGAGAGGGGCAAGCTGAGAGCAGGTGGAGGAAGTGAAAAATATATGGGGGTATTCATAGATTTGTCTGACGAATGCTTTATAGATACGGAGTTGAATATTCGTGAAAACTTACTTGCGAAAATCTTTGATGGTCATCGAGGAACTGAGATTATATAGAAAAGAGAAAATTTAGTTTTGTTGACTGTGTGGGATAGAGAGGAAGAAGAGGGGAGTTTTCGATGGAGATAGGGGTGATGGGAGATGGTGTAATAAGATTAGGAAGGGTTGTTGGAAAGAAGCCAGGAGTGGGCCTAAAAGAGTTCACGTTTTTTTTTTTTGAAGCTTGGAGACAGCTGAGCGGAATCTGTGAGAAGTCCATAGAGCAGTGTGATCAGCATAAGTCTGAATAAGTAGAATTCGGGGTGAAAGATATTGTATAATAAATAAAGAGAAGGTAAATGGAGGGTGATAACACGGATCCTTAACAAAATTGGAGTGTTCATGCGGTGGAACTTTTGGATATGTCCTTCATGAAAAACAGTGCTGAAGGTCTTGTGAATATCAAAATATACAGCAGCAGTATAATGGCCGCTGTTGGTTGACACAAGGCCCAAATATTGTACCGTGTACAAAGCGACCGTTGCGGAAGTTATTTTTTTTGATTGGGGATGAGGTGTTCTCAGGAGGCGAAGATAACACGCTTGAAGAGTTTGCTCATTTTGCAGGGAGATGAGATAAGGAGGGGTTAGAAGGATCGTTGTTCTTCTTGTGGATCATAATCACCTTAACGGCTCTCCAGAAGTCGGAAAGTATCCAGCAGCGATGCAAGAGCGGAAGATTAGAGAGAGGAATGAGATAAGGTTGACCGGAAGGTGTTTTAAGATGCAGTACTGGATACGGTCAGGCCAAGGTGCGGAATTATTAGAGGATGTCGTCGTTGTCGTGGGAATGTATGGTGAATTTTGTCAGGGGAAGATATTGGGAGTGGTTGAAGTAACAGTTGGCCTGGAAGGCAATATAGTGGTTGCCTGCGAGAGAGATGTATTTGATTTGGTTGAGATGAGAGGCTAAGAAATCAGCGGTGTCAATAGTGTCAGTACTGGGGTAGCTAGAAGGGGAGATTAGTAGATAGAGGTGGGGTGGAAGTAGATATTACCAAAAGATTTTCAGAAAAGAGTGGGGTGATGAGCGTCAAGATTATTTATGGTTTAAATTCGCTGATTCTTTGATGAGGGAATTGAGTCTAATTGATTATGTTTGGTTTTGTTGGTGGTTGTAGCGAAGGATGTTTTCTTTATTCTTTATAACTTTGTTATTCTTGCTTGTAATACATTTAGAAAAGAATACATAAATTAATGAAAGTATTTTTCCACTCAAGCCCACATCAGATTTGTTTGTAGAGCTGTCTATTCTGGCGGATGATGAAGGTGGGGAGGGAGGGGAAGTGAGTGTGGTCAAGGGCGGAAGATGGAATGTTGTATGGAGGAGGTTATGTCTTGAACGGCTATTTATAAACTTTGTGGTGACTTCATACTGTCTGGTAACAAATCCAGCAAATTGAAAACCGCATTCCATAATGACCTTATGGTGCTCAACGGTGACATCGACCTGGTCATCCAAGCCTCAGCCGAACAACAACAACTTTGCCCTTAGCTACTCAACTGGCGACTTCATTTTGCACACCAACGTAGACACTGTTACCGAAAATGACGACGGACAATAATTCGGAATCTTGATCTACCCAAAGGTATGTTCCCTAGATTAAAAACTGGCATCCAACTGGCCTAGTCTTCCAGCAGCAACAACACCAGGCACTGCATCGGTGTTAAGTACGTTCTGGATAAGGACGCCTCCGTCAGAATGAAAATCAACAACAGCTGCCAGATTTATCTTGGTTACCAACAACGTCTTCGTGACGGAAACACATTTATATTGTCTGCCCTTATCGACGAAAAGAAAATCAACAGCGGCAGCCACAAGATCGGCATTGCACTTGAATTGGAATCCTAAACTTACACAACACCACTCGTCCGTCGATGAGGGAGAATTGCAAGGAGTATTGAAAAACAACGAAAACCAGTTGATCCGGGAGAAGATTTTCCTTGGGGGAAGTGTAATGAGGGGGGGGGGAGGTTTAAAGAGAGAGCTGGGGGAGTCAAAGTGTCAAAGTGTTTGACAATGTCGTCCATAACTAAAATGTGGTCAACGATCTAGTGGCCATAGTGACCTGTTACGTTACCCTACTCAGGTGTTAGATGGCCAGACGTTACTCAGCATTATTAAAGACAAGATATATTTCATAATATCATGTGACTCGGGTCGGGAGTCACATCCAGATGTGAATACCAGACAGGTAGCATTAATTTTTGTATTCTAATTGTGTGGCTTAATAGAAGTTGATTTTAAAAAGTCGCAAGGTTTAACCAACAACGTTACTGGCCTATAAAGGTCGGAAGAGTGTTTGGGAGGCAGACGAGTAGGGAATTAGAAGGAGGTTTTCGACTACGCGGCAACGGAGATTGGTTGAGATGTCTCCAAAAGAAGAAGATCTTACATTGAAGTAGTTGCCTAGTATGATGGTGCGGGGTTGGGAACAGAGAACAGTACTCCGGAGGGGAAGGAGGAAAACGGGGTATGTAGATAGAGTGAACAGAGATTGAAGAGAGTTTGATGAAAGAAATGAGGACAGAAGCTACACAGATGTTATATTCGCAAGAAGGGTAATCAAGTAGTTGTAGGTGAATTGCTTGATGTAGGATTATGGCGCATCCACCTCTCGAAATCCATTATCAGTCCGGTGGATGTTGAAGCTGGAGATGGAGAGACGTGTTGAAGGGGAGTGGAATGATTCTTGAAAGAAGATGATGGGAAAATAAAGGGTCGATTAGAAAGAATGGTTGACAAAGATTAACTTATCGCTATCGGGGGTAAATTTTGGTCATTTTACGGAGGAGTGAGCAGGAGAGTGACGAGGCGGGGTTAAAAAATATTACTGGGAGACCGAGAATTTCAACCAACCAAAACCGCTTCTTGGATGACTGCAGATTTCCTGGCGCTGGACATAAAAAATGCATTGAGTTCACTACCGTGGCCGGTAATCCCGGAGAGGCTGGTGCAAGTACCTTCTCAAGATAGTGGGGAACTATCTAAAAAGTAAAGACACTGATATATGAGAGCCAGGAGGGCACGCGAGATTAATGGGCGAAATTTTTCAATGGTCAGTGCTAAGACCCCTCCTGTGAAATGAAATGAAATGTAGCTGACGATGGAGTCTTTAGTCTGCCACTTTCAGATAGGGTGAAATTAGGTTTCGTAGATGATATACTCATAGTGATCTGGCGGAGAGAAATTAAGGACTTTAGGGTGGTAGCGCAGGAGTCAACTTTAATAATAGCGTATTGGTTAGCCAATAGGAAAAGGTATGGGCGTGCAGAAAACCACGACAGCCTAGTTCTGAAGGACGAAGGCCGCCAGATGAAGGAGAAAAACTATCATCCACATGATAATTGTGACCAGGACACAAGTGTATTTGGCCTGGAAGGAGGGTGTCTCCAGGGCAGAGGCCAAAGAGACCGCCAGGAGCTAGGTCCTAGTTGAATAGTAAAAAACGTGGTTAAAAGGGGAATTTGATTCCCTAATTAGTGCCGTAAGTAAATAGGGGGTTAGGAGATCTCGACCAACAAATGACGCAGCACCTAACCGAGCTTTGCCAAGTACCTATGCAGGATAAGGAAAACCATCAGGTACACCATGGCAAAAATACAGGTCGTCTCCGTACAGGTAGAGAGGAACACCATTGTTAAAGCGCACATGCCACCCTTGGTTCCCACGAGGGGGTGTACCAGGAGCATCGTCAGTACCTCCTCGAGTACCACATTGTAAAGATCGATTGTATAAGTGCAAATAAACGTGTTATTGTCTTCTCTTCTGGACTTCTTGAGAACCACCCTAATGAGCTCATAATCAGCGTTCACAATCATACACAATAAATTTATAAATAATTCAATCAAAATTCTAAACTATTTTCATTCAAAAAATATTTCTTGTTTATTCCATTGCACAATCAACACAACCCGAACTTACTTACCGAAGATAGGATAATAATGCGCTAAAATTTATTTCCCCGCCGTCGCATCTCACCTAGTTTGATTTAGTGCGAACACACCCCATACACGAATTTTATTATTTATTATCGCTGTTATTAAATATTAAGGTGTGCTTGGCGGTGGCGGCGATTTTTCATCCTGGCGGAGGCTGCGGCGCGGTTTTTTTGGGAGGGGGGGGGGGCGTCCACGCTCTCTCGCCCCTTATCTTCCTTCCTTGGAGATGATGAATTGCCCCGTTCCAACGGTACTCCCCCGTTCCATTTCGAATCGATGTTTAAACATGCGAGTCTAATAAACGATGATGTATCACGACGGTGCTTATGGGGTTTACCTCGCGGTTACTTCCGTTTGCAGACGTAATTTATGGTAAATCGCGGAAGGAGCTCGAGAAAGTGCAGTTGGAATATATTTTTTAATGAAGTGTTGTAGCCTTAATATTAACTACCAAACCTATAGGGATTTTATAAAACCATTTGAGGTATATTTATTGTGTAGAATAAATATTGAAAAAAATAAATTGTTAAATTTATGATATAAATATTAATCGTATAATACATGCAATCCCTTATTAATTATTAAATGAATTTCATTTAATAGTCAGTGCATTTGGACGTAACTCAACAATCATTAAACTCTTATTAATTAGGTTTTTTTGTTATAAAAGGTGTAGAGATGAAGATATGAATATGTAAATGTAATAGTTAATAAAGTGTAGTTTTATGTATAATATTTTGCTATTATTATTTCTTAATGCATTTCGTAATATATATTTCTACATATTTAAGCGACTAAAAATTTATAAATTAATTATGAATATGAATAGTTTATTTAAAAAAGTAATAAATAATAAACGATTTTTGGAATATGAAATTAATCCTCCAGTTATATTTTATAGCGTTGAAATAAATTCGAAACGACATCGAACGGTAAATATTAAACACCGCATTCAACCCCGACAATAAATTCAACATTGAAAAAAAAAAACTAGTAATTTGCGTGCGCTTCCGCCGAATTCATACGCTAATCGAATCTCCATACATGTTGAAGCGCCGACGTTAATTGCAGACTGGATGACACCGGGATGGATGTATTGGCCGATTAATAATTAATATTAAAGTTTTTGATGGGTAATAAATATTTGCCGGCCGGAATTTACGCCAAATTCGTGCTACAGTGCGGACAAATTAATCATCTGTCGGCGGCTTCTATACGATTTTATCATCAGTAAATCTGTAAATTAAAGCCCAATCATTTGACACATTCAAATGATTTTATGGAAATAATAGAAAAAAATTATGTAAAATTGTATGTAATTATTTATTATACTTAACTAATACTTAATTATATAACAGATCAATTATTATTATTATGAGGAGCTACATATCATAATTACAGTTATAAATTAAGCAATCTACTATTCATGGCGGTAATTAACATCAATAATTAACGGATACAGCCAGTATGTATGTAATATCCGACCAATTTAGGATGTAAAATCAAGGCAAAATTTTCCAGTACAATTATTATCAAATATATTATATAAATGAGGTAAGTGTGAGCTTTTTCATAAATATTAAAAAAAAACTAGAAGATAAAAATTTCTTCTAAGGCTATTTCAACATGAATATAAACTTTCAATTCAGAAATATAAATTAAATATACTATATTGAATATTATAGCTAATTATGATTAAATAGCGTAATGTTCCATATTCACTCAAAAATTGTTCAACGTAAATTAAAAATATGTTTAAATTCATTTGACAAAAGTAAATACATTCAAACTAATAATTTGAGTTAATTTATTACAATGTAAATAACTTTAATACATGTTTATTACATTCAACTAGTTTTTCTATTTGTAACAAGCAAATTGCTTTTGTATAGTTTAATATCTGTCGTAGTATTAGTTTGTTTCAATAATTGATTTATTTCATGATCTTAATAAGCCTTATTGTAGCAGAATTATGTAATGTTTTTGTATTTTAAAATTATTAATATGCTTATATGTATAGCGTTGGTCAATATTGAAGTTTAGCAGTTTTATACGTTCCTGTTTTGATCCATCACCTTTCTATAAACACCATTCAACGCACGGTGTGACACACTTTTCATGTCTCTGTCTACATAAATAGAGCCGTAAACCTCACCCTTTTAAAGTGTATCAGCACTTAGTGACTTGTAAGAGTCCCTTTATGGGCGCCCAAAGGAGACTTATTACTTGGAACAACAGATGCGTGACAAGTAATGCCCTCGTGTGTAACGGATGAACAAATAGTGTTTTGTTTATAAATTTACCCTCTTTTTGGAATGCTAAAATCCTCTTTGTACTCCTTTTTTTACGTGGTAAATATGTTACCTACTCAATATTAATCAGATGATATAACTAAATAAATATTGCTTAAATGTGAACAGTTTTATATTTTCACAGCTGTAAAACTAAAAACATAATACTTTAGAAAACATGGAGATATAAGAATAAGCTATCTTTTCGTTTTGGAGAAGAAATAATATCAGTTAATGGACAGAGAATAAATTAATAAGTGATATTAACACTCAAAAATGAAATGAAATAAAATTAAGTCTATACGATATTTTTTTAACTTTCGACGTATATTAACTCAACAACAGTGCACCGATTAACTTAATTCGACTTTTGGCGATAAAGTACAATCAAAAAACACTATATATAGCTACTCTGCAGGATTCAACCGTAGCTGTAGTTCGCTTAATTGATGAATTTCGTGAAAGTCGTCAAAAACCTGTTATTTCAGAAAACATTTGAGTGGACTGATATTGTAAGATCATCACATCGTGAAATTAGCTCATCGTTGAGCATTACATTTAATATTGCATGAACTTTTTTAGATGTCAAAAAAATGATTGGCGTTGGGTGCTACATAATTTAATAATCACCAAAATAATGGTTCGTTGAATTTTTTGAAAGAAATACAATTTCAGCATTTTAGAGCACGTCTAGGCTATTGTAATTAATAAACAATCATAAATGTATGTGTACGAGCTTAAAAGTATCAGTAGTCGACTGCATGAGTGTTTAAAAATGAGCCCAATCCAATAAATGCTGTTTCTACACAATTAATGATATACAACCATTTTCTCACATATCGGCTCAAACAAAAGACTTTTTCAGAAATGAAGAAAACACAAATTGATAAGTAATCCGTCGTACAGCCTCAATTTGGCACCCAAGTTTTGGACACCTCAAGAAGTGGTTAAATGCATATTTTTGGAGTGTGGAAAAGTGGCTTGGAAATTAATTCAAGCACACGCAAAAGTATATCGATCTTCATGGAGAATATTCTTAAAAACAATAAACCCATTTACGATGTTTAATTCATTTCATTGTTCTCTATTTCAGAAATATAAAAGGCAACCCTCATACTGATGCCACAAAATGATAGAATAAACAACTCAACCAGTTGAGAAAGCAAACAAGAAAATCGTATAAAAAAGCGCAACACTCCAAGAAGAAAATCGATTGGACCTGGTCAAAAGAGCTTTACAAAAAGAATGTAAGGCAAAGACAGGCGCAATCCTGGAGAAGCTTTTGTCAACACATTGAGTCCACAACCACAGCCGCAGGGCTGAAAAAAATTCTCTCCAAAAGACCCAAAGCTACCGCCTAGAATAGTGATAAAGAAGAACAGCATTTATACTGGCAATAGATATATAATAGATATAAAACTAATTTTCCCGACTGCAAAAACACACTCTTTCAAAACAAAATTGAATCATAGCTTCAAGCATAATAACAGAACCCAAGTTAACTCGGCTCATTCAAACAGTCACATCATTTAGGTTTCTAGGAATGGTTGGAGTTTACCCAACACTACTTATATGGCGACTGGATCTCTGTTTTGGCCTGCATAGCTTTTAGATATGTGTGCCAAAACTGAAAAAAAATCAACATTGTATTTATACAAAAACCAGGCAAAGATATCTACAGCTTTAAGAAGTTTTCCTAACGGTACATAAAGGATATTATTGTAAAAACGAATCATCGTCGTCCAAACCAACATACATATATACCAGGACGCTCGATCTAATCAGTATGGCGTCTTCTTACATTGAGGAGTTGTTGGTAAATAAATTCTCGGCATTAGGTTGATTTATCGACATAAAGGGAGCTTTTGATAAGGCCTTTTTAACTGCATAGGACAAGCTCTCCAGTCGCACTAAGTCAGTGGATAAAGAGATGCTTAGCAAAAGACGGTCCAAATCTTACAAGGAAATGAAGTCTTTAAAGCAAGGTTGAACCGTGGCTGTCTACAAGGAGTACAATCTCCCCTAATATGAAATATTGTGATGGACGTCTTTCTGAAGAAACTGAATGAATCTGGCTTCCCAGCCATTGGAGATGACATAACAATTCTGAATAAATACTTCTCAATTTAGAGAAGAAATGGTGTACAGACAACGCCCTCTCGGTAAATCCAAATAAGACAAAGCTGTTGACCAACAAAAAAAAACAGACAGAATTAAGCCACCCAAGATATTCACAGGTAAAGTATCTAGGGATTATCCTAGATCCTAAACTGAACTGGAGTAATAATCTTAAAACCACGGTACAAAGGGCCCACCTGGCGTTCTAAAATCGGAAAGTCACTTGGAGATCATCTTTTAGGCTCGTGAATACGGAGAAACTTAATAAAAGCGGTGAATTGACTAAGCATTAATACGTTTAAAACCAGTTGTTACGTCCACGTTTCTACGTCTCGTTTCCAAAGAGTCAAGATTTAAAATTTTGAACAAAACAGGGTAAGGCCCTGTTAGCCCAAACTTAATCTGGACTCGCTCAATTTTCACAGTCTTAGTCCTGCTGAAAGGACTCCAAATTATGGAGCAGTACTCTAAATACTTTACAAGGGAAGTGTAAAGGTTTAAAATGTTTTTTTTTAAATTTTTGAAGTCTATACAACTACGTTTGAACAAATCCAAGAACTCGATAAGCTTTAGATGTTACAGAGTTTATATGATCGACCAAGCGCCACCTATTTGACAGAATTACTCCTAAATCTTTAACAGTAGACACTCGAGGAAGTTTATTATCAGCGAAGAAGTAATCTCTATCTGTCAGTGTTCTCTTTTTTGAAAAGGCAATTACACTACATTTACCAACACGTTGACGCCAGCGTTTTTGTAACCTACAATTATTCATTTAAAATGACAAAATTTGGCTCGCACGCCCATGGTTGTTATGGTTGCTATGGTGACTGAAGTCCTAGATGCGCGATAATAGTTACTTATTTTCACTATGGAAGTAATCAGTGGCGTACCAAAAGCGCAAAAACTCGTGTACCACCGGTGGTACCCGCCGGCGTTAACGTGTTAAGCCGCATGCTGTTGTTATGACACCAGACATCAAATCTGTCTAGATCCTGCTCAAGTAATTCAGCAGAGGTACTGTCGGTCACTGATTTAAATATTTTCAAATCGTCCGCAATAAGAAGGCATTCAGAATGATAAAAACAATTGACTACATCGTTTATAAAAATGTTAAATAGGGGTGGTTCAAGATGCTACCCTTGGGGTAGCATTTTAATCAAAATTTAAGTCAAATTATTTGTTTACAATTAAGGAAGGATTGTTTATTGTTATCGGTTTAGGTGTTTGAAATGTATTACAACAAATGATGATGCTTCAGATAAATTTGAATAAATTTTACCAGTCATCAGTCACTTGCCATCTGTCATCTGACACCTGCCATCTGCTATTTGTCATCTGTCATTTTCCATCTACTATAAGATATCTGTCATCTGTTATCTACCATCTGTCACCTGTTATCTGTCATCCGTAATCCAACATCTGTCATCTACCATCTATCACTTCAAGTGCTCTCTAAAATCCGTACAGCTTTGTGATTGTTTTATGATTATAATTTCTTTACCGTTCATAAATACTTTTTATCCACATTCAGATTTTGCAACGCATTTTTCTGCTAACTGCATAAAGTAGTCACAAATTTATTTTCATCTATTTTCTTTCCTGATGTCATGCTTTAATGTAGAATCGGAAATTTAATTTTAATATTATCATCAAAAGCGTTAAATTTTATCGCTAGTTGCTAATTGCTAAAAACCTCCTACTTTTATTGCCAACAAATTCCTGTTTGATTACATCAGTATTGAGTCACAGTTTTTTTGTAAAGTCGTCTTGACTACGCCCTTTTTCTTGTTCGGTATTTTTTTTTAATTTACACTCAATACTTCACTGAAATCCAGCACGAAATTTGAAAAGGAGAAATTTCAGGCATCGAATCCACGAATAAAATGTGCTCAATCTAAATTTAATCTGATTGTTTTTAGCGTTTCAAGTGTGTTACTTCGGAGAAATTTAAACAAATTTTACGAGTCATCTATCATCTGTCATCTGTCATCTCTCATCTGACCTCTAGCATCTTCCATATGTCATATGTCATCTGTCTTTTGTCTTTTGTCTTTTGTCTTTTGTCTTTTGTCTTTTGTCTTTTGTCTTCTGTCTTCTGTCTTCTGTCTTCTGTCTTCTGTCTTCTGTCTTCTGTCTTCTGTCTTCTGTCTTCTGTCTTCTGTCTTCTGTCTTCTGTCTTCTGTCTTCTGTCTTCTGTCTTCTGTCTTCTGTCTTCTGTCTTCTGTCTTCTGTCTTCTGACTACTCTCTTCTGTCTTCTGTCTTCTGTCTGAAATATCCATTTAATTTTTATAAATATATTTTTTTCTAATATAGTTATAATGTTCTGTAGAATAATTTATTATTTATTTTTTCTACAAGGAACTTAAACAAAAAACAAGATATTTATAACCTAATGCTACCTGTGTTTAAATATATACAGTCCTAATGCAGCATTAATAACCCATTGTTGGCTGGGCTCTCGAAATTCCGATTCCATCGCACCCCATTGTTGATTTACAGTGTTAATTACTTAAATATGAATGGGCCGCACGTAAGTTATTGTATTTTATGATAAGATATATACGTAACGATATTGGGGTCGTGAGTGTGTACGTACATGTAGGGGCAATAAATAAGAACCGCTCTACCTGCACTACATATTTATGGTGTATAAGGTGAGCATTACGCCCTTTTCACATTTAATGCCCCCAGAGCCACGGTTTCCTTCTCCTGCAATTCGGGCCCCTAATAATGTAATGCCTGTATAAGATGGTATTTTTATGTTAGATATGAATTATTGTTTGCCAACATCTTTTCTTAAACTCTAATACATAAACACTAAACTAACGCACATACTTACTTAAGTTTTAATGTATTTAAAGCTAGTACACTCAATAGTTCTTTTATGTATAGATGTTTAGTGAAGAAACTTAATGTCGGAGCATTCGTAGTGCACGTGAAAAATGTGTTTCGTATGTGAGTAATTTTGGTGCATGCGCCGGGTCAGAAATAAAACAGCCGACAAAAGTGTTTAGATAAGCGGAAAATATTCAAATGAAACCCCACGAAGCATCGCGTCGAAAATATTCCTCCGATAAACGTAAAACGCGATCGTGTCTGTTGGCTGGCTGGCGAAAAGTGCTCTTTCATTTCATCAAATACTGGAGATACCACGTATCGGTTCATTGTAACCGACCGACAGTGGAATTTGCATGAAATGAATTATATCAGGATGCATTTACCCGTAACGTTTATTGCAATCATATTAAAATATACTATTCAATAATGACTATTAGTACTTGTGTGACATTCTTTATCAAAGTCGTTAAATAAATTAATAACTTTTCTTTAAATTTCTCTTTCTTGTATATAAAAGAAAAATTTCATTCGATCTTAGATAATCCAATGAATATTTCACCCTCGGGTTTCCTTCCATTTTCGTCGAGAGATTTGATTATATATTTTTTTTGCTTCGTATTAATGCGCCTCTGTGACGTTCCCTTTTATACTCCTCTGACGTTTCTGGAAAATTGAGCGTGTGAAAAATTGGAAAAGCGGAAGACGGAGTGCGTCGTGATATTATTTTACGGCGAGACTCACGTCCGGAGATAACGTCGTTAGCAATTGTAATCTAAATGTAGTATCGCACGGAGAACGAAAATGAAATTTGCATCTTTAAAGAACGGGATTTTTTTTTGCAAGATGTCTTATCAAATATTGTTACATCTTCTAATCGATTAATATGTGCTATATGTTTTTAATAATACTGCTATCAGTAATTACTTTGATAAATTTTATATTGTTGCTGGTATTTAATTGATGAATGATTCTCTCATCCACTTTGAATTGTTAGAAAGCATACGCATTAGGGATCTTGAACTTGGCTTCATAAACACAGTTCGTCGAAAAGTGGTATACATGGATGGATTCTCTTTCAGCTTGGAATAATTTCCATTGCATTTAATCTTATATTTCAATTTCAATTGTTTAAACAACATTATTCATAACTATATAAGCTTCTGGTGGTTATGTTTCACTAGCGATATGATGTATAATAGATCTGATTCTTTACTGGAATTTAAGTTTGAAGACCCTTTAGTTGTTGTTTTGCTAGCAACATGTGATATATCGATCTAGTAATGTAACTTATTTTGTAACCTTTGTGATTTGGTTTCATTTTGTTAAACTTAGGCTTAAAAATGTTAAACCGGTTGTATTTACATATGTGTTTTTATAAATTTTAATAAACAATAACAATCACCTGACGGTTTACAGACATACAATTTTTCTCAGCACCTGGAGTATTTTGATGCAATAATTTCATCAGAGAAGAGACAATAATCCACTACAGACAGTTGCTTGGTGTCCTTTAATCAATATAGTGTTTTTATCAACAGCATTGTGATACTCTTTAATTTGTTGATCAGGAAAATAACTGTAAGCTATACTCTCAGCAAAGGTAAAACCAATTCATCAGGATGAACCAGCAACCCTGTATCTTGATATATCATAAGCTTAATTAGGTTCTTGCCACTCACAATAATTGGTGCACCGATTAAATTTTCAGGTGAAGTAACAGTCTAAGTGTCTTGACCATCATTATTTAACCTTATAGTTTAAATGGTCAAAAGCACCTTCCTCATACACCTCAAAACTACACTCTGAAGCAATCTCTCGAAGCACATTGCTGGTAGTACTACAACCCGCAATTAATATGTTTCCGAGTTATGGTATCTTCAAACTCCTCCAAGGATAATCATGTGGTAATACAAATTTTCACCATATTTATCAGCTATTTTAAATTTTAATGTACATCCTTATTATTTAAGTACAACTTGTTGAGGCCTCTAGTTATGTCCACTATATTTTCAGCTCGCAGTAATGTATCTTGATGCAATCTCTTAATTCATTTCTTTTCTTTATTAGAATATTGATATTGTTTAGTCTAAACTATCATTATCATGCTAATCAAGCCTTGTTCTTTGAGAAGTAATAAATGTTCATCTTATTTCTCTGGGATGTATAGCGGAACAACATAGCAATACTTTACCACACAGACTCCAATTGCTGCTATTTTTGATCTGTCCCTGTCTTCTTCTATCCTTTTTTCTTTGGTATCTATAATGTTGCAATTGATACTATCTATCGTATACCAGTTTTTACTGTCCTACAATCATCATTTCCAATAACATATATTGTTCATCCTTCTCCTTAGAGTATTCACTATTGCCATACTCTGGTTTTCAAATTATAACAATAGAATACCGTGTGTCTTACAGTGTTTATCATTTATCACAATAGCAGAACAGGCAATAATGTGAGGAGAAAATTATAACCCAAGTAGGAGGTAGTAGAACTAATTACTAAAAAAAAACTTAAATGGGTAAATAGAAGGCACAGAGAGGTATATTAATACTTGACGCAGAATCTTGGAGATAAACGTGCTTTACCGTATCTGTGCCTTAAGATAAGAGAGTGACAGATGCATATACTCATCTGTCACTCTCTTATCTTAAGGCACAGATACGGTAAAGCACGTTTATCTCCAAGATTCTGCGTCAAGTGTTAATATACCTCTCTGTGCCTCCTATTTACCCATTTAAGTTTTTTTAGTAATTAGTTCTACTACCTCCTACTTGGGTTATAATTTTCTCCTCACATTATTGCCTATTCTGTTATCGTTATTTCTGATTGCATCCTTATTTCCTTTTTGTACGAACATATTAGTCTTCTCCTCGACAAATTAGATGGTAGGGAAATAGTTCTATATACTTCGATTGGCGCTTTTCTCTGAACCCTATTCGATATAGTCAACTGCCGTACCATACATACTGGTACGGTGTACAACTGACCACACCACTCTTCTTTTGTTGGTAGCATCCCTCCCTCCCCTTGCATAGGAAGTAGTGCTACTATCGTTCTTTTCATATACGTCGTCGCCTTCGAATTTCGTTAAATTCACATTCTACTGAATTGTTCCCAGGTACTTCATTGATTCGTTCTCAGAGTCAGAGTGTAGGGAAAACACTCTGATATCTATGTCTCTTAGACTTTCTTCAATTCTACAGGATGACGTCCTCCGTTTTATTAAGTACATATAGGTAAGTTTCTGAAACGTTATTATAGTTATTGCCACTGTTGTTCCGCCGCTATCTCTATACCAATTTTATCTATCATCTCCAGAAAGTTCTTGGTCGCCTTATTTGTCCTGCTTTCTATTTTTCTTTTATTTTACCCGTCACCAGTATCACCGTGTGATCTGCAAAGCCGAAGAGTTTAACCCCCTGTATTATCTCCTTATTAAGTACGTCGCTGTGGAAGCGGCCCAAGTATTGGAAAGCCCTACGCATTGTCTCTTTTGGCGTGTATTTTCCTATACGTACCATCCTAAATTTGACGTAGATGTCCCACCTGTTTCCGAATCTACTTCCAACTACCGCAGCTAAATACGTTTCTTATAACGAGCATAATTAGTATGCAAAACTCTTAATTCCTAGATGCTCTGTTTCTTCTCCCTCTTACCTCTTTATTGATGGAAAGTATGGCGTCTACTATAAACTGACCTTTCTGAATTCTGACTCTTTCATCAATAGCTTATTAGACGTCAACACCCGTGACTTCTGGTTCCTTATTTGGGTTTATTTATTTAGCCATGGCTTAATTACTGATTTCCTCCTAATTCCCTTTTTGTATTAACATACTCGTTCTCTTCTCGGGTAATAGGTCTATCGAGATCATGCTCGTTATCACAACTGTGTTACTTCTAATTATATGATACGGCAGGCATTACAAACTCAAATTACTGCTTTTTGCTCAACCCTATTTAATATAGCTCTGCAACTGCGATACCTTTTATGCCTTTGGAGTGTACAGCAGGATTTGGTCCACCACCAAGCACACTATTCCATACAGGTGCGGCGTTTAGTAGGATTGAACCTACCACCGAGCAATCTACTTTTCTTTTATTGGTCTTTGCACATCGTCCCTTTCTTGCATAAAGAAAGACAATGCTAGTATTGTCATTTCCGACTTCGTCATCGTCTTTTTCAAGTATTACCTCAAATTCAAACTTCTACTAAATATTACTCTCAGGTACTTAATTGATTCCTTATCCTTCCTTTTACTTTGACCTCTATATCGCTTTTCTTCTACTGTATAGGATGACTTCCTCCGTTTTTCTCCTGCTATCACTATATCATATTTAACAAAAGCACGATCGCCTCAATGGCTCTCTCTTCCTTCACTCTGATATCTTGCTTCACTCTTTGGACAAAGGATCAGAGATATAGAGTCTCTAAACCTTCATCCACCGTACAGGATGACAGATTTCGTAGTTTTTTCACCTCTATCTTCATACTTTTTTATTTATCATCTCCAGAAAGTCTCCGATTGCTTCATTTTGCTTGATTTTCATTTCCTCTTTAATTAATAACTTGCTCTCTCTAAATATTTCTAAATCTTGTCCAATATTTCCGCTACGCCTTTCTTGTGCTTACTTATAAGAACCTGCTTGTGCTGTCTCTCATTTTCTGAGAAACTCTCCGTTTATAATGAGAAGCTCATGAACTTTAGAAGCTATGAAGGGCACTGTAAAACAACCTTATAATCTAATTCAGCTCGGGTGCTTTAACTATTTTGATTTTTGCCACGGTCCCTGTCAACTTATCTTTATCCTTATTTCATTTACCTATCCTAATGAGCATTATTGGCATCTTTTTCTTTGATTGGGGTACCAACTTTATTTATTTCTGTCTGAGAAGGGGAGGAGTAAGTAAGGGGATGGTAGAAATCATAAGGACAGTGCACAAACATACATGCTGCAACCTAATTCTCAATATACACAAGGTTTCTTGTTAAAGTGGGGAGGTGGGATCAATGGAAGAGTTGGAAGAGAGCCATAGTGAGTTGTGGCAGAAAAAGAAATGTAAAGTGGGAATGAGAGCGATGGTTTTGATGAAGAGTGCAGAAGGGCGAAGAAGGAACCTTCTAACAAGAAGGGTAATGTTAATTTCTTTTGGCTGAGCTGGTTCTGACCTCTGTTGAATATTTTCGATAAAAGAGTGTCAAGGCAGCAGAGAGGAGACGAGAAGAATATAGGAAGCGAAGAAAAGGTACGATAGGGTGTGCGAAGTGAAAAAGAGGAGGAAGGAAAAGAATATTAAGAACCTAAAAACGTGTAAAAAAGAGGCGGAAATGTGGAGGATATTAAAAAATAGAAGAAGAAGGAGGCACAGGTGCTAAAAATGGATACAGAAATGTAGCAAAAAGACGAAAAGTACAAAAGGTGGTGGAGGAGGAGGAGGAATTGGGAGAGCATTCGAGGAGTTGCAAAAAGCTAACCCTCGGGGCCGGATGTGAAAGGAAATAAGAAGTGAGAGGAATAAAAGTTACAGGAAGATTTTTAACTGGATATGACGAAAAGAGAAACAGTTTTTGGAAACACGGAAATTGGGTCAATATTCCCTATCCATAATAATAATAATCATAATAAATTATTATTATGATTATTATTAATAATATTAAAGGACATAAATCACAATGATCTTATTTGACTTGTGCCATTATCACGGCATCTAATGTCGATAAGGTATACCGTCCGATTCCCTTCCTGACTTCCCTTCCTAGGCTCTTTTACACGTACTTTCCAGAACTAGTGTCTTCTGGAAAGTACGTGTAAAAGGGCATCAGTTCAATGATTATCGCTGAATTGTCGCATGCGATTGTCTTTGTGGTCTTGTTTGGGCCAACCGTTTTCCTTCCCGGTAACTCATTCACGGGTAATGCATTCACATTACATATACACTACTCTTCATTAGTCGTATTTCGTTCCATTTGCTTCAGAAATGACGTCTTAATGAAAGCCTTCATCCTTCCTTGCACCGGTGCTCCCACATCGAAAAGGCCTTATAGTGTCTCCCCACTTGTATGCCTTTTCCCGAAGTCGTACCTACTGGCTCCTTTTTATGGCTTTCCCAAGGTTCTGTTTTTCATCTAAGAGTACCTCGTTCACGTCACTTCCTGTTCATTTTCCATACCTAACTCTGCATCCGGCTTTGCAAGCAATCCTTCTTTTTTAAGAAGCCTTCCATCCTCTCGCATAGCATAGTGTATTTACCTGTGGTCACTCAAAGATTCTAGTCCGATGTTGCACTAAGTATTGTGTCAATTATTTACTGGACATTTGAGCAGACCAGTATCAACTCGTCGCCTTCGTTGGAAAATAAAGATATTCTTTCTATCAGTAGCTGTTCTCTTCTCTCGATACTGCTCTCTCCCCACTTGTTAGCCTTTGAGTTAAAGTCTATGTCCATTACTAGTTCGCTTTGTGGTTATGGAGGCATCTACTTAACTCTCCTAGCCAGGGCACAAATTCCTCCTCTGTCTTCTTGGGCGAGGCATAAGTTAAGATTAGTAATGCTCCTGAGTGGACATAAAAAATACAAATATCCTTACGAATTATTTTATAAGGTATCGTTTTTTTTGGTATTATATATAATCTTCAAAACATTTTTCCGATAATATAGAATTTGTTCAATATTCTACAACGTTTTGGAGTGAGGTTCTTTTGACTTAAACCAATAATTTCAATAACTCTATGTTGCCTCAGTCTTTTGCAACTAGTTTAAGAAAAATAATATTTTGCTGGACAATCTTGTATTGCACAAATGAACTAAATAGAACACACGGAAACTCAGCCAACCTCTCTAAGGTGTCATGGCTTCATCAAGTAAATGATTTTGTTTTGGTTTATAGATTTAATTTGATAAAATAAATAAACCGAAACCAAATCTTTAATTGAAAGAAGGCTTTTATCAAATTAAATCTATGAACCAAAACAAAATCTTTAACTGGATGAAGCTTTGATACCTTACAGAAGACTACTAAGTTTCTATAGCAGAGGAAAGATTATAAAATAGGGTTTACGCGTGAGACTGTTCGAGTTGACAACTGACTAAAAAAGATGTTTTTTATTTAATTTAAACATCGTACACTTGAACAGCACAGATATTTCTAGGTTTAATAATTAGGCTGCCATTGGAAAGTAGTTTTCCAACGATCGTTACATGCAGAAGACATTATCGAAATGCTAGAAATTGGTTCTTTTCTAATGGACCGCTATTCATTAATTACTCTAATATAAATAACTGCAGCCTTAAAAACCGCGTAGATAAATGCAAAAGTTTTTTCTTCTTTATTGGCCACTTTTGACATCTTAAGAAATGATATTTTATTTATACCGCGGTAACTCCTCGATGCTGAAATATGGTAAACAGGAAGAGATTGGATGAGCGCTTCTGGCGGATTTGCATCCCTGAATGATTCATGGCGGACGCCCTTCGGGCTAAGCGGTCGAGAGTATCAATTGACGTCTCGAAATTTGCGGAATCGTCGGCGATTCCACCTGAAGACGTTCGAATTCCATAAATAAGCCGATATCGATGAAAAGTAGGTCGAACGTCCTCGCTGATTTATTAATAGCGTAAGCCGGACGCTCCGCGACCGATCGATAACGAGGGACGTAAAGGACGAGGAAAAGGGATGGGTTCCAGCCACACACCGCAATTATCACCCTCGGATACACGGATTTCATATTCACGTGATTTCCATCGTATCTGAGAAACTCGATAGTGTAATTGGAATATTGAATGGGATCGGCCTAGATATAAAGGGACGATTAGAATTTTAAATTGCGTTCCACATAAGTACCTGTAATCAAAATAATAAATTGTATATTATACAGTCTTATAATTATAGTGAATAATGCAAAAAGACGAATGGCCTAAAAAGATCGAAGCTATAATAATGCAAAAGGTAAATAATTGATCAACAGATTGTTTGTTTAATTCATTAGATAGTAAACTTCACATGCCTCACAGATACTGGGTTTGATTTAATATATAAAGATATATAATAGTGTAAATCTCTATCTACAGTAAAAACAAGTGATTTTTATTGTTATTTTACTACAACACAGTAATAGCCAACATAAATTTTGTAATACACAAATTACTTGAGGAGTATGATGATTTAGTATGTTAATATTATAATAACATATTTCTACATTAATATACAGTGGATGTAAAATGTATATATAAATTTAAAGAAGGTATACAGAGTATTGTATAATGTGTATATTATTCAGAAGTTACGAAACGAGACTGTTGGGCGAAAGCTTTTCCGAAACTTCAAAACATTTTGAAAACAAGGCAATAAGAGACGCATTCCATTTGTTTTTCATATTTTCTATATGCGTGATTTATGAATGTTGCCATTAGAAACATATTTGGAATCGAGAATTTCTTTCAGTCGAGTGCTCGTATTGAAATGTTGCAGAAATGTGCTTACAGCGAAATAATAATTTGCAGGAATGCAATTTTGTATCATTCTATCATCACAAATTTTATATTGCAACGCTTTGGAGAAAAACGTTCCCTGATATATCGCCATAATTAAGCAGCAGGATTACGAAGGATGTATGATTTTTGTTGATGACAAATATCAATATACAAGGATAATAAAGGCATCCGGTTATAACATAGAAAATGAATTTGAAAGTGCAGGAATTTCCTTAATTATAAATAAGTTTAATCTAGCAGTTATTTTCATATATCGGCCACTAGTTTTTGATCAATTTGAGCTTAAATGGGAGAATCTAAGTGGAATTTCTACTGATGGTGCTCCAGCTATGGTTGGTTCTAATTTAGGAGTTGTCAATAGAATTAAATTGGAACTATATAGTAGGAATATTGACACTGAAGATTTGGTGCATTTCATTGCATTTTACATCAACAAAATTTGTGTGCAAAATTTACACATGTAATGAAAACAGTAGATTCTTGTATAAATTTCATTAGATCAAGGGCACTTCACCACCGTCAATTCCAAACATTTTTGGAAGAACTGCAGGCTGGTTAAATAAAGCAAACATGTTAAAACGATTTTATGATTTCAAAGATGAGGTATTTGTTTTTATGGATTTTTATGGATATGAAAGAAAAACCTGTACAAGAGCACATTGGGTCTGCGATCTTTCGTTTCTCGTTGATATAACAAGTCATATGAATGAATTAAATACAAAGTTGCAAACCCAAGAACAACTTGTTCATGAACTGTATGGTCACGTCAAGTCAAGAAGCAAGTCTGAAAATGTTTTCCTCCCCATTTGAAGTGGAAATAGAAGAAGCTCCATTTTCATTGCAAATGGAACTCATTCAATTGCAAGAAAAATCCGATTTTAAGGCGATAGTTAGAGACACGCCGATAACGGATATTCATAAAAAATATTTACCAACCGATAAATTTCCAAATCTTGCATCTTTGGCTTAGAAAAAAATGTACATACAAATGTGAGCAGCCATTTTCGAGAAAAATGTTTGTTAAATCAAAAACACGGACAATATTAATAGACTCACATTTCGAGAACACTCTG
The DNA here is from genome assembly GCA_963969525.1 of Ontholestes murinus. Classification (NCBI taxonomy): domain Eukaryota; kingdom Metazoa; phylum Arthropoda; class Insecta; order Coleoptera; family Staphylinidae; genus Ontholestes; species Ontholestes murinus. The sequence goes on from OZ018392.1 coordinate 7,486,757, forward strand.
TTGCGACATTTTCATATTTCACCAAATATTGATTGTTTGGTGAAAAATATGAAGGCACAGTCTTCTTATTAAATATGTTTGTACTTGTACATTTAAATCTATTTTTGTAATTAATTTTACTCCAAACCGCGAGAAGATCATTAATTGAAAATTATATGTATATGTAGGGTGGGTGGGTGGCCTCTATACCACCCTCCAATCAGTAAAAAATCTTCAAAAGTTATATGAAAAATTTGTATGAATAAATCTCTAAAAATTAGAATTATTTTTTGTTTGTTTACATTTTACAACTTTTAATTAAAACCCTCGCTTATGTTTTACTGATTGGAGGGTGTGATAGAGGCCACCCACCCACCCTACATATACATGACGACTTTAAATACTAATTGTTGATGATTTTGCTGCTTACAAAACAATAAAACCTTGTATGTAATAAAAAATAAAGCATAATCCACGTTTAAGTTTAAATATAAATAAACTTCTATAACTAATCTTATTAAACCTTGATTTAAAACCTTTCCACGTATTATGTACATAATTTTATTAACTTACAGACTAAAAAATTTTACTCTTTCAATTAAAATCCTCGCTTATTTTTGTCACTTTTCTTTTATACAAATTTTGTAATTAAAGTTATTGAAAACGGCGAGGCGATCAGTAATTAAAGTTAATATTTATATGTAGGGTGGGTGGGTGGCCTCTATACCACCCTCTAGTCAGTAAAACATTATCAAAATTTCTTTGAAATATTTGAATGAATTACAAATTTTGATCCTTGCAGGACAACACTAGAAGAGACATAATATTAAACACGAATTTGAGTGGAAGAAAGTCGACTATAGAAAAATGAAAACCAAAACATTATTGTTAAAATTAAATCGAGCAAAAAACGGCCTGGATATATATAGGTAAATGTGCGCAATCAGTAACCGAAGAAATAATCACCGATTTTCTGAAAGAAAAACAGCCAATGATTTCAATAAAATCAATCGAGAGGCTTTAGAGTAAAGGTCATAACAAGGCGTTTAAATTAGGGGCAGACTTTAATTATTTAAATACCTTAATGGACTCTGGAACCTGGCCCATGGGCATTGACATAAGAAGGTTTAACTTTATAAGAAAAAGCAAACTCTCAAACTGAATGACTAAATTATAGCATAATCCATCAAAATGTACGATCAATTGGTAACTGTGTTGATAAAATAAATCGAAAAATTCAAAAATTTCAAACATGCAATATATTTTGTATAACAGAGCACTGGAAGTTAACAGAAGAGCTAAACAACTTTCCAATCAATGATTTTAAACTTGTGTCAGCGTTCTGCAGGAAGAGTGGTGACTTTATTGTAGAAATGGAAAACAAAAATAATGTTATTAATTAGAATTATTATGTTAAGTTGATCTCTATATTACTAATTCTCCCTTCTTTTTGACACAATTTCGCTTATGTTCCAAAACTGTTATATTAATTTTGTGAACATTTCTCGAAATAAGGTTGGTTATTATTATTATTATTATTACAGATTTCTAGAATGTTATAGCAACTTCATTTTCGGGTTCTAGGTAAGTTCCTTGGAGAGTTCTATAATTTTCTATCATTATCATTTTCTCATAAATTTGTTTACAATTCTAATTTTCAGCAAATCATGTACTTAATTTTTAGATTTATTCTTGTGACTTCTCGTTTATTTGTCAAGAATTTTTGTTGTAATAATTATTTTATCGATCATAATTTGTCAGCACTTTAATTGCCAAATTTAAGCAAATTACTTTGTCGGTCTACAGGTTACCGAATGTTAAAAATTTCCAGTATCTCCGTCCAAAGAATAAAATGAATAAATAAGAAAACCTAAAATTTTATAGCAAATTTCTTTCTCGGTTTGCATGTGTTCAAAAGTTCCTTAGAGGATTCTAGAATTTTCTAGCACAATTTATCCTACAATTCTTCTTAATTAACTGAAGGTTCTGCAATTATTCAGCAACTTGATGACCAAACTTTCAGAATTCGCCGCCATGATTTCTTCTAATTTTCCAAAATATTTTTGTTGTTATTGGTCTTAATTTATCGAGGATTTTCTTTTCTAAGCTTCGGATTTCTAAATGTTTCTTTCGGTGTTTTGGATTTTTCCAGAATTTCTTATCATATTTTATTGAACATTTTTTTAATTCTAATGTTTTCCTTTTTACACTTTTTAAGATATTTTGACCTTTTTGAAAAATTCTAGTATATTTCAACATAAATTTGAATTTCTAGATTCATCTAAGAACTTTCTAGATTCATCTAAGAAACAGAAATGTCTTAAAAATTCTGAAAACTTGCAAAACAATTCTACATATCTGAAAGAAATATTTAGAAAAGAAATACTGCAAAACTCTAGAACACTCGAAGAAGCAACTAGTAACTTAAAATCTATAAAAGAAATTGCTGGAAACTTCCAAAAAATTCTCGTAATTTAATCAATATTACACAAAAATTCTCAAAATATAAATGAGAAAAAAATTTAAAAATTAGATAAATAATTCATTGAAAATTGTAAAAGAATGTAGGATACATTCTAAAAGTCAAAGAACATTTGGATACCTGAGAGTCAAAAGTGAAAATTGATAAAGTTCTAGTCATCTGAAAGTGAATTTTTAAAGAATTTCAGAAATGGGTTCGGAAAATTGTAGAAAAATTCGAATTTTCTAATAAGTTAACAAAACATGACAGAAAATAAAATATCTATAAATTTCTAGAAATATAATTTCTGAAAAATACCTAAATTTTTAAAGAGAAATTTGATAAAATAAGACAAGAAATTCTTGAACACTCAAAGAAAATTGAAAACTTTGAAAAAAATTGGAAAAAAATTCTCGTAATTTAGTAAAGAAATTACTGAAAAATTAAAATGAATAAAGTAAATAATTCAACATAAATTTTTGATAATGAAAATAAAACTTGATAGCAAATTGAATAAAACTTTGGTAGAGTAATTGTTTAATAGCCAAAAATTTGTGAATTAAGGTAATCGAAGGACAAATGAAATTAGAAACTCTAAGAAAGAGGATAATGGTGATAAAGGTCACCATTATCTTGTTTCTTAGAGTTTCTAATTTCATTTGTCCTTCGATTACCTTAATTCGCGAATTTTTGGCTATTAAACAATTACTTTACCAAAGTGTAAAAAAAAACTTAGAAAATTGTGATTTATTTCATCCTACATAGAGATTCTAGATTTCTCTGAGAGTCTCTTAAAAACCTGCAAACCCAAAAAGAAACTGCTTTAAAGACAATTCTAGATATGTGGAAGAAAAGTTTATAAAGAAATATTGCAAAATTCTAGAATACTCATAGAAACTTTCAGTGACTTTGAATTTAGAAAAAACAATTGCTTAAAATGTTTGTCATTTTGGTAAATAAATTGCTGATAAACTTAAATTAATAAAATAAATATTGCCCAAAAGAAAGGTAGAATTAAAAATAAAAGAAATTGCAAAAAAATGTATTGAATTGTATTGTATTTCAACTTTATCTAACATGCATTACATAAATAAATATATATGTAGAAAGTAAGTAATTAATTTCCTAAAAATATCTGAAATATTCAATAGTCGAAAATTGTAAGACAACTGCTAAAAATCTGGAAATCTGGAATTTCTGGAAAAAAATTGTTAAAAATTTTAAAAGTCTGGAAGTAATTTTTTAAAGAATTTTAGAAATTAGTAAGGAAAATTGCTCGAAAATATTACAATTTTTTTAAAAGATCCTAAAAAATACGAAAAAATCAAAAAATTATATCAAAATTTCGAAGTTTTAGAAAGACACATTTCTGAAGAACTTTTAAAAAGAAGTTCTTTGAAATAAGTCAAGATATTCTAGAACATTCAAAACTTGAAGCTTTATTTTTTTTACAATACTCTAAGTATAAAAATATAAAAATTAATAATTATATTAACACAAAAATGTATTATTTCCAAAATCTATTAATAATATTTACATTAAATAATTAGGTTATCATATTTGTTATAAATATTATTTGTTATGCTTAATATAATTAATTAATTACCTATTTTATTGCATCAATTTCGTTTTAATAACATCGGGCAACGGTTTTGTTTTAAAGTAATTTAATTAATGTTTATTATTAAAAGCTTCCATTGATTTACCTCATAATTGAAATATGTATATATATTATAAACTCTTCTAAACGTGGTGCTTTGAAAGCAGCATTAAAATTTTATTTGACTGCTTAGTAAAATATAGCCATCAAAATTTTTTATTAATTGATAAGCGAAGAGGCAGTTAGTTGAAAATCCAAGAATGTCAAATATGATTTTGGATGATAATATTTCATCTAAACCTGAAATACTTACACCAGATTTATCATAGATCCCAATTCCCACTCTTATAAGTAAGTTCAATAATAGAGTGCATAATTTGAGACTGATTAGTAAATGACATTAGTAGAGAGGACAAGCGAAAATACATGTTTTCTTCTCTTTAAAACTTATTATTATTTATTATGGATTATTATTTCTAATGTGTAGTTGACATTATAAATAATACATAATACAGTAAAATTTTAAAGAGGAAAAATATGAGCTTGATTTTAATATGTCATACAAAAGAAATTCAATTTAGATCTAAAGCTACAACTATAAATTCCGCTTAAGTTAAATTTAATGTTAGGAAAAAGCTTGAAAAAGATGAATTTGATGTAAACCATTACTTGCAACCGGCAATAACATTATAGCAAAATCAATTCCATTTATTGACAAATAATTTAATGCGAGGCGCGTCTGTGTTTTTCGTTTTCTTCTTCTTTTTTTTTTCTTTTAGACGGCGTCTGTTCAGTTGCGATAAGGCTAATGGAAGGGTGAGGGCAGGTCGTGTCCAATTCGCGATTCGATGAACCGGAAAAAGTGCACTCCGCTCCTCGGATGTACGTTTGATAGCGATTCCCTTCCAAATGGCAATTATGTCTTGTATAGATTTAATCCGCCGTTCAAATACACTTTGTGGATGAGAAGTGAGGCAATAACAGTAATAGGTGTAATCCCGTTAAAGGGATCGTTTCAGAGCAATTCCTATAGTGGAAAGTCGATTCTCTTATGAACAATTTATTATATCAAATGTATTTACTTTATATGATAACGTAGTAGTTTAAAAATAATTTTTATATTTCTTAATAATACAAGGCACAATCTTAGGTATGTTTCACTAGTTGGAGGATGGGATAGAGAACACCTACACACATACTATATTTTAAACATTAACTATAATTCTGTGCGATGAATTACATTCTCACTTAACCCGTGGTGAATTGTGATAATAACAACACCAAGTGTTTAATTAAGCTCTAATATCAATTCTGTGTATATAATTTGCAAATTATACGTTTTAAAAAAAGTAGGTAGCTAAACTAGATAAGAATTACTTTATTATGTAGAAAACTCTTCACTGCTTTAGTAGCGCACGTTTGTGCAATAGCCTAGCGTCCTCTTAATCTACCTCAATGAAAAGTATCTTGACTTAGCGTACTCCTGACCTACGCCAACGCACAATATATTGAGGTAGGTTTAGAGTACGCTAGGTGAATTTCTAAATTTCAATTTATATATTATTATATCTCGACCAAAATGTACATTACAAGTCTTTTAAGCTATTTTTTTGCTATTTAAACATGCGTTTTGTAAATAATAATTTAAGTATTCAAGAGTGTACCACTAGACGCAGACGCGGGGTTGAGATATGGGGGCGCTCTCGAGTTGCAGAAGCGATTTATGGCCGCGCGCCGTGCATTAACACAGAATTTATCGTCCCCTTGTAATTCACCTCCGAGGATCAAAGATTGGGTTTCAAGGGGAAAATATTAACCGGCTTTTCCTTCCAGCACTTTGATTTAGTCGTAACATCTTGAAACGGATGATTCATTAAAGACGTGGGCGCGCCACCAGCGGATTAAAATAATAAATTCGCCACCCGGAATGTAGGGAGGGGATTTTTCGTTCTGAAGAGGGCAGGCGATCACCCCCAGGAAAATTGCCTCACATCTATTTAACTAGGTAGTCTCTATAAAATAGATGAAAGTTGTTAGAATGTTTGCGCACGGGATTACTCCATGTTTGTTGTTCGAATCGAGTTTGCAACTGTATTCAATCACTTGCCGAGTTTGGAAAGCTATAAGTGGAATAGATGTACCCCTTTTTTATATATAGAAAGAAAAAAGTGTCTGAGAATCAGTCGTACATTTTTTATAATACTGGATTTCTTACAGAGAAAAAAGTGCTTTCTCTTGTAACTTACACTAAATTATTTTTACGTAAATAAGTTTTAAGAAAGTGATGATTTTATAAGAGAGTGATATTATTTATATTTTCTAAAAGAAAAGAAATATAAATCTAAGTTTTTATAAATACAACAAACAATTGGATGAATTGAAACATGTATAAAATTATCTGTTCCGCAGTTTTGTGCGTGATGTAAAAAAATAGTTATTTATAGTTATAATAGCTTAATATTTCATGTCAGATTTGTTAAGGCCTTTTCAAGATTCTAGTATTTTCTAGCAATTTTCCTTACTCATTTCTAAAACACTTTCTAAAATTTCAGCAATTTTTTTTCCTTGAGAGTTTTAAAATTCATTTTACCTCACATTTTCTTTCAATTGACTTTAAATATTCTATTATTTTCTCTTCTATTTTTCAAGAATTTTCTTGCCATATTTATTTTATTGATTTGAATTTATCGGTAATTTCTAGAATTTTTCAGCATTTTTTTTACGGTTTGCTGGTTTCTAAAAGTTTCTTAGAGGAATCGAGATTAAATTTTATTGTGATCTTCAATTTTCTTTAATTGACTTGTCCAGAGTTTTTAAATTTATTGCTCGATAAAATTTTAAGAATTGGCCATCAAGTTTTCATTTATTTTTTTCAAGAATTTTTATTGCAATATTTATTTTAATGATTTAAATTGGTTAGCAATTTATTTACCTAATTACGAGAATTTTCTTCTGTGTTTTTACTATTTTGCAGAATTTCAAGGTTTCGACTTTTAAATATTTCTTTGTGTATTCTAGAACTTTTTGTCTTATTTTATCGAGCTTCTTAATCGTAGTATTTTCTAGCAATTTTTTCTTCAGATTACTAATTTTTATTTTTAGAAATTCATTTCCATATTTCTAGAATTTTTACCACTTTCTTTTTTGACTTCCAGGTTTTTCTAAAAGTTCCTTAGAGAACTTTGGGAATTATTTTTTAAAAATTAATTATTATTATTATTTTGTTCTACTGGGCAAACAATTTTTTATTTCTCTTTCAGGTTTATAGAATTTTCCAAGGTTTTATCTTCATTTTTTCGAGAATGTTTTACCATTTCTTTCTTTATTTCATCAAAACTATTCAACAATTCAACTTTTTTTATTTGACTTTAAATATTGTAGAATTTTTCATCAAATTATTTACCTAAATTTTAGAATTTCTGTTCTCTTTTAATTTTCAAAAATTTCCTTGCAATATATACTTTATTATTCTGAGTTTATCAACAATTTCTTTACCAAATAACAAATTTTATTCCAAAGTTAATACAATTTTACAGCAATTTCATTTTTAGATTGCTAGATGTTACTAAATGTTTTTTGAGTAATTTTCCAGAATTATAAAATTGTTTTCTAGGTTTCTAGAATTTTACAACAATTTCTTTTTCGGTTTGCAGATTTATAAAAGTGTCTTAGATGAATCTAGAATCTCTAATTTCATTTGTCCTTCAATTACCTTAATTAACTTTTTTTAATTACTAAGAAATTGTTATACTAAATTTTATTTAATTTTGCTATCATGTTTTATTTTCATTATCAAAAATTTTCGTTGCAATATTTAGATTAATTATCGTCAAGTTCGTTACAATGTTCCAGATTTTTATTCCAAGTTTTTAAGTTTCTAAATATTTCTTTGAGGGTTCTAGAATTTCTTGCTTTATATTGTAAAATTTATATTTCTTTATAGAAAATTTTAGATTTTTACAGATTTTTTACTTTCTGAATCTTAAAACTTTATATTTAATAATTCCTATTATATTTTGTTACCCTTTTTTGAATATTCCTAACCCTTTTCTAAAATTTTTTGGAAACTCATTTCCAGATTTCCAGACTTTTACCTATTTTCTTTTTCGATTTCCAGATATCCAAATGTTCCTTAAAGAGTTAAGAGTTTTAGAATTTATCTAGGCCTACTTTTTTTTACAATTACATTTCTTTTTACAAACCATTCTAGAATTTTTAATAAATTATTTACCTAATTTTTTAGCATTTTCTGTTATATTTTTAAGAATTTTCTTGCAATATTAATTAAATTACGAGAATTTATTGTAAGTTTCTAGCAATTTCTTTTATAGATTTTAACTTATTAAATGTTTTTTGAGTGTTCTTCAGTTTTGCAGAATTTTTTTCTTCTAAATGTTTGTTTCAGATATTTCGAATTGTTTTCCAAGTTTCCAGAATTTTTAAGCCTTTTCTGTTTCGGTTTGCAGGTTTCTAAAAGTATCTTAGAGGAATCTAGAAACTTTGATTTAATTTAATTTTTCAATTTTCCGTAAATATCTTTTCTAAAATTATTAATCAATTGCCCCTATCAAATTTTAAGAATTAACTAACAGGTTTTCTTACCCTATTAATTAAAAAGCACTAAAAAACCTTTCTTCACAATTTTATTTAAATTCAAAGGTTTTTAAGTGCTTTTTAATTAATCAAGTTTACCTTCACGTAACTCACAAAAAATCAAACTTTCTTACCCTATCTTTTTATTTGATTGATTTTCATGTGTCTGCAATTTTGAGAGATACGAAGTGTTGACAATTTTCTAGAATTTTCGTTTCAAGGTTTCAAGTGTTCTAGAATATTTTGTCTTATTTCATTTAACTTGTTTTTAAAAATTCAAGTGTTCTTTAGAAATCTTCCTTTCTAGTTTTCTTTTAATGTATGTTATGTTCTAAATTTTTATATTTTTACTTTCAGCATTTTCTTCCATATTTGTTAAAGTTTTTTAGAAAATCCTGGTACTTTCTGGCAATTTTTCTTGTAAATGTCTAAATATTTTTTGAAATTAACATTAAGATTTCTAGAAAATTAATAATTTTTTGCCTCCAGGTTTCAAAAAGTTTCCTTTAGAATTTTAAAATTCATTTTGTCGTACATTTGTTTACAATTGATTTTAAATATTCATATTTATACAATTTTCCAGCAATTTCTTTTCTAGACTCCAGGTTATTAGTACTTCTTTGAATGTTCTAAAATTTTGCAGTAATTTTCTAGATTTATAGAATTGCCTTTTAAGTTTCTAGAAGCTTTAAGCAACTACTTTTTCGGTTTTCAGATTTGTAAAAGTTTTTTAGAGGAATCTAGAATTTCTAGTTTAATTTTGTTCTTCAATTTCCTTTAATTGACTTTTCTAAAATTATTTAGCAATATCTTTACCAAATTTGAAGAATTTGCTATAAAGATTTCTTCTATTTTTCGAGAATTTTCTTTGGAATATTTATTTTATTGATTTCAATTTGTCAGCAATTTCTGTATCTAATTATGATAATTTTCTTCTGGGTTTTTACAATCAAGGTTTCAACTTTCTAAATGTTTCTTTGAGTATTCTAGAATTTCTTGTCTTGTTTCATCAAGCTCCTTTTTAAAAATTCTAAATTTCTTTAGAAATTTCCCTTTCTAGTTTTTTTTCCGATAGGTAATGTCCTGATTTTTTATATTTTTTCTTTTAATATTTTCTGCTATAATTTTTAAGACCTTTCTAGACAATCCTAGTGTTTTCTGGCAATTTGCCTTTAAGATTTCTATTTTTTTTTTTAAATTCACTTACAGTTTTCTAGAAATTAAACCATTTTCTATTTCAACTTTGAGGTTTCTAAAAGAATTTTAGACTTCATTTTATCCTACATTTTTTTACAATTGTGTTTGAAGTATTTACAATTTTTTTTTTAACTTTTAAACATTGTCTATTTTATTTTGAAGAATTTTCTTGCAATTTTTATTTTATTAATTTGAGTTTATCATAAGATTTTATTCGAGGTTTCTACATTTTTTTTTTGCAATTAATTTTCTAGATTCCAAGTTATTAGATGTTTCTTTGAGTGTTTTAGAATTTTGCAATAATTTTCAAGATTTCTAGAATTGTCCTCAAGGTTTCTAGAATCTCAATTTCGTTTTCGGTTCCTAGAGGAATCTAAAAATTCTAATTTCACATCATCTTTCAATTTCTATTGATTACATTTTTTTACAAATTGACTGAATATTCTAAAGTTTTTCATCAAATTATTCACCTAAATATTAGAATTTCCTAACATTTTCTATTTTACCTTTCAAGATTTTCTTGCAATATTGATTTTATTGATTTAAGTTTATCAGCAATTTCTTTACTATATACGAGATTTTTTCCAAGGTTTCTACAATTTTCTAGAAATTTTGTTTCTAGATTCTAGATTACTAGATTTGTCTTTGAGTGTTCTAGAAATGTGCAGTAATTTTGCAGATTTCTAGAATTATCTTCTATATTTCTAGAATTCTTAAGCAACTTTTTTTTCGGTTTGCAGGTTTTTAAATGATTCCTAAAGGAATCTAGAATGTCTTATTTGACTTTGTCCTTCAATCATTCAATTAACTTTTCTAGAATTATTCAGCAACTGTTCAAACAAATTTTAAAGAATTGGCTATTTTCTTTTTCAAGTTTCTTTGATTGCTCTAGAATATTTTATTTTATTTCAACGAACTTCTTTTGAAAAATTGTAATGTTCTTTTAAAATTTCGCTTTCTAGATTTTTTCAGATATATTATCTACCAAATTTTCATATACTTTTATCAATATTTCATGTCACATTTGTTAAGGCCTCTTTAAGATTCTAGTATTTTCTAGCAATTTTCCTTACTCATTTCTAAAACTCTTTCTAGAATTTTGGCCATTTTCTTCTCGACTTCCATGTATCTAAAAGTTCCCTTGAGAGTTTTAAAATTCATTTTACCGCACATTTTCTCTCAATTGACATTTTTATTCTTCTAGAGTTTTTTTCTATTATTTTTTCTTCTATTTTTCAAGAATTTTCTTGTTATATTTATTTTATTGATTTGAGTAAGAATTTTTCAGCATTTTCTTTTACGGTTTACTGGTTTCTAGAAGATTAAATTTTATTGTGATCTTCAATTTTATTTAATTGACTTGTCCAGAGTTTTTAAATTTATTACTCTATAAAATTTTCAAGTTTTCATTTATTTGTTCAAGAATTTTTGTTGCAATATTTATTTAATTTATTTAAATTGGTTAGCAATTTATTTATCTAATTACGAGAATTTTCTTTTGTGTTTTTACAATTTTGCAGAATTTCAAGGTTTCGACTTTTAAATATTTCTTTGTGTATTCTAGAACTTTTTGTCTTATTTTAGCGAGCTTCTTAATCGTAGTATTTTCTAGCAATTTTCTCTTCAGATTTCTACTTTTTATTTTTAGAAATTCATTTCCAGATTTATAGAATTTTAACCACTTTGACTTTCAGATTTCTAAAAGTTCCTTTGAGAATTTTGGAATTCATTTTTAATTTATTATTATTTATTGTTATTATCATATTGTTCTACACTTTTTTTCTAAGTGACATTGAATATTCTAGAATTTTTCAAACTATTTACCTAAATTTTAGAATTTCTTAACATTTTCTCTTTTATTTTTCAAGCATTTCCTTGCAATATATATTTTATTAATCTGAGTTTATCAACAATTTCTTTACCAAATAACAAAATGTTTTCCAAAGTTTATACAATTTTCCATCAATTTCTTTTCTAGATTCATAGATGTTACTAGATGTTTCTTCGAGTAATTTTCCAGAATTATAAAATTGTTTTCTAGGTTTCTAGAATTTAACAACAATTTTTTGGTTTGCAGGTTTGTAAAAGTTTCTTAAAATAATCTAAAATTTCTAATTTCACTTAGTCATTCAATTAACTTTTCTAAAATTATTCAGCAATTCTACCAAATTTTAACAATTTGCTAACAAGTTTTCTTTTATTTTTCAAAAAATTTCATTGCAATATTTTTGTTTATAATTTAAATCTGCCAGCAATTTCTTTGCCTAATTATGAGAATTTTTTTCTGTGTGTTTACAATTTTGCAGAACTTTCTAAATTTCGTTTTAAAAATTCCAGTGTTCTTCAGAAATTTCTCTTTATAGTTTTTTTTTCGGATAAAAATTAAATATAACACTTTTCACTTTGTTTTACCACAATAGTTATTTATTGACTGTGATTATAGTTTCGATCATAAACTGATCATTATCAAACATAAAGTGTTTGCTTTACTTCATGTTTGATAATGATCAGTTTATGATCAAAAATATAGTCACAGTTAATAAATAATTATTATGGTAAAACAAAGTAAAACGTGTTTTATTTAATTTTAATCAAAATGTACCACCAAGTAAACGCCCACAACATTCAAGAATTTTTTCATATAGTTTATGTTCTGAGTTTATGTATCTTTTTCTATATTTTATGCCAAAATTCTTAAGACTTTTTTTAGAAAATTGTATTATTTCCTAGCAATTTTCCTTTCAGACTTTATATTTATTTTTAGAAATTCACAATATTTCTAAAAATTTAACCATTTTGTGTTTCGACTTCCAAAAAAAGTTCTCTTGTGTAATGTTTTCTTAATAATCTCTTCAACTAGCTTTGCTATTATAGAAGTGAATAGCTTGTTCTGCTTTCGAGCGTTACAAAGTGGCTTGTTCAAAAGAAACATTTTCTTTGGGTGATTTTGGTAGTGTAAGCTTTTTTTAGCTTCCAAGTAACTAATTTTTTCTTTTGACAGAAGTTCTTGTACGGATTTTATCAGTATGTTTTTCAAATGGATATTACTGAAAAAATCCGTACAAGAACTTCGGACAAAAGAAGAAAATAGTTACTTTGAAGCTAAAAGAAAGCTTATACCGCCAATATAACCCAAAGAAAATGTTTCTTTTGGCACGGTACGATTGACACCTTTGATAACGGATTTTTAGTCGAGGTTTACTCCTTTAGATCCGGCATGTTCTGCAGAAACATGATCACCTCTTGTGGGTTATACGGATGGTACGCATGCCGGTCTTGGGGGCAGAAAAGCTAGGGTGACAGTTAATGAGATCTAGCCCCGAGTTGGGCACCTATAAGACTTGTAGAGAGAACCACTCGATAACAAGTTTTATGAATAAAATCTATATTTAATTACTTTTAAATATAAATTATTAATATAAAGTAATAACATGTGTTGATGAAAATAAATTTATTACACCAACACGTCACTTCTGTACCCGTTTTTTTTTGTTACTTTTTTACTAGGTTCGTTAATGTGGATTTATACGTTCGATCTGAGTCCGGTCGCATGAACAGGACGCATTAATCATCGTTAAAATATAATAAGTCCTTTCGAGCATTTTGAATGATTTACGTGCATTTCCAGAATTAGCGGTGAGCGGAACTGATCCCCGCGACTATCGGAAATATGTAACGACCAAAAAATTGGATCGGATGCCAGAATCCCTCGCCGGCAATTCCTCCTCATCTAAAGGCCGTAAAAATCGCGTCGTATATCAAATATTAAGAAGCATTTCATTAGCCCTTTCACGAGTCTTTATCACGCAATATTTACCACACACGAAATATTTACTAATGGATTAATATATTCTAGTTGTAGATAGTTACTTATCATTACCAGATAGCTAAAATTAAAGTCAACTAGATACTATATATTTCTCAATTGTAAAAATATGCAGAAATATCGACCCAACGGAATATTAAAAAAAACAGCAGCTCCAAACTATTCAAAAGTAAAATCAAAGCCCCAACACAGGCGAGCTCGAAAGAATCTTTCAACCCATTTCACGTTGCGACGTGCATTCGAGAACAATACACTCTGCACACCGTGTTGCACATAAAGGGAGCGAAAACCTTATTGTCAAAAAAAAAAACGTGTAATTGGGACGCGTGTGTCTAATCAGCAGGATAACTGTCCTGAATGTCCTCGCCAGGAAACAGATAGCGTTGGAGAACTCGTTATACCTTATCGTCTCAGTGGGGCAGTTGTCACTGATAAGGGACGCCAAAATGGAATCCGGCGCCGCAGTTCGCCGTGTCTTCGACCTAATTATATTAATTGCTACGGGGATGTAAGAATTGCGCACAGGGAAGCGAATAAGGTGAGTTTGTTCTTTTATACTAGTTTGTATAATGCTTGCGGTGGTGATAAAACAAAAACTTTTATTAAAAATTTTATGAATTGGTTTTAACTTGAAAAAATTGTCAAATTCAAAATATTCATATTAAAATTAATAATGTAAATAAATTTCCTTGTATAGCAACAAAACATAATCTAAAGGCTAATTTTTAGCATAATTAAGATATCATTAGAGTTATGCATAGGGAACCCCTCGCATTCATCCACTCCCAATGAATTAGTCACCAGAAAGCCAATTCGAATAGACACTTAAGAGCGTAGCTTCAGTTCTCCCTGCCCTCGGGGGGAATAAAAAGGAGACGGGATCGGTCAGACGGAGTTACGCTCAAACAACCCCCGACGCACGTCTCTGTTGATGTTTAATGGCGGCAGACGTTTACCCTCCTGTTTATTTTTGTGGAAAAAAAAGTAGAATATACGGGGAAACACGAATTTTTATCCGACCCGCAAAGGAATCGTTCAAATGAAGCCCCCCCGTACCTTGTTTATCCCCACGCTCCCACGAGGAGACACATTTTCCGTGTCGCCGATTTCCGACGTGTGGTCTTGCTCCTCATCCTTTGTGCTCTTATGGTTTCTTAGATATTAGCCCCATTCAGTACACCTCGCACAAAAAAAAAACGGAAAAGCCCCACTGATCCGCTCTATTGAGACGTCTGGAGTTGGCCCTACGACCGGGCTTATTGTCTTTTGAATTTACGATGGATGTTTGCTAGCCCTGTCGACGGGATTTTTACCCCTTCGCCTTCTGACGGCATCATTAAGGGATTTATACCGAAGAACAAATTTATCGGAGTTCCCCCATTGATATTGAACACATAGTGTTCAAAATATACATTTAGTGATTAAATAAAATAGTGACGTAAGTAATATAACTGTGTTTAATTAATTATCCCCCCATAGATTATTACTTTTCCTATATAGAATATATAGGGGAAGTCTTGTATTCATGCAGGAAAATGTGCGTGGGCGCAGTATCAAAAACAAATGATCCGTTTGAGATGAAACTTCAAACTTAAGGTTTCATCCTTAAAAACTGGAACTGAAAAGCTTTTCGTGAACATACGTAAACCGGAAGTGGATGTTTACTGTTTACTTAAGGCGTTTTTTTGTTTTTTCATGATATTTTCCTATTACATAACTCTTCAAACAAAAGTTAAAGAACATAAGATACTGAACAAGTTCTTTTAAAACATGTTTTTTCATAAAGTTCTAAACTTGCAAGACAAAAAAAAGTTAATAATTTTTATATTTTTGCATAATACAATAAGTTATGAATAGCTTTTTTTGCGTAAGCCTCATAGTTTTCGAGAAAAATGTAAGGAAATTACTCTGATGGCCACATTCCCATTTCTTTATGTTTAATTAAATCACTCGCTTATGATTTACTGATTAGAGAGTGGGATAGAGGCCACCCATCCTCCCTACATATACATGATAACTTTAATTACTAATTAACATCTTTTTTACAACGAATAAGAACAATAATTATCACCACTATGCCGTATTGACCCAGATGATAGAGCTGTTGACTCAAATTTCAAAAGGTGGAAAAATATTGTAATTTGGAAAAGAACTCTTGGAAAATTTTTGATTAAATTAAGGTCAAAATGACATGTTCGTTAATAGACCTGTCGAATAAATTCTTTATACATTCTAAAGCTCTCAAAGAAAATTGTTGAAATTTAAAAAAATGATATTTAAAAATTTCTATATCCCTCGAAAATTTTCAAGAAATTTTGGGAGCAATTTCTGAAAGTATAGAAAATAATAATACTAATTCTACAAACCAGAAAAAAGTTTTAAAAAATTGGAAGAGAAATCACCAAAAAAAAAAATAAAGAAAACCTATTGAGATTATGAAAATCTAAAAGAACTATTATTTATAAATAAAACACTTTGTAACTTTGTTTGTATAACACTATTTATTTTCTGTTTACTATAGTTTCGGCAGAAGTTACAAAGTGTTTTATTTATACTCAAACATGTATAACGAAGTAGAAGCCGCAAACATTAATAATATTAGATTATTCCCATGTTGTGAAAATAACAACAATGTTTGAAATTTAGAACAGAAACCTTTAATTGTAAAGAATGATAAGGTTGGTATATTTGTACAATAAATTCCATTAATATCCTAGAAATTTAGCGCAGAAATTCTAGACTTAAAAATTCTCGTTATCAAAAAATACCTTCCAGAAAACTTTTAGTAAAATAGGTGGAAAAATCTTGTAATTTAGAGAAAACTATTTTAAAAATTTAGAAGAGGAGTTCTAGAAGGGCTTACAATTTTTAGTTAGCAAAAAATACTTCCTAAAAGCTTCTAAATGTAAAGTAAATGGAAAAATCTTGCAATTTGGAGACAAAATTCCTAGATTTTAAGATTCTTAAAAAATCTTTTAGAAATTTAGAAGAGGAATTCTAGAATTCTCTTACAAATTCTAGTCACCAAAAATAAATTCTTAAAAGCTTCTAGAAAAATAGATGTAAAAATCTTGCAATTTAGAAAAGAAATTCTTTGATTGTAATACTCCTGAAAAAAATTTTAGAAATTTAAGAAGAGGAGTTACAAATTCTAGTCAAAACAAGTTCCTGAACGCTTCGATTAAAGTAGACGGGAAAATCTTAAAATTTGTAGAAGAAATTACTAGAAAACTTTGAAAAATATTTTAGAAATTTAGAAGAGGATTTATTAATCCTAATTAATCCTTATTAAGAAACGATAACACCACAAAATTGTTACATAGTGCTAAATATTATTTTAGACATGTAACGACAGCTAACAGTTATATCATTCAATGCCTGGCGGTGCTTTAGTACGGGGAGTAGTTGTTTTAACTGTTAGCTGGTGTTACATTAATATGTAAAACATTAGTGCAGTAATGCTCATAGAGATTTATTACTCTCAATATTAATTATTATTTATAGAAAGGCTTACAAATTCTAGTAATCAAAAATCTACCTAAAAGCTTCTAGTAAAATAAATAGGAAAATCTTGCAAATCTCAAAATTCTGGAAGAAAATTTTTAAAAATAAGAAAATTAATTCTTAAGAAATTCTGCACCCCTAGATAATTTTCCCGAAATTGAAAGGAGCAAATTTTGGAATTATAGATAATAATAATGCTGGAAAATTCCACAAACCAGGGAAAAATTCCCAAAATTTAGAAGAAAAATCTTCAAAAGTTAAAGAAGACCCATTAAGATTCTAAACAAAAAAATAAACTATAGTTCTTGGATCTTAACGGCGTTCACTTGGTGGTACATTTCAATATTAAGAATAAAGAAAACACTTTTACTTTTTTATACCATTTTAAGTTTTATTTTCAGTGACTAGTTTCGACTACACGGTAAATAAAGTGGTATAAAAAAGTAAAAGTGTTTTCTTTATTATTAAAACTATAGTTTATTATTTAATTTCATGCTAATAAGATATTGATGAGAATGTTTGCAATTTTAAACAAAAATTCCTAAAAAATTTTGTTTGTAACGAAGAATAATGTTAGTATCTGTAGAACAAATTCCATTAATGTTTAAAAATCCTCAAAAATATTCTAAAACATCCATCCAGTTTGACCTAGATATCCAATCACAGCCTGCTCCTCCTCCACCCCAATATATTTTTGATTACCAGAGCTGCAATATTGATAAAGTAGCCAAGGAAGTAATGACAATTTTTTAAAACGAACAAGATATAAATCCCACTATTATTTCAAATTTTAACCACGCCTTATAACAATGAATTTTAACGCATTCTCCTAAAATTAAAATAAAACCCCTTCCTAAATTTTTTCTCCGACTTTTGAAATATAAAAGACAACTTTACAGAGACATTAAATTCTATGACGACAGTTTACTCAGACAAAAATTTAATAAATTAAATAAAGAGATCAAAATGCTAATCTTAGAATTTAAAAAAACATAAATGGACAGAAACGTGTAATAAAATTAATGAAATGCAAGGCAAGATGTACTGAACAGAAATAAAAAAAATGACAAAATACAAAATATCTGACTATATAACCAACATCACAGACACAACCGACGGTACCATACTGACTGATGATTTAGAAATTGCTACAGAATTTGCAGGACAGTTACAATCTACATTTAAACCAACAGACAATAATGGCTACGATGAAGACTTTTTAATTTAGTTGATGACTCGTACACATCATTTAACAAGTCTCTAAAGTCTCCTCCAAACGACGATTTATTAGACGAGACAGATTATTACTCAATTTTACACTCCTATCCAGAAGAAAAAAATAAAATACCCAGATCAATCCTTAGGAAACTCCCTCATGAAATCCACACGTTTATACTAAAAATGTTTAACTTCTATTATTCCCACTAATATTTCCCTACCGAATGGAAACATGGTATTATTATCTGCGTCCCAAAACCTAAAAATGATCCTACACTTATTTCTAGCTTCCATCCTATCACACACCTCCCGGTAATTGGAAAACTCTTTGAATCCCCTATAAAACAAAAACTCCTACACACTTATATTAATTCCATCCCTGATTACCAGTTTGGTTTCCTTCCCAAAAAGTCTATTCTAGAAATTTAGGAGAGAAATTCTAGAAATAAATTTTTTTCACTTCCTAAAAACTTATAAAATATATGAAAACATTTTGCAATTTGAAGAAGGCATCCCTATAAAACATTGATAATATTGTGTAGCATAAATTCTTTATACATTCTAAAAAGATAATTTTCAAAAATTATAAAATTAATTCCTTAAAAATTCCACAACCCTCGAAAATTTTCTAGAAATTTAGAAGAGAAATCTACAGAAAATAAAGAATATTGTGATTTAAAAAATTTGAACTATTGTTAATTATTGATGACAATGTTTGCAATTTAAAAGAGACATTTCTAAAATCACTGATTGTAAAGAAGAACAAATTTAGTACATCTGTAGAATATGTAGAATTCCATTAATGTTTAAGAATCCTGAAATATATTCTAGGAATTTAGGAAATAAATTCTATAAAGGCATGCAAATTATGATCACCAAAAAACTTCATAAAAATCTCTAGTAAAATAGGTGAAAAATTTAGAGAAGGAATTCCTAGAAATTCAAAATGGCACACCTGTAGCATACATTGTTTGTATATTCTAAAATCCTCGAAGGTAAACTTTGGAAATTAAAAAAATAGTTCCTTAAAAATTCTACAATCCTCGAAATTTGTTAAGGAATTTCTGGAAATTTAGAAAATAATAATACTGGAACATTTCAACCATAAATATTCTAGAATGCTGAAAAAATTGCTAGAAATTTAGGAAGGCTTGGAAATTTTAGTCTTCAATAATAAAAACTTTCCTGAACACTTCTAGTAAAATAGATGTAAAAATCTTGCAATTTGGAAAAGAAAATCCTACAAACCGAAATTTGGAAAAACCATTGTCGATTATAAAATGGATACTAATGTTTGCAATTTGGAAGAAAAATTCCTATAAAATTTTGATGAGGGATAAACTCATTACAACTGTAGAAAATTTTATTGTAATTATTTCGGCTGCAGTATTTTATCCATTTTTTTAAGATTTATTTTCTACAATATTTTTTAGAATTTTCAGCAATTTCTATTCTAATCGTCGAGAAACTTTTTTGGTGGTTCTAGAATAAATTTCTTATATATTTTTGAGGATTCTAGAACTTTTGTTGTATTTATTTTTACTTTTCCTATATAGAATTTGAAAAATATTACATAACTTTACCTACAAATCTTAAACGGAATGAATAACTGAAAAAGTTTTATTGAAATATATTTTCATAAGGTTCTTAGCTTCCGAGAAAAAAATTAATAATTTTGACATTTTTTGCTTATTACTAATAAACTATAGGAGTTACATAAGATTTATATGAAAAGTAATTGTAAATAATCCAAAATTTAGTAAATTATTAAGAATAACCATTTCGAGTAAACCTTATAGTTTTCGTGAAAAATATAGGGAAAGTACTATGATGGCCACATCACCATTTTATAACTTATAGCTGCCGTTACATGAATTAAATTACATTAAGTATAAAGTAACGGTTTTTTTAACGCGACACGGAAATAATTACAATGTAATAACAATTTCTAGGCACTAGTTTCGCTGTATTACAGCTCGTCAATGAAGTTAAACTAAAAAAAATGCTCAATTATTCTATTCAAGTAATGGGATTCTCATCCATGCCATAATTACGTGTCTACATCTAAGTAAAAGGCCTGCATGAGAATCCCATTACTTGGAAAGACTAATTAAACATTTTTTTAGTAATTCTAGATCAAACTTTAAAAAAAAATCAAATAGATGTGTATTATTAATAATAATTATAATCTAAAACGTATGCTGGTATTATAACCCTTTTTTTTTAATTTGTATTCTTTATGTTTTATTTCTGAATTATAAATATTGGTTTTAAATTTAATTAACTTCGGGAAAAAATACCGCACATGTTGACCATATTCAATTAAAGCCGACCTAAAAGGGCCGTGCATCGTAATTTTGCAAAATAATATTATATCACGTGGACGTCCTTTGTGGGGTAAAATTAAATAAATTTCATATTCGCTTTGTCAATTAATTAATTAACTCGTGACGCATTATTACAAATACATATACATATGCGCTGGTTTAATTACTCGGCGATAATTACACAACGACGTATTGTTGTAAACACGGGCGGTACGGATTATTCATTATTTGCTAAACAATAAAGTGAACAAATACGGTTTTGTTCACCTCAACCTCAACAGATTGCGCGGTCGTAATTATGTTGGTTTCGTATTTGTGAAGAAATTTTTATACAATATATTTATGTGAGTATGTTTAAATTGTATTGTATATAAGTATAAAACATAAACTGCTATACAGATTTATAAATATATCGTGCACTTAAATTTAGAAAACGTAAATTCCGTCTTGTTACAGAATTTTCTTTTTCAATTCGAATTGGGTATTCAAAGCCTATCGTTTTATAGATAAGGCCATCATTCCAAATTGTGTCAAAGGGGTTTAAAACGTTGAAAAAAAACTAAGATAGTGACTTTTTTAATGGCAAAGCCCTTAGTGATGTATTCAGTTACCCTTAACAGCTGCTGATGGTTGAACAGATCTGGGAGTAGAAAGTATGTGGTATTCATTGATGATAAACAGGATTTTTAAAAGTTTACCTAAAACACTAAGCAAGCTAATTGAATTCTTGAATTCTTGGGAACATATTGGTAGTATGGTACTAGTATAAAAGATCTAACATACAATCTAATCTAATCTAAGCAAGCTAAGTTAGGCTTGTTTTAGAGATATGTTAGAAACTGACTACAATAACTCATAGCAGTATGTACGTATCTATCATTATAACCAAGATTTTTGTATAAAAAATAAATAAATAAACCAAAAAGCTGAAGGTAAACAGAAAAAGCGAAACTGGAAAATAGATTACAGGTAAGTTTGTCCGAAACTAGTTTTCAATCGGCTAGAGACAGAAAGCATAACTATGAAAGGAGGATAAAGATAAGTTGACGAAGACCGTAGCAAAAATCTGGATTAGATCCTTTCGGTGTTGGTAGAGATTGATGTCCTGTGCTGCCCTTCTGAGCAAAACAAAATTAAAGTAGATAAGCCAATGAATAGGATAGCCAGAAATGATGAAGACAATAATAAAAATCGGATAATTTTCACGTTTATTAGAGTGATTGTATTTGTTTATTGCTCGTTTCTTTGTGTTTCATTAATTGGTTCTTAAATATTGGGCCGTAGGACGAAGTAAGTAAACTGTACATGAGGTCGTTTTATTAGGTTTTTTTTTTTATTGATCCAATATCACTATTTTCTGGATAAGTTTTCCCTCTGTTAATTTCATTTAAATAATTTCATTGCTTCTGTATACATTTTTGAAATAAGATATATAAACATTTTGGCACATTTTTCGCTTAATTGAAATTGCTTTGAGTAACATTATAGTATAATTTCTTATTAACTGCTTTTAGTAGCTTGCATGGTAACTAACTATTATTATGTAATTCATTAGAGTATCCGCAAGAAGATTAATATTCGACCTTTTCCCTTTTCTGGGAGTAACTTGATGGGCACCGTACTGGTCATCCTCTCCTAAGGCAAGCCAATTACATGTTGAGTGTACAGGCATATCTGTGGGGCGAGGGACACCAACTGCAAGGTCCATTCCTTCCCGAGCAGCTATTGAGGTTATAACACCAACCACGAGCCGGGGAGAACCACATGTCAAAGCCCCAGGTGTGAAGAAAGAAGTCCAGATCAAACCAGACAGGTTAGGTTGACAGAAGACATCTTTGCCACCGTGGGAGCGGACAGAAGAGTAGGATCACGTACTAGGGTTCAGTTTACAATTGATTGCATAGAGTAAGTTTTTTTTTTCTTGGGCTCAACAATTGCAATAATTCAATTATATTAGTTATTTAATGATTTCGATTAGTTTAATATTTTTGCCGTTAGTTTCAGACTTTCAGGTCGCATTTTAATTTATCGATATTTTATCAAAGACTTATAGCTTTTTTTTATAAGATAATAAATCTTCCTTCTATAACGTTGTCAGACAACTAATATCAGTATTTATGACCATTGCTAGGCTCATCAACCCGAAATAATAAAGTGAATGCTGTGAAAACTATCTGTAGTAAAAAATAAGCAAAAATCATTTGATCGAATTGATATTATTTGTGCTTCTGTCAGTGATTACCAAACTAAAAATAGTGCACATAATAGCTCTGGATTCATATATCAATAATCACCTATTTATTTGCATTTCAATTTTTAATTTGTTACTGTTTTTTACGATAGATATAAAAACTACATGCCAAAAAAACCTAAAAACTTAGGCTACAAAGCTTTTTTACTGTGCGACTCATCAGGACTCATTTATAATTTACGAAATTGACTGAAAGTTCTAAAAATCTACAAAACTATAAGGAAAATTTGCATAAAAAAAGGAGACAATTTACGAAAATTGGAATAAAAGTTTAAAATTCTACAAAAATTGAGGAAATTTCTGCCATTCTTGAAAAATCGAATAAAAATTCTGGAATGTTAAAGAAATCTACGAAAAAAAACATCAGGAAACTTGTTGAACCCTCTAAAAAATAATTATTTTTATTGATTAAAGTCTTGTTTCGTTCCATAATTGCTTTATTAGTTTCCTGACACATGTTTCGACAATTACTTGTCATTTTCAAATGTGTACTATGATTACTGAAGGGATGAATTTTTATCTGTCAGTTTATAATTATGTCCCATCAAGACTGCAGCAACGATAGTATTAATTTTTTTCCTCTAAAAAATTCTCAAAAAATTATATTAAATTATTTAAAGTCGGCGGAACGATGTAAATATACTGAAAAGTTCTAATAATCTACCAAACAAGTTGAGAAATATATTCTTTAAGAAAATTATTGAAAGATGAAATGAAAGATACTAGAAACTACAAAAACAATTTTAGAACTCTAAGAAAATTCCTGAAAAATCAGGAAAATTCATAAAAAATTTAATAAAAGTTAACGAAAATTTATAAAAATCTACAAAGGAAGTTGAGTAAAATCCTTGAAAGCTGGAATAATAGTAAGTGAAAAGTGCTAGAAATCTACAAAGATTATTAAGAACTCTCCTGAATAATTCTTCAAAATTTTTATAACTTTTATAATTCTTGAAGGATCGAATGAAACATACTGGAAAGTTTTAGAAATCTACAAAAAATAAAATTCTTTAAAAGTGTGATAAAGGTTTCTAGAAATCTACAAAAAAATGAAGAACATTGTTAAGCCTCATAAGAAAATTCCTAAAAAATAGAATGAAAGTTACCGGAAAGTTCTAGAAATCTATAATTAAAAAACAAACTGAAGAAAATTCTAGAACACTCCAGGAACATAAACTAAAAAAAAATTTCTAAAAAATTATAGAAATCTACAAAATTCAAGAACCCCTTAAGAAATTTCTTCAAATATGCATTGAAAGTTGCTGAGAAGTTCTAGAAATTTACAAAAATATTGATTAAAATTCTAGTCTCAAAAAAAGGTCTACAAACCTACAAAAAAACTGAAACTCTTGTTTACGTTAAAATAATTGGAGGGTGGCTACTATCACACCCTCCAATTATGTTTTCAGAAATTTTCAAATCATTATTTTTTGTTTATTTAACCTAGCGTACTCTTGACCTACGACAATAAACTATGCGTTAACCTAGCGCCTATTTTCCCGCTTAAACTCCAGCGTACTCTTGACCTACCTCAACGTATAATTTGTTCGGGCGGGTCAGGATTACGCGAGAGGTCATTGCATTGTTTGTTGGGGTAGGTCAAGAGTACGATAGAATAAGTAATAATCAAGTTTATAAGGTTAAGTTAATATTGTGTTTGTTGTAGTTTAATGTAATGATTATTACATTATCTAAAAAATTCCAAATGTCACTCTCAAACAGATAACTTAGATTTTTACTTGATTTAAATAAATTTGATTGTAGGAATCCATTGGTGCAAGAATTTTCATAATTTGATAATTATTTTGGAAGTTATCGTGTAAAAACTAAAAAGCAATTAAAATTCTAATTTGTGATTTTTACTTGATTTAAATAAATTTGATCGTAGGAATCCATTGGTGTAAAAAAATCCCAAATCTGATAATTATTTTGGAAGTTATTGTAGAAAAACTGAAAACAATTGAAACTCGATTTTTTATTTTTACTTGATTTAAATAAATTTGATTGTAGGAATCCATTGGTGCAAGAATTTTCATAATTTGATAATTATTTTGGAAGTTATCGTGGAAAAAATGAAAAACAAAAATTAGCATTTTGAGTATATTTTTGGTTCATTTAGAAAGTTTTATGTCGATAGAAATTATTTTTGTATTTTTTTACGACGTCAGGATATTCAGAAAATTTTCCAAAAGTAAGGCTGTTATCAGATTGAAAAGTCTTAAAAGCTACATGTTTAAAAATTACTTTAATTCAAAATTTGAGTATTTTTTAAAAGTTCAAAAAAGTTTTGAGACGATCAGAAATTGTAGCTGAAGAAAAACCAAGATTGCTAAAATTGAAAATATTTTCGGTGGTTTAAGAAAATTTAAAATAGATATCAATTGTTAATATATTTTTTACGTCGTCAAAATATTGAGAAAATTTTGCAAAAGGAAGGCGCTTATAACATTAGATTATACCAAAAAGAATAACTGAAGGAGTTGTAATATTAATAAAATTAGAATTTTGAGTATATTTTTAGTGGATTTACGTAAGTAAGGAAATTCTTAAAAAATGGAATGAAAATTATTGGAAAATTCTAGAAATCTATAAAAAAAACTGAAGAAAATTCTAGAACACTCAAGGAACATCTACTAAATTTTTTTTCTAAAAATCTAGAAATCTACAAAATTCAAGAACCCTTTAGGAAATTTCTTCAAAAATGCAATGACAGTTGCTGAGAAGTTCTAGAAATTTACAAAAATATTGATTAAAATTCTAGGCGCATGAGAAAATTCTTGAAAAATGGAATTAAAAAAAAGTTCTACAAACCTACAAAAAAAAGTCATGAAAAACTAAATGAAACTTTCAAAAAAAATCTAGAAATCAACAAAACAAATTCTTGAACTCATAAAATGTAATTAAAGTTACCAAAACGATCTAAAAATCTACAAAAAAAAATAAGGAAAATTCTAGAGACAAGTAAGGAAATTCTTAAAAATGGAATGAAAGTTATTGGAAACTTCTAGAAATTTATTAAAAAAACTGAAGAAAATTCTAAGAACATAAACTAAAGAAATTTTGTAAAAAATTCTAAAATCTACAAAATTCAAGAACCCCTTAGGAAATTTCTTCAAAAATGCATTGAGAGTTGCTGAGAAGTTCTAGAAATTTACAAAAATATTGATTAAAATTCTAGTCTCAAAAAAAAGTTTTACAAACCTACAAAAAAACTGAAGAAAATTCCTGAAAAACTGAATGAAACTTTCAAAAAAATTCTAGAAATCTACAAAAAAAATTCTTGAACTCATAAAATGCAATAAAAGTTACCAAAACAATCTAAAAATCTACAAAAAAAGTAATAAGGAAAATTCTAGAGACAAGTAAGGAAATTCTTAAAAAAATGGAGTGAAAATTATTGGAAAATTCTAGAAATCTATAAAAAAAAACTGAAGAAAATTCTAGAACACTCTAGGAACATAAACTAAAAAAAAATCTAAAAAAATCTAGAAATCTACAAAATTCAAGAACCCCTTAAGAAATTTTTTCAAATATGCATTGAAAGTTGCTGAGAAGTTCTAGAAATTTACAAAAATATTAATTAAAATTCTAGGCTCATGAGAAAATTCTTGAAAAATGGAATTAAAAAAAGTTCTACAAACTTACAAAAAAACTGAAGAAAAGTCATGAAAAACGGAATGAAACTTTCAAAAAAATTTAGAAATCAACAATACAAATTCTTGAACTCATAAAATGTAATTAAAGTTACCAAAACGATCTAAAAATCTACAAAAAAATAAGGAAAATTCTAGAGACGAGTAAGGAAATTCTTAAAAAATGGAATGAAAGTTATTGGAAACTTCTAGAAATCTATAAAAAAAACTGAAGAAAATTCTAGAACACTCTAGGAACATAGACTAAAGAAATTTTCTAAAAAATTCTAGAAATCTACAAAATTTAAGAACCCTTTAGAAATTTTTTTTAAAAATGCAATTAAAGTTACAAAAATATTGATTAAAATTCTACAGTCTCATAAGAAAATTCTTAATAAATGGAATTAAAAGAAAGTTCTACAAACCTGCAAAAAATGAAGAAAATTCCTGAAAAACTGAATGAAACTTTCAAAAAAATTCCAGAAATCTACAAAAAAAATTAGGAAAACTCATAAAATATAATAAAAGTAATCAAAACGATCTAAAAATCTACAAAAAAAATAAGGAAAATTCTAGAGACAAATAAGGAAATTCTTAAAAAATGAAATGAAAGTTATTGGAAACTTCTAGAAATCTATAAAAAAAAAACTGAAAAAAAATTCTAGAACTCTCTAGGAAAAACTGATTGACACTTTCTAAAGAAAATCTAGATATCTGGAAAATTCAAGAACCCTTTAGAGAAATGCTTCAAAAATGTGATGAAAGTTGCTGAGAACTTTTTGAAGTCTACAAAAAATTATTGAAAAAAATTTTAGAGGCCGATAAGAAAATTCTTGAAAAATTGAATGAAGAAAAGTTTTACAAACCTATAAAAAAAGTCTAACAAAATTCCTAAAAACCTTAATGAAATTAAAAAAACCTACCTTTTTTCTTCATACATCACTTGGTGATAAAATTGTGAAACAAGTAAAATCAAGTGATATTAATTACTAATTTAGCTTATCGTTAATGAAACTTTCTGAAAAATTCTAGAATCTACAAGCAATTTTTTTTGGATTTAAAATAAAACTGTAGACTAGTTTTCAAGGCGCTTCGCCTTTTTACTCTTTCTTCACTCTTCTAACCTCCGCCTAAACCCTTCTGCACTCTTCATCAAACCAGCCGCTTTTTACCCCCCATTTTACCGTTTTCTGTCTGTCGCAAGTCACTGTGCCCCCTTAAACTCTTCCATTTACACCACCTCCTCCCATTTTATCTCATTCCTTGCATCGCTTATTTACTTCTCTCTAGCCTCTCCTCTGTCTGTTCCGTTTCCTCATCTCTGTTTGTGCATTTAAAAAAGCAGTGTTGGCATTCCTTAACTGATTCGAATAGTTTGAGGTTTTCACTATAATGTTATTGTCACCAACGTAGATTATTAATACTTCGTTTCGACCTTTTATTATAGAGGATATACCATTAATATATATAATAAATAGTGTCGGACCCAGAATAATCCTTCTTCTGAAATATCTGATTCAATCATACCACTGGTATTTAGAATATGTAATTTTTGTATTTTTATATTTATTGAAAATAATTGGTAGTAATACCATTATATACGCTAGAGTTTTCCTGACCTACCCCAATAATCTGTATTCTAACCTAGATAACTTTTGACCTACCATAACGCACTGTATATTAGATGAGCGTATCCTTGACCTACAGCATAAAACTATTGCTTCGGTATATCTTTAAGTGAGGTTAATGTACTTTATTGAGGTAGGTTAAGAATACGCTGCGTTAATATATAATTTGTTATAGTAGATTAGAAGTACGCTAGTTTAAGCAACAGTTGTGTGCAGTTGTAAATGGATAATTTATTGGTTTCATTTCAGGGAGGTCAGGAGTACTATAAAGTAAAATATTAATTATTGCGGTAGGTCAGTAAAACATAAACCAGTAGCAAAAAATTGATGACAAATTCAAAACAGACAAAATGCATTAAAAAACAACAAATATATAATAAAAATACTTAATACTTTGTCTGTATTGAGAAATAAGATACAGAAACTATAATCGATATAAAAAGGCAAATAAAATACAGAAAATATGAAAATAGTAAAAACCCGAAAAAATTGTAAGACTAAATAATAATTATTAATAGACACTGTCTAGTACACTGGTTTATATTCATATCTTGTAATAAACAGTATAATAACGTAGGGTTAGGATCAAGAGGGATGATGAAAGTGGTACATGTATAAACTGAAATGTTAAATTAAGCATGGCGAAGGTACGGAACTATATTATATACTAAGACCGCAATCTAATTGGATAATAAAGACTATTATTATTAGTATCTAATATGTTTATCTTTACATATGAATGATTTTTACATTGACTATAATAAAATTAAAACAAATATCTATTGAACTGATAGATACATCTATTACGAAGTTTTTAAAAATAGATAAATTAATTCTCTTACACTATTAAATAAAATATTGATCCTCTTTTCTTTACAAAATCTGTACATTTCTGTCACGATGTGACCATTCTTAATGTTAAACTCACAACTTAACTCATTCTTCCACGTATAAAAAGTATAAATTACAACACCATTATAAGTATATAGATATTTCAAGCAGAATCCGTTTACCAAGTGGCTGATTGCCGTTATCGCCTGAATCGATCCCGGCGAAGTAATAACGCTAGTGGATGGATCTCGGCGTAATTCAACAATGCAAACAATAAGAAGAGCTCGTTTTTCGTGCGGATCCATTCAGCGCACTTGATTAAAGGAAGTCTTGAAAGATTCCCTAAGACAGTGATTGAAATTTCCAATTTCGCAATGAGGAAAATTGTCGATCCCGGCAGCGGGCAATTACCCCGTGTAATTTCAAACCCTCTACGAGATAGCGCCGCAATCGACCGGGGATAAGGACGGGTGATATATACATTTCCTGTGAAATTTCTATTTTATATAATAATCTCCTAACTTCTCGTTGCCGAGCACTTGCATACGTTAAGGAAATCCACGCTAAAAAGCCCGGCGAATCCACTACAATCAAACTTACTCGAATGAATCATCGTGGAAAGTTCACAATTGCCGATTACAATTCCCGCTCTTTATGAGTCGCTCCTAAAGTTACTTTATTCACCGTAATTTACACTTAGCTTTAATTGAAATCGCTTACAGAGAATTTAAAGTGAAGTGTTATTTAAATTTTATAACTTATACATTATTTCTCTTCAATTTTTACCATTAACAAGTTACAGACATTTAATATAATTTAATAGTACTACTACTAAACTATTTTATTACTAGAGGTAATGCACTCTCAAGAAACGAAGTCGAAATGATCAGACTCGAATCCCTTTAAGTCGGGAATTACCCGATTTAACAAACATACTAATATTTAATATATTTCCATTTTTTCTCTATATATAATTATATATTTCTCGTTTTTTTCATTCACTTTCAGCTTTATTTTATTGGAAATTTAAGGAACTACTATTTCAATTTTCTAAAAATAAGGTTCTTCATATTTTTGCTTTTGGACTCCTAATATTTTCTAGAAGTATCTACATATAAAAACTTGCAATTTTCTTCTGGAGATTTCTAAAAATTAACAACATATCTTGCCTTATTTCCTAAAAACTTTTCTTCCAATTTTACGATAAACCTCTATCTTATCTTATCAGGATTTTCTAGGAAGTTCATTTCTAAATTTATCTTGCAGAAATTCCTCTTTAATTCCAAGATATTTTTTTACAAGCCATCACCTCATTAGAATTTTATCGTTAGAATTTTTAGAATCCTAATTTTTTTTTTAGAATCCTTATAGTTTTTATAAATTAAAACTAGAAACTCATGTTTATAATTTTTAGTAGATTGTTTTAGAATCCCTAGAATCGTTAAAATCTCGAGAATCTTTAGAAACCTTCGAGAATTTTTAGAATTAGAAAAAATCTTTTCATTTGTTCAAATCTTTAGAATTTTTAGAATCATTCGACTTACAATTTTTAAAATATTTCAAATTTTTCAAAAATTAAGAAAAATTGAAGGACACAATGAAATTAGAGATTCTCTTTTACTCTAAGAAACTTTTAGAAACCTGCAAACCGAAAATGAAACTATTGAAAAATTCTAGAAACCTAGAAGACAATTCAATAAATTTGAAAAATAACTGCAAAATTCTAGAACACCTAAAGAAACATCTAGTAACCTAGAATCTAGAATAAAAATTGCTGGAATATTGTAGAAACCTCAAAAAAAAAAATTCGTAATTTGATAAAGATAATCTGAAATCAATAAAAACAATATTGCAAGAATTTTCTTGAAAAATTATGAACTTTTAGGGTTTTATAATTTTTAGAATCTTAATCTATTTCAGAATCTTTACACCCGTGAAAATCTCGAGAGTTTTTAGAAACGTAAGATAATTTTTAGAATCTTAAAAATTGTTTATTTTTAGAATAAATTTAAAAACGTTAGAGTTTTTATAGAATCTTTAGAATCTCTAGAATCTTAAAAGATTTTTAGGATTTTTAGAATGTATATAATTTCTAGAATCTTTAAAATAATTAGATTATTTAGAAACTGTAAAATCTTTTAAATATTTGAAATTTTTAGAATCGTTTAAAATTATTTTAAATATAGAATTTTTAGAATCTTACAAATATATTTCTTTGAAATAATCTTTAGAATTTTTAGAATCTTTATAAACGTAATAATTGTTTAAATATTTAAAATCGTAGAATCTTTAGAATTTGTAGCGTAATAATTAGAAAAAAACACGAAAACATTTTCTACTCAATCTTACTATATTTTAGAATCTTTTGAGCTCTAGAATTATCAGAATTTCAAGAATTTTTAAAAACTTAAGAACATTTTTAGAATATAAAAACAAATGTTTATTTCTTAAAATATTTAGAATTTTTAGAGACTCTGTTATTATTTTAGATTACTAAAACTTTTATTTAATTTTTTTCAAAAATCTTCTCGTCAAAATTTCTAAAAATTTCCAGCTTCTCTTAAAAACTCGTCATCAATTTTTAGGAATTTCCTAGTCCAAGTCTCTAGAAAAAATGTTTAGCTTTTTTTTGATTTTAGATTTTTACAATTTTTTAGCAATTTCTAGGTTTATAGAATTGTATAATAAAGTATACAAAAATCCTTTAGTTCGTTGTAGAAAATTGTTTAAATTATTATAGAATTGTATTTATTCTGTCGGAATTTTCCTAGAAACAGCTTCTGAAGCCTTCTAGAAATTTCCATCACATATTTTTGTCGGAGTTTTCTAAAAACTTTCTTTTAAAATTTCTCTTCTATTTTCAAAATGTTTTTTTATTCTAGAATCCTTGAAGAAAATTTTATAAACCTGCAAAGAAAAAAACTAGAAAATTGTAGAAACCTAGAAGACTATTTTAGAAATCTGGAAGCGAATTTTAAGAACAAATACTGGATAATTCTAGAACACTCAAAATAACTTTTAATAATCTGTAATTAAGAAAAGAAGTTCTTATGAAGTTGAATTCTCGCAGGTATTTTTAGATACCTGGAACCAGAAAAAAAATGCTATAAGACTAGATAGATAGATATATCGTTAAGTTTTAAAAAAGTTGAAGATTGTACAAGGAAAATTGTTAGAAAATACTATAATAGAATTTAGAAAGTCTAACAAATATGTTAGGAAATATTAAAAAAATCTAAATATCCAAAAGAAAAATATATGAAAAAATCTAGGATGGTAACTTTCTGGAGAACACTACAATTTTTAAAAAGAATATCGACGAAATATGAAATTTTAAAAATGTTATAACGAAATTGCTGGATAATTTTAGAACCTTCAGTCAATTAAGGGAAATTGTAGGATAAAATGGAATTAGAGATCTAAAAGTTAAATGCCTGGTACCCGAAAAAAAATTGCTATATGATTCTAGAAATCTTAGAAGTGTGCAAGAAAAATTGATGTATAGAATACTAAAAAAATTCTATGAAGTTAAAAAAATCTAAAAGGGAAATATCTCAATAAAGGTAAAAAGGGAAATTTCTAAAGAAATTTTAAAAAGCAGTTCAACGAAATAAAATAAGAAATGCTGAAAAATTCCAAAAGGCTGAATAAAATATTTAGAAACTTTAAACCTGGATAAGAAATAAATTGATTGATTCAGTTACCTGCTAATCTATTGATAATGGTCACTTTGGTAATTCAAATAAAAATATGAAGAAAGGTTAAAAAGAAGTTCATGGAAATAGCATAAGAAATGCTAAAAAATTCCAAAACATTTAGAAACCTGAAGCTTGGAAATAAATTCTCGACAAATTAAAACCAATAAAATAAATATTACAACGGATTAATTCTTGAAAATTAAAACTAAATATGACGGTGAACTCTGAAAAATTTGGTCACAAAATTGCTGAATAATTTTAAAACTTTCAGTTAATTAAGAGAAATGAAATTAGATATGCTATAAAATTCTAGAATCCTCTAGGGAACTTTTAGATACCTGCAAGGAAATTTGTTGAAATATTTTAGGTACCTAGAAGACATGTCTTCATCTAAAAGAGAATTTTTAAAAGAAAGATTAGAAAATTCTAGAATACTTAAAACATCATTTAGTATTCTGTAATCTAGACATGTAATTGCTAGAAAATTGTAGAAGCATTGACAAAAATTCTAACAGTTTGGAAAATTGCTGACCAATTCTTTTCAATAAAGTAAATATTAGAACGAAATTTTTTGAAAAATAAAGAAGAAAATTCTACAAGAAATCTAAAAATATAGTATCTAATTTACAGAAAATCTGTAGAATATTTAAAGCGAATTGTAGAAGATTGTAGGTAGATAATTATAAAACTTTTAGAAACAGGAAACCGGAAAATTTCTAAAAATCTGTAAGTGGATTTCTAAAGATTTTTAGGAGTGTGCAAAAAAAATTGTTGGAAATTACTAGACTTTTTAAGGCATATTTGTTTAAAATCTTTAGAATGTATAAAGTTAATTGTAGAAAATTTTAGGTCAAAATGAATATGCCAGAAAATTATAGAACTCTGAAAGGAACCTTTAGATATATATTTTAGATGTTGTATTTTTCTTTTTGGCCATTTTCTTAATTATATACTTAATTTTCTCTTTGTAATTAATGTATATCCTTAGGAAATAAAGATTATTATTATTATTTGCAACAAAATTCTATAAATATGGAAGTTAATTTTTAAAGAATTTTAGAAATGTGTATGCAAAATTGTTGGAAAATACTAGGATTTTCTAAGAAGGCTTAAAGCTTAAAGACAATCTAAAAATCCAGAAGAAAAATATTTGAAAAAGTATAGAAAAGCAAAGTGAGTTCAATGAAATAAAATAAGAAATGCTGGAAAATTCCACAACATTGAAGAAACATTTAAACCTTGAAAGATGGAAAAGAAAGTTTTGGAATATTGAAAAAACTTCGAAAAAATCGTAATTTGGTGAAGAAATTCCTAACAAATTCAAATTAATAAAGTAAGTATAACAAGAACAAGAAGAAAATATAATGGAAAGTTCTAAAAATTTGTTAGAGAAATTGTTGAATAATTTTCGAATTATCTGTCAATTACAGCAATTGTAGAACGAATGAAATTAAAGATTTTAGATTAATCTAAGAAATTTTAGAAAAACCGAAACCTTGAGAAGAAAATTCTGGAAAATTTAAAAACTTCTACAAAAATAAATTGCTGACGAATTCAAATCAATAAAATAACTATTGTGACGAAAATTCATGAAAAAATAAAGAAAACCTGATAACAAATTCTTCAAATGAGCAATTGCTGAATAATTTTAGAAAAGTCAATTAAGTAAAATTGAAGGACACAATGAAATTAGAGATTCTCTATTACTCTAAGAAATTTTTAGAAACCTGCAAACCGAAAATGAAATTAATGAAAAATTCTAGAAACCTAGAAGACAATTCAATAAATTTGAAAAAAGACTGCAAAATTCTAGAACACTTAAAGAAACATCTAGTAACCTAGAATCTAGAATAAAAATTACTGGAAAATTGTAGAAACCTCAAATAAAATTTCGTAATTTGATAAAGATAATCTGAAATCAATAAAAAACAAAATTGCAAGAAATCTCTTGAAAAATAAAAATGAAAACGAGAAAAAAATCTAAAATTTAGGTAAATATTTAGCTAAAAAACTCAAGAATAATAAAAGTTAATTGTAAAGAAATGTATAACAAAATAAATTCCAAAATTTTCAAGGGAATTTTTAGAAACCTGAAAGTCGAAAATGAAAATGGTTATAATTCTAAAAATTTGGAAATGAATTTCTAAAAAAATAGAACTGTGTTAGAAACATTGTTAGGAAATATCAGAATTTTCTAAAAAAAAAACAAATATGGCAGGAAATATTGAAAAAAAAATATATAAAAATTCAGAACATATTCTATCTGAAAAAGAAACTAAGAAGGGAAATTTCAACACAATATTATACATATTAAAAAGAAATTTGATGAAATAAGACAAGAAATATCAGAATAATCAAGGAAATATTTAGAAAGTTGAAACTTGAAATTGTGGGAAATTGTAAAAACCGAGAAGAAAATTATCATAATTAAATAAAGAAATTGCTGGCAAATTGAAATCAATAAAATAAATATTGCAACAAAAATAATTGAAAAAATACAAGAAAACTTGATGGCCAATTAGTTAAAATTTGCTGGAGCAGTTGCTGAATAATTTTAGAAAAGTTAATTGAATGATTGAAGGGCAAAGACAAATAAGAAATTCTAGAAACCTTTAGGAATCTTTTAAAAACCTGCAAACCGAAAAGGATGTTGCTTAAGAATTCTAGAAGCCTAGAAGGTAATTCTAGAAATCTGCAAAATTACTGCACATTTCTAGAATTCAAAGAAAATTCTAGTAATCTGAAATGTAGAAACAAAATTTCTAGAAAATTGTAGAAACCTTGGAAAAAATCTCATAATTTGGTAAAGAAATTGCTGATAAACTCAAATCAATAAAACAAATATTGCAAGCAAATTCTTGAATAAGAGCAAAAAGACGGCAACGAAGTCTTACTTTTATGTCACGAGCAATGTTTTCATTTTTATCGTGACGACTTGGAAACCAGAATAAAAAATTAACAGTAAGAATAGTGGATACTTTAAAATAGCTCTGTAATTACTCATATCATATATATAGTCTGTTCGTTGGATCTTTCGTCGTACGTCACAAATTATCGCTTCAAGAAACGACGCAAAAACATTCAGTCTGATAAAGTAAACCAAATGCGTTAGAAAAAGAACGCACTGTAAAACTTTCGTCGTTTTTTGAAGCGATAGTTTGTGACGTACGACGAAAGATCCAACGAACATACTATATGTTTCCATTTAAAGAAAAACAAAGTGAATCTTCAAATGACCTTGAAAGAACTAAGTTGCAAAACCATGAGCAGTGACATTAAATTTGCCCCCTCATATCAAAAAACATTTATTTAGAACGCTCTATTCGGAAATATTCCAATTTGCCAAGTTAAATGCCCCACCCTGTATATCTTTCAGAGTCATAAACCACACAGGGAGCCTAGTTTACAAATTAATGGTTCTGTTATCAAATGTATCGACAGTTATCTATTTCTAGGACTATAATTAATTGACTTAATTTATAAAGTAAACCCACAAATATTAACGTACGCAGTTCAAAAAAACCTTACATGACAACAATTTTAATCTCGTGTCGGTGTCAGTACTGACATCTACTAATCAATACGAAAACCATGTATAATCAGGTGACGTAAACCAATTTCGCGATTTTATTACAAGATAATGGCGGTTATCGGGGATACGTTTAATGGACACGTTTGGTGTAACGTAGAATCGTGAACTAGTCAAAGCGTTTCGGCCTCATCAACCGGAATTAAATTAATCACACGAAATGGCATCCGTGTTGAAATAAATTACTTCAGAGGGCTGCATTATACTGACGTAATTAAAGCTGCATTTGCTTTACGCCGAAATTAATTAATTAATTACGAGCGCGTATATCAACAACGTGATACCAACAATTTCATTAATTATTTAATGTTGTCATAGAAATATATATTTTTTTAATGAAAATATAATTTTATAAGTACATCCATAACATATTAATTAAGATATTAAAAAAATAATTGTCATTAACTAGTAAAAATGTAAATACTAAATAACTATCCTTACCTACTAAAAATGTAAATGATTTACCACCAAGTAACTTTTGTAACCACCACTTTTATGATTATAATGCATTGAGAAATCTAATCAAAACGTTAAAACTGGCATTCTTTATTTTCTTGAACATAAAAATCCCTCACACAAATAGCACAGTCAATATCATCGAGATATATTTTTGCACACAGACAACTGAATATCTTGATTAGAAATTATAAATAGTTTGTTTCAAAGATATGCTGTGTTTTTAATTTCTAATCAAGATATTTCAAAGTTTTCCCACGGATTAAGTGAGCAATTAAATAAATATAGTCTGTTCGTTGGATCTTCCGTCGTACGTCACAAACTATTGCTTCGAGAAACGACGCAAAAACATTCAGTCTGATAAAGTAAACCAAATGCGTTAGAAAAAGAACGCACTGTAAAACTTTCGTCGTTTTTTGAAGCGATAGTTTGTGACGTATGACGGAAGATCCAACGAACAGACTATATATGACAACTGAATATGTTAAGGTACATCAGACGGCAACTCCATTCGTCAGCGCTCCGCACGGTCTCAAAAGGTACTACTTTCGTACCATCCCTTATATATTATTATAAAACCAGCCTACACTGTACAATAATATGAGTAATTACACAGCTATTTTAAAGAATCGATTATTTTTACTGTTGATAATTTTTTCTGGTTTCGTTTCGTCACGATGAAAATGAAACATAAAAGTAGGACAGGGTGGTGTCTTCGTAGCCGTCTTTTTGCTCTTATTCAAATTACGTCGGGATAATGGCGCGTCATAAATGCGAGCTGGGATTTTGCCGGCACGTCGCCGACATAAAACGTTATCGTGGAAAATGATTAGACATTTCTCAGACATTACGGTCATAACGTACCGAGGAGATATGTCGCAAATATGTGCCATTGATTTCCACGGAGGAATTGCGATGTCACGATACATGATCGAACGGTCGCGGACGTGTTAGATACCTAGTCTCTGCACGCTGAAAACCGTCTCGTTCCTTATTCTTATATATATCTGCTATATCGAATTCATTTGCAATAAAAGTTTTATGGCACATACGTCATGTTATTGGTATGTGCCGAAAGGGAAAGAAATGGAAATAAATGTATTGGAAATCTTTACATGTCGCACGTTTTGTTCTATCTTGATGGAATGGATACTAATTAGTAATGGAAAAAATAGATACGTTAAATAAATTTTAAGCCTAAATAACTCATTAGAGTTTTTTTAGATAATGACATAGATTTTTTAACTCTTCTTATAATAAACACAATGTTTTTGAGATAAATGCAGCAGGAAGAATTTGTATGTAATACTTTTGTTTTCTAACAATAAATAAAGTGATTACAAATTAGATTAGAAAAAAAAAATTACCTATAATTTTGATGTAGGGAAGTTCACTCGGCAGAATATTCTTTCAATGTAGCCGCTTGCTGCATCTTCAGATCTGTTGATCTTGCTTGCAGATTACCAAGTGCCTTCGTTTAACTTTAAGCAACATTACTGTTCCACTGAATTCAGCTCATTACATTTTTACTGTAGATGTCAAAGTGAGATATTTTTTGACAAATCAATTTTTACGATTGTCAGTTGCCAAAAAAAATCTTGGGGTTTACTTTTCTTTGATTTTCGTTATTATCATACCGCGACAGTTCTGAATTATTATTACAGGCCTTATCAGCATAGTGTAATTGAGAACAGGGAAACGGAGTTTTAAATTATTACTTTCCCTACACATTATATATAGGGGAAAGTGCTCTAATAAAATTGAAAATAATATTATAAATAATAAATCTATTATAAAGTGCAGTGGTTTGTGTACCAAGGTGTTTCATAACAATTGTGCAAAGCTAAAGGACTATGAACAGAAGTTACTAAGTTTCAAAAATTGCAACTTACTGTGGTATGACACAACAGTCATACGTAAATTCCCCTATTAGAAAATTAGCAGTAGAACTTATTTCCATTTTTAAATCCATTACCAATTTTAAAGATCCCTATGCTATTAAAAATTCTGTAGAATTAACTAATAATTTAAAAAACGTAACCATTCCTAACAGTTGTAAGTTAGTATCCTTCGATGTGTCGAATATGTTTGCTAAAATACCTCCGAACGAGTGCCTCCAAATAATAATTGAAGAATTAGATTCTAATAATGTCAACCCGGTTATCAAAGCAGATTTTATCAACTTGATAGATGTAATACTTAAACATAATTATTTTTCTTTTAATAGTAAAATGTATGTACAAAAAGAAGGTCTGGCAATGGGTTCACCACTGAGCCCACTGTTAGCAGAAATTTTTATGAATAACCTCACCAATAAGATATTAAAGTCACCCCAAGGCAAAAAACACATAAAATGGTGGTATAGATACGTAGACGATATTTTAGCATGCATCGAAGGTACTGACAGACAAATTAATCAATTTCTAACATTCCTTAACTCTATCCACCCAACCATTAAGATCACAATAGAAACAGAATCCAATAACAAAATTAATTATTTAGATTTAACCCTAACTAAAATCAATAACAAACTAACATTTGATATATATTGTAAACCCACCTTTACAGATACCATTATTCCCAACAAATCCCGTCACCCATTTAAACACAAAATAGCAAGTTTTTACTCAATGATAACCCGAGCAATATCCCCCTTAATCCAGAATCCTTAAAAATAGAAATAAATAAAATAAAAACAATTGCTATCAATAATGGTTATTCGGAGTCATTAATAAATAAATTAATAAATAAATTTCAATTAAAAAGAATGAGTAAATACTTATATCCAATCAATCCTATAGAGAACAAGAATTCCTATAAAACGTTAACCTTTTTCGGGACAGTAAGTTCAAAAATTAAAAATGTTTTTAAAAAACGAGACATTAACATAGTTTTTAAATCAAGTAATAAGTTACGTAATTTAATTTTCAACGCAAAATCGAAATTAGACATTATGTACAAATCAGGAGTTTATAGTTTAACATGCCCAGATTGTAAAGGAGTGTACATCGGGCAATCTGGTCGTAATTTTCACATACGGTTAAAAGAACATGAACGATCATATAAATTAAAACAAAATAATTCAACCTTTGCAAATCATTTGTTAGAAACAGGCCATAGATTTGACAGAGATGTACTTTCGGTAATCCATCTCGCCGAAAAAGGCAAACAGATGGATTTACTGGAAGCTCTGGAATTACACAAAACAAAAATTAATCCGGGAATTTCCGTCATTAACGACCAGGTTGACCTGTTGTACACCCCTCTATTTGAAGCCTTTTAGTATATATACCTGCATTTTTCTTAATTTAAGTACAGTTTGATAATGATTACCTTGTAATTGAAACTAGTCACGAGAAAATAAAATATAAGTGGTATAAAAAAGTTAAGTGTTTTCTTTATTCAAAATCGAAAATGTACCAGGAAGTAAACGCCTCCAAAATTCAAGAATTAAATATAACACGTTTTGCAGCAACATTCTTGTCTGTGGTGATTTAAAAATAAATTTTTTAGTTGATTCCGC
Source organism: Ontholestes murinus (assembly GCA_963969525.1). NCBI lineage: Eukaryota > Metazoa > Arthropoda > Insecta > Coleoptera > Staphylinidae > Ontholestes > Ontholestes murinus. The sequence continues at coordinate 7,527,070 of OZ018392.1, forward strand.
AAACAAACAATCGTTGTGATATGATAATTTGCTTTCAATTGAAATTAACATCAGATGATCCAACAAGAACTCATGTTAATAAAAATAATAAAATGACAGTTTCTAAACTGGATTATTTACTTGTCTGTTCATACACTGTATGCAATATAGAAATAATACAAGCAAATGTGAGCGATCATTTATCGCTTGTAGGTACTATAAATTACGACACTGATATACAATTATTGGTATTAATAAACAAATTCAAGTAAATTTAAAAAATAACGAGTCAAACGACTCAAAAGATATGGCTAATAAATTTGTATCACATTTTATAAACAAGGTAAGCACAAAATTGAATACTCATTTTGGTAACCATTTTTGAAGTGGTTGCACAGTGTCGCAGTCTATCTCAAATACCTTTCTCTTTAAACCTATAGATCGTTCGGAAGTTTTGAAAGCCATAACTGCACTAAAAACCAAAAGTAGTTGTGGTCCTGATGACATAACATCGCAATTTATCAAGGCTATTGCTGAAACAGTGGTAGATCAGCTGGTTTACCTACTAAATGAGTGTGTAGATAAAGCAATTTTTCCTGCTAAAAATTTCAACAATTATGCCTTGTCCTAAGAAATGTGGTGCTAAGGACTAATGCACTAATAAACATGATGAGTAAAATATTTGAAAAAATTATTGCCGAAAGAATTATTACTTTCCTGGAGAAGTATAATGTCATTGCGAAATCACAACACGGCTACTTCTTGGAGCGTTCTACTGAAGCAGCTGCACATGAATTTTTATAGTTTATAAATAAACAGCTTGATGGCGGAAAATTTGTTTGTAGATTATTTTTTGATATGTCCATTGCCTTTAATTGTTTGCAACCCTCATTTGTAAAAGATAAACTATATGTAGCTGGATTTAGGGATAAATTCCTCGACTTTGTAATGTCGTATTTATACAATCGTAAATTTGTGGTCGGAGTTTACAAAAACATTTCACCAGAATATGATATTACCTTAGGAGTACCACATGGGTCAATTTTAGAGCCCTTAATTTTCATTTTATTTACAAATGATTTACCGCAAAAAATCAGTGAAGGTGTCAAAGTGATGTATGCTGATGATACCTCAATTGCTATATCATCTGCACCATATCAAGATATGTGTTCCACTACCTCCATCATATCTAACAATATTAAAACTTGGTGTGATGCAAATAATATGATATTAAATGAAAACAAAACAGTATTAATTCATTTTCAAAATCTTAAAGGTAACCTGAATGTAGCTAGAAATAATTCATTTCATTTTTCACATACTACTCGATTCCTTGGTATCCATCTTGACAAGAGCCTCAATTTGATTGAACCTGTAAAGAGGGTAAATTTAATAATCAATAGAAGTTATTACTTCTTATTATTTTGAAAGTAAAAAGCACTCTAGGCACCCATGAGTTAATTACACTCTATTATTCCCTTTTCTATTCTCACCTGTCCTATAGTGTTGTACTTTGGGGTAACTATGTACAGGCCACTAAGATTTATTTCACAGAAACGAATACTCAGATTAATGTTTAATTTGGGATTTCAAACGTCCTGCAAAGAATATTTTCAGAAATATAAAATACTTACATTTCCTTGCATTTATCTATATCGATATTTGATGTTAGTTAAAGTAAATTGGGATTGTTATGAGAAAAATTCTGCTAAGCATACACATTTCACATGAAATGCAAATTTGACTAGGGTTACTGCACATAAGACCGCAAAGTATGAAAAATCGCCATCCTATGCAAGCGCTAAATATTTTGCCAAATTATCCAAGGGTATACAAGCATTGCCAATAAAGAAATATAAGAAAATTATTAAACATTTTTTAAGTAAGGAAGCATTTTATTCTGTCAATGAATTCTTAAATGACGATTTTAAAAACCTATTTGTGTAATATTTTATTTTAAATTTATTGTAACTATATAATTATTGTATTCACGTGTACACTCAAGTTAATGTTTACTCGAGGCGTTTTTTTTTTTGTTTTTTACCGATATTTTTCTAAAAAATATTACAAAACTTTTCAAACAAAAGTTAAAGGGAATGAAAAACTGAACAAGTTTTATTTAATCATGTTTTTAATAAAATTTTGATATCTTTTGCCAATTGCTAATAAACTATTAGAGTTACATGAAACTTATATTACAAATAATTTTAAAACTGTGGGTAAACCTTCAGTTTAATATCTTGACTGAAGGTTTACCCCTAGCTAGGTTATAAAGATGTCATCTATTGCATGAGTATTGAACTAGTTCCCTGTTTGGGCAGCACAAACTATTGTCGGAAATAATTATAAGAATACTAATATAAATATTATGACTGAGAAATCCAAAATAGATCGTAACCGATCCGTGGCTGTAAAATAAATAAATAAATAAACATTAATTGTTGAAGTAAAAGATGCTATAAAAATGAATTAAAATAATATGACCCCTTCGGTTTTTCACTGTACATTTTACCATGCTATTTACCTAGAGTATTTAATAACTTAATTTCATTTTACATCATTTATAAATATTTATTATATACAATATAGGTTATATAAATATTTTATTTTCGTAAAAAAGTGTTTGAAAAAATTTGGTCTGTAAGGTTGAGTTACTAAACTTTTGTAAAACCAATTTTCAGTTTTACTAGAAAATAAACTATACTTGATTCGTCCTAATAACACCCCCATTGTATTGCGCTTTATCTTCCGCCTATGGTACAGCTGCGAAGTATGAGGGCCTAGATCATATCTAAATCGAACTAGTTTTATCTTATCCATCTGATCTCCTCAATTTGAAAAAAAAGTTGATCGTCTTTTGTCAAAAACTGGATGCAAGAAAAAATATCAGTACAGTTCATATTAAAGTCTTTTAAAAATAATTTAATTTTATGTTTTATTTATTCAAATCGGATCAAAAATAGGCGAGATACAGCACCAAAGGTTTTTCGTCAGTCACCCTGTATATAGGAGGTAAAGAAAAGGACCAAGAATACTTCCTTGCGGCACACCTGTTTGTATATTTTGTTCATTGCTTATTGTGTTATTCATTTTTACCGAGAAAGTTCTTGATTCCAAGTAGCTGCTAAACCATTTCAAGCAGTTTCCTCTAATCACAGAATAACTTATTGTATCAATGACCTTACTAAAATCAACGAACAAGCAAAATACATGAAGATTTTTATCTAAAGAGTTATTTATTAAATCGGTTCTAATAAAACTCTAGTACTTCGTTTTTTCCTGTAACCACATTGCTTATCGTTTAGTATTTTATATTTTTTAGGAAAATTTTATTTAAATTTTTGTTCTATTTACCTCTCTAATATTTTGTCTATCGTTATAAGTATCGAAATGGGCCTGTAGTTTAAATATATTTATTTATTACCACATTTATATAATGGTACAACTAGAGCTTTTTTAATTGTTGGTGGTACAAATCCTTGTTCTCGTGATAGGTTAATAAAGTATTTTATGGGATACCTAAAAATATCACTGTGATAATAAAGATAATGGTTGCGACCGTTACTACGTGGCAATCCATACTTACACTGAATTGAAAAATTCACTATGTTATTTGTGGTTAAAACATAGTGAATTTTTCAATTCAGTGTATCACTGTGATAGATAATATCGGCAGCTAACATTCCATCACTTCCAGGACCCTTATATTTATGCAGATTAATAATTATTTGCAGAACTTCCTCTTCCATAGCATTTGGTAGAAATATTGTTGATATATCAATGTCTTTATTGCATTTATTGTACAGAAATTTATCTCACTTATGCAAAAGATTTGCGGTAGTTTCAGTAAACGATTGTGCAAAATAATTAGATATGTCGAAATCCGGAATATTAAAATGTTTGCTCAGTTTTATCTGCATTTGAATCCTGCTTCATAATATTATTTATATTTTTCTATCTTGCCTTCATATTGTTTTTTGTTTTTTCAAATAAATTATAATAATATTTTTGTTCTTCCCTCCTAATTAAATATGTAACTTGATTTCGATAGTTTTTGTACATTTCACGCAAATTATGATGTCGTTCGCCATCTGAAGAACTGCGTTTGAGCTTGAAAGAATAGCTTCTGGGATCTAGGGATTTGATGGCTTATTTTGGTATCTACGCTTTTTTATAACAAATGTTGATGCTAATTTCACTTCTATATATGTTTCTTGTATAAATGACAATAATTTCTCAGGACAATAATAGGAATCAATGATATCTTTGTGACACATTGTTTGTAATTCATGTCGATCTAACTTTGTTATTGTATTGTTGCCTTTAGTTTTCGTTTTGTGTTCTACGTTAAAAGAGAAACTGGTCATATAGTGATCTGATTTTTGTTTCAATTACTGCACCTGAGAGTTTACTCTGTTGTCCTTTGTAGAAGATATGGTCGAGGCACGCAGTTACTAATATATCGTTTCTAGATTCTTCTCGCTTTGGGATATTTACTCGTTTCATAAAACCATTTGAAATCTTCATAATTTTGTGTAATTCTGTTGTTTGATAAAATATTAATATTGATATCACCTATAACTATACATTTTTTAACGTAATTGTATTTTAACAAATATTCCCCCAGTTCCAAAATAAATTCTTGTCGGTGTAAGTTTGTAGGTCGATATACTGATAAAATGTGCCATTCTATCATAGCTAAATAAATAACCAGATGCATGGCTTCAAAATATCTTGATTTTATATTTATTTCTTGAACTCTCAAATTATTCTTATAATATGCAATGAGACCAACGCCTTTGCTATTTGTTCTCATTTTTGCTTATCTTGTAAATCCATTTATGTTAAATATACTTTGTACATTTTTAGGTGCTTCTTCTTAGATTTTCACTTCAGAAAATAGCATGATATCCAAATTGTTAATACTGTTATTTATATAAGAGGTGTAACTATTAAAATGTCCAACTAAATAATTTATATTTAAATAACTAATAGTGATATTATTAATGGCGTTATTTATTTTTGTCCAATCGTCAACATGATTTATTGTCTTGAAATTTTGATTATTAAATAATTCAGCATCTATATAATTAGTATCCATTAAAAATCGTGCTTTTCTTGAATTGAATTTATGCGTTAAATTATTAGTTATTTAATTTTTTCTAGGACAGTATCAAATACTATATGCACTATTGATGATTTGGTTTTCCAAAGTAACTTTTTTGTTTGGCTGGTTAACGATTAATAAATTTTTATTTTACCATCAAACCCTTCCCCGAGTTTGTTTCTATTTAAGATGGTCTTTAAATAAAGTAAAACTCACTTTGTTAATATCACACTATTTATTTTAAAAGTGTGATATTAACAAAGTGAGTTTTACTTAATTTAAATATTCAAGATGTATCACGAAGTGAACGCTTCAACCATTAATCAATAAAATGGTGTTGTTTTTGTATTTTAAAATTTCTTGTTTAAGCCCTGATTTTAAAAATTTTTAGTTGTATTTTGTGCAGTGTTATTATTAATGATTCTCTGTGAGGATTTTATATCATTATTATGCATATTTACATCCACGTTTCTTATTATATTGCACGCTAGATCGTCTGTATTCTCATTTTTAATATAAGGTACACGGGTAATATCAATAAATTTTTCAAAGGATTGTTGTTCGAGTTCGATTACTCGTTTATTTAATTCAATAATTTTTAAATCCTTTTGTTAATTTTCTTTGTGTAAATTGTCGACATGGGATTCCAAACTTTTTATGTGTTGTTTTAAATCCTTTTGACCATTTTTAAGATCTTCATATTAATCACTAATAAAAGCTAGACTTTTGTTTTGTTCTTTCAATTGAGCTTGCATATTTTGGATGAACGATTTTTTTCCCCGCATCTCTATAATAAGTTGTTCGGGATTTCTCAAACTGATGCCGTATTCTAATCATAGGTTTTTTGCTTCTTTTACTATTAGAATCTTTATAGAATTTACTGAAATATTAGATAAGTTATTTATCTTATTATTATTATCATCAAATAAAATAACAGCAAATTTATTTGGATTTATGATTAGTTGATATTTCGTGAATAACATCTAAATCTTTATTGATGTTTTCAATTGCTGACGCTCGATCTTCTAAGGAAAATAAATGTAATAACTGGGAATCATCTGCGAACATTTTTAATGTACAAGTTTTTGTGTGTTTATTAAAATTAGAGGTATATATCGAAAAAAGTATGGAACCTTCTCGCACCCCTCTAGCTACACATTTAGGATGTGATTGTTTGGTAGATACTTTTACACTCTGGATTCTGTTAAACAAGTAATTTTGAAAAATTGAGACCTCGGAAGGAGCCAACCCTATGCTTCATAAAATAGCTAAAAGAATGGAATGGTTGATCGTATCGAAAGCTGTACTATAATCAAGTAATGTTAATACCGCAATTTTGCTTGCATCCATAGTTCTCAAGATTTCATCTGTAACAAATAATAAAGCAGTAATACAACTTTAATTAGGTCTAAAACCAGATTGGTTATCGGGTATAATGTCGTTTTCATGAATTTACTGCCTTAATTCTTTGTCCATTATTTTTTCTAAAACTTTAGACAATACAGGTAATATGCTGATCGGTCGCAAAACTTTATATTCAGTATATTCGACTTTCGAAGTATTAGCTAGAGAAGTAGTTGTTTCAAATTAATTTGTTTTGTAGTCTTAGTAAGACTCATTGTTGTAGATTCACGAAATGTTTTCGTATTTTTAAATATATTATTTAATTTTCTACAACGAACTAAAGGATTTTAATACATTTTATGAACCTTAATGGACACCCTTTACAAGGTATTTTTTTTCTGTCAGGTGTAGCACTACACATAGATATGTTAAAATCTATGCTAAACTACGTTTCCCTTTTTAATTTTATACCCATCTCCTTCAGAATCTGAATCTGGAGTTTTAGACCTGGTATTGGAGAATTAATTTTTTCTCTTCTTTTCTGTAATTAGTAGAGGTTATGGATGATTTAATATGATGAAGGTTAAGTTATTAATTATTAATGTGTCTATTGTAAATTCAGGATTGAATATACTGAGATGATGAAAAAAAGGTATATGATATTTATTAATGTTAATGTCACGATCACAAGTGTGTCTACAGTATAATTATTGTGTTTGTAAGAAATATTTTTGCAATCAATTTTAAAGTTAACCAGTTCTTTTTCAGACTTTATTCCTTTTGGTAAATTATTGTACTCTTTTGTTCCGGATACAAGAATGCTATTTTTTAAGACGTCTGCTGTGTTGTGAACAATACTAATATCACTTTTTCGTCTGGTGTTATAATTATAGGTTTTCTTATTTTTGTTGAGTTTTATACTTGTTTTTTTCGTGACCATTAATTATTTTGTATATAATTATACAGATTTCAGCTTCAATTTTAGTTTCAATTTTTAGTTCAGGTACCAATTCATATAGTTGTTTAGTAGGAGTTTGTCTATTTAGGTTGTAAATAATCTTAATTATTTTATTTTGTTGTATTTGTAGTAGATTTAAGTTGAATTTTGTAGTCCCTCCCCATATACTGCATAAATAGTTTATTTTAGAATTAAATAATGTGTTATATAGGCTTTTTTGTGATATGGCAGATATATATTTACGGGAACGATAAATTGCTCCAATTGCAGAGCTCGTCTTTCGCATTATATTTTTAATGTGTTTATTTCATTTAAAATCATTTGTTATTGTTAGTCCTAGATAAATTGTTTCCGTTGTTTTTTTCCAATGATGAGTTATTTATTTTTATGTTTATGTCTTTTTTATTTTTATTTTTTTTGTGTTACTAGCATGTATGTTGTTTTCTTTGTATTTAAGGTGAGTAAATTACTTGTGTACCAATTGTATAAGATTTTCATTTCTACATTTATTAGTTCTTGGAGTTGATTTAGATCTGTACCACTGTATAGAATACAAGTGTCGTCCGCATATGTAAAAAATGATCCTTTTAGGCCCAATTTTGTTATATCATTAATATATGTAATGTAGAGTGTTGGTGGTAAAACACCACCTTGTGGTAATCCATATTCTGGGGTAGCCTTGTCGCTATTTTGTACCTATTTTGTCTGCTGTCTTCGGTTTTGTAAATATGAATTTATTAGTTGATATGGTGTTCCTCGTATACCCAATTTATCAAGTTTTTGTAGCAGTAAGTTTTTTGGGATGGTATCAAAAGCCTTTTTTAAGTCAATAAATACAAGTACAACATATCTATGTTGATCTAATTCTTCCTGAACTTTGCATACAATATCTAAACAGGCTGATGATGTTCCTGAACCCTTTTGATAGGCATATTGATGGTCTGATATAATATTGTTGTTCTTTATATGTAGTTGGAGTCTATTTAAAATTACCTTTTATACTATTTTTGCAAAAATTGATGATACTGCTATAGAGTGATAATTTTCTGGGTCCAGCTTGTTGCCTTTCTTGAATATGGGGGTTATAACAGTTTCCTTCAAAATCTCAGGGAATTGGCCAGTAGTGATCATTTTATTTATAAGTTCTTTAAGTAAAGGAATAATATCATTACCTAGAATCATAAGTATTCTTTTGGTTATACAATCTCGGCCTGGTGCGGAATAGTTCTTCATGCCTTGTATAATAGTTCGGAGTTCTTCTTCGGTTGTGTCATTAAAGCAAACATTTTCCGAAATTATTTTTTGTATAGTGATTCCTTGTGCTTTTGTTTGCTGTACCTCAGCTAATTTTTTCCCTATTGAAGCAAACTATTGATTGAATTCATTCGATATATCAGTTTCGTTTGTAATTAATTCTCCCGCTGATGTTCTAATTTCTGAGATGTTATTGTCTGATTTTTCCTTGCTTTTATTAAGAATTCTATTAATTTCAAACCATGTTTACTTTTCCTTGCCTTCTGCCGATTTTAATTTATTTTCATAGTATGTGAGTTTCCTTTGATGTATTAATTGGTTGGTATGATTTTTTTGTTTGTCGTATGTTTCTTTTAGATATTCATTATGGGGATTATTTTTATATCTCTTGTAACATTTGTTTCTTTCTTCAATATTAAGCATTATCTCCTTATCGACCCAAGCATTATCTGTTTTCCTCTTGTATGTTGTGGTTTTGGTTTCGCTGTTTATTATTTTCGTCAGGGTACTTATCAAATCTTGAAAGGTTTGTAATTTTGACTTATCAATTTGTGAAAATTTTAGTTTTATATTATCATAGTTGATTTTATGTTGTTGTATTCTAACATATTTTGCTTCATTTTGTTTACTTGCTTTGTATGTTGTGATTATAGCGTTATGATCTGATATATCGCACGGCTCAATGTTTAAGCTTAATTTGTCCATATGATTATTTGTCAAGACGTGGTCTAATATGATTCGATTTATCAATTAGTATTTTTTGTTTTAGGACACTAAATAAAATTGTACTTTCAATATTTGGTGGTCTATAGATTACTGTCAGATGGCGATTATGTGAAATTAAGTGTAATTTAATTATCTCAATATTAGTATTTAGTATTACGTTAAATTTAATATAATTTCTAATATAAATCGCCAATCCTCCACCTCTAGATTTTCTACAGTTAAATACTGTCTTAAAATTATTTAGATGGAAATAGTCAGTTTCATCTACATGTAACCAAGATTCGGTTATGGCTATAACGCCTAAATTCTTATACAAGGATGGTAGGGATTGGATATGATCAAATTTATTTCTCAGACTTCTGATGTTTAAAGGATAATATGTTTGTTCCATAAATGTAAAATGTGTAGTTTATTATTGTGCGTTTATTTTCATTTATTGTAATTTTATAAGATCCTCATTACTTTTTATTTGTATTATTTTCGACTTTTCATTCTTCCTGATAAATATTTTTCCATGCTTTACCCATACAAATTTATATCCTTTCTGTTTCTGTGATCTCGTTTCATAAAATAACTTATTGGTGTAGTTATATATTACTTGATTTTCTCCTTTTAGATTACATTCCAACACTTTGATTGACCCTACATCTTTTCTCATTTTTCAAGACTTTATTTCGTATTTCCTGTGATTTGAATTTTATTACAATTGGCCCTGTGTCTTTGCCTTTTCTGTACGCTTCTATTATGTCATCACTGTTTATTTTAACATAAATTCCTTTCAGTACTGTTTTAGTAATTTCTTCTGCTTCTTCATCACTTCCTTGGTTAATGGTTTTTAAAATTAAAATTAAAAAAATATACTACATAAAGTGTATGGACTCAGGAGCTCGATTAAACTAGCTAAAAGAACAGATATTAATGAGGAAGGAACGTACGTGCTATTTGTGAATGGGGTGTTTTTCCTTAACAACTTCAGAAAATATCAAATAGTATTTTTTACTCATATTATCTTTAAATGATTCCCTACCACACCTGTTTCCCTGCACTCCTTTTCATGCTCTTAAGGGGGCCAAATTAGACAATTGATTATTTCATAAGATTTATGAAGGTCAAATTAAACCAAAAGTTTGTCCTTATCATCAAGAACCATCAGACATTTATTGTAATTAATGCACAATATTTCGAACTTAAAACTCTTCCTATTCGATCTCGGGGTAGAAAGGACAAGCCAGACAATTGCTAATGTTACTAGATTTAAGAACACATGGAATAAAAATATTGCTACTGTAGATATCCCTATTATTAGAAGTCATCAAACATTGAGTTCGTCGTCGATTGGTTGAAATAAATGCTCAGGAATTACGATTACGGTGCTTTAAAACATGTTTATGGTATCATAACAGGTGACAAATTATTGATATATGCTTATGAGCCCGAAAGTAAACAGCAATCAATTGTATGGATCTTTCAAGATGAGCCAAATCCAACAAGAATTGTTTGAGCAGGAAGCACTTAATGGTGAGGTTGTATGGTTGTAGTAGAAGTTCCCATTGCAGGAAACATGATGTTGGCGATTTGGCCAGATGATCGGTGCTGATGGTGATGGGGTAGCTAGCTTTCAATGTAGCCACAGAACTTGGTAACGGTGCAAAGAATGGCTAGAGCTTTTCATTCCGTCATGGAGTAGCTCTTCTACGATTTGATGAAGTGGCGGCTAGCGTATATAACGGTGTGCTTATTTTCTTTCTCCTCTTAGACGAGAACCGCCCCCATAGCGTAGTCTCTGGTGTCTGTTCGTATTATAACGGATGAAGGCTTCCTTCTCTTCGGTGGACTATTTCCACGTAGCTTACTTCTTGGCGAGATTGGTTAGAGGACGAATCACATCGGTGAAGTTTAGCACAAAACATGCTTGAACGAATAATACAACTTCTTTCTCGTTCCTTGGGGCACGTCTTTTGCTGATGGTTTGCATCTTTTCTGGATCTGTCTGGATTCCTTCCGAGGCGACATAATCGCGTTTTCTCACGATTTATCTTCAGGCGGGAAGTACGAAACTTTTCCAGCACTTTTGTGTTGTTCGTATATGAAGGATTTAAGGATGTGGTCATTCAGGTACACGAGCAGTTGAATTGTTGGTAACTCTCTGAAGAGACAGTCCATTAGGCGCTGGAACGTAGCTGATACGTTCGAGGCCAGTGTTTGGTTGGTCTTTAGTGGAAACCAGAATTTGCCAACATTTGATGTTGGATATCCATGAAGGGATACTGATTGAATGTAGGAAGTCATCAATCCGATGTAGTGATTTGTAACGGTGAAGACTTTAATTTCTGTTAGTCAATTGAACGACTGTTCTTCGTGTCAATTGAATATTCAGCTATGGCAACCGCTTCTATTATCGTTTCGAACAATTTTCGGAAGTCGTCTAGAGTCCTTCTTCATAACACTGATCCTTGATGGCTTCTCAACGATCGCAGCGAGTTGCACCCCTCAAGTAAAATATGTATGCATATAATTTTAATTAAAATGTTAAATAAATCTTGAATTAGCCTTAAGTATAGTAAGAAAGGTAAAAATAAAAGTTTAGTAAGTTTAATAAACCAATGAACTAAAAGGATTCCTAATTGTTACATTTAATTAAAAGTTTTATAATATCAAGTTTTACCTATAATTAATTTTGATAATAATTTAATTGCAGAGATTCATTTCGAGAATAATATCTGCGGAAAACAAAAGGAGTCGAACGTTCCTGGATCTTTCTAATTACGTCCTTTGTCGGTTTAATTCACTTTTGTCGGCACGGTGAAAGGAGGACAAATTGGCGGCCGTAGCAGGCAATGAGTTATGTATAAGGTAGAGGAGCTAATTCCGGCAAATTAAATTTTCCCTGTGGTGGATTTATGAGTGGAATACCACAAACGCGGCGGTTTTCTTATGGGGAAACTCCGAAACAATGAGCGCCGGTCGGTTGGTGCAGCAAATGCAGAGACCGGAGTGGATCTCCGTGCCGAGGAGGGTGCATCCAACCTCGGACAACAGAAATTGTTTAAACATGGACACTTGAACACGTTTCCAAATAATTGCATCTCCACTCTGTCCCGTTCCCATTTTATTTCCACCAGGGGAAAACTTTTCAGTGGAGTGAAACTTTGATGAGCATTGTACATCCCGAAGTTATCTAACATGATTATGCCCCGAGTTTCGACAACCCGTTTAATTAAACAAAAAATGCAAGACCTTTTTCCGGGCTCTCTCACTCCGGATGAAATGGGGAGTCACGCCCTCCCTGTGGAAAGGAGGAACGAGAAAAAGTGGCAATCGATGCACAAAAAATGTTGGGAAATTAAGCGCGTCACGTAGTGAGGGCGAGGGGGGTGGCGAGGCGTGTGCGAAATTCGCAGTGCGGCCCTTTCTTCGGATCGGATTTTTTTTTTCACGCGCCCGCTTCTCTGTTTGTGTCCTGGATTTGCGCTTAATTTCCGTGTTTATTCGGTGGCATTTTTCCGGATTCACGGTGTCCGACGCTCAAGATAAATAACAATTACATCTGGCGCCGAGTTCCGGTTGCGAGCTAAGCGAGATCGAGTGGTTTATAAGTCGGAATGGCTTTAATGGGAATTGGTGGTCGAAGTTCCATTACTGGAACGATGTTGCGGGATCTATATGTATCACTTAACCGCATCCATTTATTACAAAACATTTTTGTTATGTTATACACAAAAGTATTACTACAAGAAAGTCGGCCAAAAATGACTATAACACTAAGACATTAGTCAAATAACTTTCTTATAATTTAATAGCATCATTTTGTGTTCATCCTCTCATGATTATTTTGACATTGCTTAGCTTTATGTCCTATACCTTTACAGTATAGGACATAAAGCTAAGCAATGTCAAAGCAACTATGCTATGTTTGTAGAGAGGACGAAGACAAAATGATGCTATTAAATTAGAAGGTAGAGGTATTCCTCCTCGCCCAACTGCTTATATTCGGACCCAGAGTACTTTTCTGGAGTTATTCCATTTGGTTTCTATTCTTCCCTTCTGTAGTAGTTTAACCCTTGACTATAGCGTACTAAAGTCCTCTCAGGTTTATTACCTTAGATCCTTATTTTAAGATTATGTTCTTCTAATATACTTAAGCAAAGTGATGATTGCATAATCTAACCAACCTATTATTCTTTACAGATTTTAGGCAAATCCTAGGCGCATCTCGCTGCTTAAAACGAGTATAAGGTAAGTCATTTTAATTCAATTACCTATTATTACTTTCCCTATATAGAATATATAGGGGAAGTATTGTTTTTAAGGTCAAAATGACATGTTCGTTAATAGACATGTCGAATCAATTCTTTACACATTCTAAATCTCTCGAAGATAATTTTTGGAAATTAAAAAAAAATATTATTAAAAATTTCTACAACCCTCGAAAATTTTCAAGGAATTTTGAAAGCAATTTCTTTCAGCTTCTAGTAAAGTAGACGGGAAAATCGTGCAATTTGTAGAAGAAATTACTAGAAAACTTTGGTTGTAAGATACCTGAAAAATATTTTAGATATTTAGTGGAGGGTTTCTAGAAAGGCTTACAAATTCTAGTCATCAAAAATCTACCTAAAAGCTTCTAGTAAAATAGATAGGAAAATCTTACAAATCTTAAAACTCTGGAAGAATTTTTTTTTAATAAGAAAATTAATTCTTAAGAAATTCTACACGAAATGTAAAGGAGCAAATTGTGGAATTATAGATAATAATAATGCTGGAAAATTGCATAAACCAGGGAAAAGTTTCCAAAATTCAGAAGAAAAATCTTCAAAAGATAAAGAAGAGCGATTGAGATTCTAAAAATTTTGAAAAAAACTATTGTTTATTATTTAATCTCATGCTAATAAGTTATTGATGACAATGTTTGCAATTTTAAAGAGAAATTTCTAAAATCAAAATGTATTTAGTACATCTGTAGAATAAATTTCATAAATGTTTAAGAATCCTGAAAAATATTCAAGGAATTTAGGGAATAAATTCTATAAAGGCATGAAAATTATGATCACCAAAAAACTTCATAAAAATCTCTAGTAAAATAGGTGAAAAATTTAGAGAAGAAATTCCTAGAAAATTCAAAATGGCACACCTATAGCATAAATTCTTTATATATTCTAAAATCCTTGAAGTCAAACTTTGGAAATTAAAAAATTAGTTCCTTAAAATTTCTACAATCCTCGAAATTTGTTTAGGAATTTCGAGAGCAAATTTATGGAAATTTAGAAAATAATAATACTAGAAAATTTCAACCATAAATATTCTAGAATGCTAAAAAATTTGTTAGAAATTTAGGAGAGAATTTCTAGGAAGGCTTGGAAATTTTAGTCTTCAATAATAAAAGCTTTCCTAAACACTTCTAGTAAAATAGATGTAAAAATCCTGCAATTTGGAGATGAAAATCCTACAAACAGAATTATGGAAAAACTATTGTTGATTATAAAATTGATACTAATGTTTGCAATTTGGAAGAAAAATTCCTACAAAATTTTGATGAAGTATAAACTCATTACATCTGTAGAAAATTTTATTGTAATTATTTCAGCTGCAGTATTTTATCCATTATTTTAAGATTTATTTTCTACAATTTTTTTTTTAGAATTTTCACGAAATTCTATTCTAATCGTCGAGATTAGGATTTTGGTAGTTCTAGAATAAATTTCTTACATATTTTTGTGGATTCTAGAACTATTGTTGAATTTATTCTAACTTTTCTTATATAGAATTTGAAAAATATTACATAACTTTACCTACTTTAATATTTATTTATTAATAATTTTTCCATTTTTTGCTTATTACTAATAAACTGTAGGAGTTACATAAGACTTATATAAAAATTAATTGTAAATAATCCAAAATTTAGAAAATTATTAAGATTTAACATTTCGAGTAAACCTTATAGTTTTCGTGAAAAATATAGGGGAAAGTACTATGATGGCTACATCACCATTTTTATTCTTGCGATTTTGCTTAATTATATAGTAATTTGATAATAATTAAATGTATTATTATTTAAATATTATAAAATTCATAACTGTTATTCCGATTAAATACTGATGCAGTGGGTGATTAAATGAAATTATTAATATTTATAGGGTTGCGTCAGTGGCCTTATCGGACCGTCCATCACGTTCCGGGCAGAGAATAATTCATAAAGTGGTTTATCTTAAAAATGGGCACATACATCTTCGGGTTATCGCCGGAACGTTGCCTCATATTTCCTGGGTTATCTTAAGAATGCCCATAAACATAATCGTGCATGGCTCTATTAACCCGAACGGGCCATTCCTGTAATAATTCCATCCATTCCCGAAGGCGATCGCGTTCGATACGAAAATATACGCCTTCAAATATAAAAACCGATAACAATAATATATTTTTAATCGGTGAAACCGGCTAATACGTTGAATAATGCATCGTGCTGACGTCGTCGTTTACATAGACCGTGATTTCGTTGATTTACATGGCTGGCATGGTTGTGATATCTGGCATCTAACGCATGCCACGGGCACATTGCTTTGTTCCGGGGTCCTCTGCAACCCCCCATCATCCGCCACCCGTCTAACAAACACTGCGCCCGCAGTATTTGCTACACGTCTGCACTTCAAATTAATTGCTGCTATTATTTTGTAAACACCGGGGGTGGTTTTTCAGGGCCTCTACGTAATTAATCTCTATACTCGTCGTGACAGTGTTTTAAATTAAAAGTGGCCCAACTATACATTTTAATAATGAAGATGGTTATAAGTTTCAAGAAGGTATTTGCCTAATCTTGATTATTTCTTTAATAGTTTTATATTGATTGTTATACTAAAATTTCAAGGTTAAAATCTAAACATTTCCAAATGTTTATTAAATAAATAAGAGCTGAATCAAGCAATTTAACAATTGGATGTATCCAAGTGGGGATAATCGTTGAGCGTCGTCGCACTTATTGAGTTTGTCGGTATGTTTTTCTATTTTGATTAAAATGTTGTAATCATAATGATGGTTGTGACCGTTACTATGTGGTAAATCATAATGAAGATTGAATAAAACACTTACTATGTTTAAAATGTTTTAATACTGCCATAAAATTTATTTCGTGTCTCATGTTTCTTGAATATTCAGCTAGGTAGTTTTTTTTTTCATTATTAATTCATTATTAATATCAACTTCAAAGCACAGCAAGTATTGTCGTACTTAGAGACCATAAATAAACCATCTGGAGTTTAATTAAGAACTTCATTAACCGCATTTATTTGTAAATAATTAATGCACTGCCATTAAGTGGATAGCGGAGGCGCTAATTTATTAAGTACATTCCGGGTACCGTAATTAAGTAATTAAGGGGAAGATCGACGGGTTTGCAATAGGGCCGCCGAGCTATTTAGGGCCGTACCCGCGGCCTGAGACCCCTCGTTAATTACGTCTTAGGCATCAAAGAAGAACCGACGCCGCCGCAACTGCACACACAGTATCCACTTAGTGCAAGGCCGAAGGGATTAAGTGCATCCCGAGTCTTGCTGCAGCCGAAGGGCGTCTTAATTGGGGTTATAGAGGAGGCGGTTGCACGATACTAAACACTTGAATTCTTGATGCCTTCGATTTTCTGCATTTAGAGTGCAGTCTCAGTGATAAACCCTTGTGAGCGAAATAAGAATACACAGAAATGTTTAATAGAGATGATTTTCGCATTTAATATTCAATTAACCTAAGTTATATTTAGAACAGAAGTGAAGACATCGGCAATTAAGCTCAGAAGACAAACGGCAAATAATAACAAAGTTCGATTGGCAGCTAGAATTTTTACTGTGTATTGTAAAAATGTATATTACACACTAGACTAATTAAAGTATAAAACTAACGCGTGCAAAATAATTTCCAACAAAAATTCGCTCAATTCCACGCAACATTTAAAACACACATTTAACTAAAATATATGAATTGAAAAGCGCATATTACTGGCGTTTGCTATAATAAAATTTTATATAGTTACTATGTATAGCAATCAATACGTTCTCTATTAACACTTTTTTGTATAAAATGTATTATTTTTATTCGAATAAAAAAATCCTGCTATTTCCATAACGCTATAGTCATTACCATCAGTATTCCATTAAAGACGAGTATAGACACTGAATTCGATTTAATCATATTTAAAGCTAAAAGCTTAAAATTGATTGGTTTAACGACGTAATAAAATCTTACTACGAGATCCCCGTTCATCCGGATTACGACAGCAATTGAATGCAGCGGAACGCAGTTATTCAAATGCCGTCTAATCCGGGGGATACACTTATGAAACGCGATATCGGAGGGTACGTTACGTACAGCGAGGACGTTATGGTGGATGCGCCGGGACGTGGGTGGGTTTAACCGGTCCCGCTAATTCGTCGGAGTTCACATTACAGCGGGAATTATCGGGCATATGCAATTTGCACAGCGATTTCCATGCGACGCAAGTAAGTCGCGAGCGACATTACCGACCGGGATCACGTGCATGTATAACGGCCTTCCTGTGTTTATGAGCCGTTAACTAACCGGTAATGTTCGTCGGTTATCATTCACGCCGATCTTAATGGCAGTTCGATCCCTGCATACCGGCCAGCGTTCAGAACGTCTAGTTGGCCGGGGTGCCGAGGTGAGAACTGCCTTCGGGTTGAATGTGATTCGTGCATTTTTTATGGAAGAAAGTGAAACTGTTAGGAAAGACTTGAGTTTAAATTTTAATAATATAAACATAACTATAATAGTATTTAAAAGAGACTAAAAATCGTTTTAGATTGAATAGCTATACTATTTTTCTAACGGGTGTCCAACAATTATTGCAGTCCCGGGTGGCGTTGGAATAAAAGACGTAGGTCGATTCTTACATGTTGCAAATAAATGAACTGACATTTTTAATGCACATTTAGGTTATGTTTGACAATTAACATGTCAGTTCATTTATTTGGCACATGAAAGAATTGACCTACGTTTTTGATTCCAACGCCACCCGGGACTGCAATAATTGTTGGACACCCGTTATTTGGATAACCGTTGACTGTTAGAGTTAGAGTCTTTGTCATGCGCCTGAGATCATTTGAGATCATGTGTCCCAAGTAGAAAGTCGGGATTTAATTTACAATAATGAAATATTACTCAGCTCATAACGATACTTACTCGAATCCTTTCATATACTACGACAAGCTAGTCTCTTTTATTCTCAGAGAATATCTTGGGTAAATGCCATTGCTCATATAAAAACAATGTTCTTTTCCTGTTGGTTTTAAGAATTTGTATCACTTTTCAAATCGATGAGATTAAAACTTTCGTCCTTAGTCCTAATGCAGTTCCAATCTTATGCCAACTTTTGAATTAGTACATTCTGTATTATTTATGTTTATTAGGTTGTTGATGGGCTAATATCGATCCATTTAAATAGTACAGTAATCCATAACAATGTTTTAATTTCCTTCATGGGAAATGGTCTAGCAAAATTAATTGCGACGCTTACGGTTGAGCTTCAAATGCTGTACTAGCATATACAATTTTTTTCATCACTATTTGGCATATATTTTATAGTTTACTCAGCAGAATCTTTGACTTAGTTTATAAAAGGTTTTCGACATTCAAAAATATCCACCAGAAGTTTTTTATACTGAACCCAATACATTTTATTTTTGATTTTTCATTTATTGTTGTCCATACTATAAAATTTATAGATATTGAAATATCTAACATATTACGAACTAATAGCCGTTGTAGCGGTGGCAACCTTCTCTTCCTCCATCTTGTCGATCTTGTGGCCACCCATGAATGACAGCTGGTGTGTGGAACCTACCGTGGCCGAAGTTGGACGCGGTGTTAATGAATTTAAGGTTGATCTTTTCTTCAAAGTGATGATCCCATGCAGCAACCCTTGGTCATAGTTAACCTCACCGTAGTGGGTGAAGCCGCCCATCGGAGTGACTCTTATCAGTCAAGTCATACTGGGTTGAAACGATGTTTTTGATGGTCTGTAGATCCTTGGAGTGAATTCGGTATATTTTGTTCATATTTGATCTGCATGGGCAACAGTGAAGGGAACTCTAAATAGATGCCAAGCACAAATACAAGCAACTTTTCGAAGACCCTTGTGCATCTTACAGGGCAGTTTCTTGGCATCCCAACGAGAAGTTGGTGACACCAATGCAATCGATTATTTCATCTTGAGTAAAAACTTCACCAATTGCTACAGTCGTTTCCAGATGATCACATGCCCACTTGATACCTCAATGGTTGGATTGCCATAACATAAGCCTTCTTTTAACGTTGTTTCAGCAGTTTCATCTGGGTATGAGCAATGATTCGAAGAACCTTGCTGTACTGGTTAATCTTTGAATTTTCAACTCATCATGCATTTTAGGACGATATCACTTTTCTGATCCTTTTGGATTTTCTTTAAATTATTGTTACTTTACTTACTTTTATTTACTTTCTTTCAATTTTGTATAAGATATAAAGCATAGAGTTTTCTTTTATTTGCAAGGGAAATCCACTTCAGTTCTTTGAAGTTGTGCAAATTGTCATATTTCCTTATATCACACATGTACCTAACGCAGGAATTTTGAATGCTCTATATTCTAGTAGATTAGTATTGATCAACGCACATAATATAAAGTATATCACAGTAATTGATTTCCGATAATACAATAGTCTCGCAAAGTGTTACTTTTAAGCTAATATCTAAGAGTTGTCTGCTATTGTACAATAGTTTCAAACGACACTATGCTTTTCGTATCGTACTATTAACAAGTTTTTAAATCTTAGATTTGAGTCAAATGTCATTCCTAAATTCTTGACTTCAGCAACACTGTTCATCATGACACTAAAATCACCAATTTTATTAATTTTTTTTTTTCTGCCTACGAGTAAAATTGATGAATTACTGCTTTTCAAAGCTGTTTGAAGTAACCTTTTCAAGTCAGTGGTAATTTTGATATATGCATGTGTTACACTTGAAGGATGAAATGCTGTGTAAATTTGGATATCATCAGCATAAAAATGATGTTTGCAGTTCGGAATAGAAGATTCGAATCGAACTGTATAGATAGTGTAGGGGAATGGGCCAAGAATGGATCCTTGAGGGACGTTTCGCGAAAACAATACTTTCCTTATATATTCTATGAAGAAAGTAAGAAAACCTACCTACACGTATACAGGTTGGACTCAGAAACAACTAAAGTATCTTTGTTCTAGTTTTTAGATAACAAAAATATTAAAATGTAATTATGTGAAAAATTGCTAATAAAACAGAATATATAAAATATATAAAACGCTCGGTATCTTTCTCCAAGCTACAAGAGATAGGAAATCAGGACCTGTGGGAGAAAGGAGTTATATGCCTTCGATATTTCTTCCAATGTGCCCCCAATAAGAGACTGGGAAATCAGCCATAGGAAGGAAATGCAACAAATCATTAATTAAGACGCTTCTTAATAAAATTATTTATTATATTTCTTTTGTATGGGCTGGATGATTCAGCTAAATAATGTATATGTTTTACTGTATTCTCTTCTCAAAAATTTAAATTTTCTTCGGGCAGAGTTTTGATTCAGAATCTTATAAATGTCTGAACATCTTGATTTGATAAGCCTGTTTGCATTTTAAAATGTAAAAAGATATAGAAGAATTGGCCAATATGTCTAAAGTATTTACGATTCGAACTAAGAAGAAAATAAATATGGTTTTTAGTTATTAAGTTGTCAGTAATCATCACCAATGCCAGTCGATGTATTACTATTCTAACATGACTGGATTTTCCAATACAATATTGGAAATCTCTACGAAGCTCTCGCTCTCTATGTCCCATGGGATCCTATTAACTTTTTATTTTTCCATCAAAGCTCTTTTCTCTCTCTCTGTGCGTTTAGTTGATCGAGTAATTATTTTGTATTGAATGATTTTTATTTAGTATGAAATATATTCAAATATGATCAACTTCTTCTATTTAGTACTTTCATCTAAGCTCGAACCATTATTAATTATTCATTTTACCATATTTTATTTATTTTTATTGCCAATATTTCTAATTGAAGTATTACCCAGAATCTATAAAAACTTTACGTCTTTTAAATATTACTAGAGCGATGTATGGGGCAAGGGCTACAAAATCGCGATAGGGAAACTAACAGCGTATGGTGTTATAGAACTAATAATAATAATAATAATAATAATAATAATAATATATATTTGTGCACATACAATTTAGTTTACACAAGTCCTAATTAATACATATACTGGCATACATATACATATATACATACATATATATACATAAATATACGCAACTAATCTACAATAAATTACAATAAATAATATAAATATTAAAAAATAGATATAAATAGATGACTAATTAAAGGTAACACTTGAAAAATTATAAAAAAGATATTCTTCACATGTGTAAAACGCATTTACAAGTAAAAAATCTTTTACCTTTCTTTTAAAGATATTAAAAGGTTCCTCACGAATTTGTAATGGTAATTTGTTATAGAATTTTACGCCGTAATAATTTATTCCGGTTTTGGATTTGAAAAGACGGAGAGATTTTGGACAAATATTTTCTTTGTTTCGAGTATCGTATTCGTGTGTATTGTCGTATTGCTGATAGCTGCATATATTTTTTTAAATATATTTAAGGCACTCAAATATATATAAACTAGGAAAAGTTAATATTCTTAAATCTACAAAAGCTTGTTTGCAGTTTTCCCGATACCCCAATCCAGCTATTATTCGGACTGCTCTTCGTTGGAGAGTAAACATGCGATGCCTTATAACTGAGTGTCCATAGACTAATACACCATATGATATATGTGAATGGCATAGAGAGAAGTATGCTGTTCTCAATGTTTTTGTGGTTACTTCTTGAGATAAGCTTCTTAACAGATAAATGCTTTTATTGATTTTTTTTGAGATTTCATCGCCATGATTGTGCCACAATAGGTGTTGGTCAATATGAAAACCTAGAAATTTCACGCTTTCCTTGTTATCAACTGGATTATTTTTTAAAGTAAACACCATATGTTGTGTTTTAGTTGCATTTAGTTTAAGGCGATTACTATTAAACCAGACATTTGCCATTTCAAGAACTTCCTGATTTTGATTAATCACTTTGTCATGAGTATCGGCAGTACTAATCAATGTGGTGTCATCTGCAAAAAGTACTACCTTACAATTGTGCATAAATTCGGCAAAATCGTTTACGTACAAAATGAATAACAGAGGACCTAACGTTGACCCTTGGGGCACCCCGTTATTTATTAATAACTGCTCAGAATAAACTCCATTAAAATAAACACACTGTTGTCTATTGCCAAGGAAAGACATAATGAGTCGGCAACTGGAAGGATGAAGGTTGTAAGTATATAGTTTTTTAATTAGATGATCATGAGACACACAATCGAAGGCCTTGGATAGGTCTACAAATGTTGTTAAAGAATACTTGGAATGTTCAAAATTATTAATGATGTAATTAATGAAATCAAGTGCTGCAGTAACTGTTGATCTGTTTTTCCTAAATCCATGTTGACTTTTTGTAACAAACGAAGAGCAATTGAGAGTCGCCAAGAAAGTATTCCCACAAAACATAGACGATATAGCTGAAGAACATGAGACGAAAACCAATACAGACATATGCAGAATCGAAGAAATAATAGAGGCAGGAAGTAAGATAAGGAAAAACAAGGCACCTGGACCAGATGGAATCCGAGGGGAAGTAGTAAAAGTACTGGACACAAAATACCCGAAATTTTTCTTACCAGTAATGGAAAACATCTTCAAGAGTGGAATGGTCCCAACAGGTTGAAAAAGATCAAAGATTGTCCTAATAGAAAAACCAAAAAGAGAAGGAGAAGAGACTACATACCGACCGATATAACCGATATGCGAGCAGATAATCGCTAAGAGAATAAGAGAAGAATTGACACAAAAAGAAAACCTGTAAGAAAACCAATTTGGTTTCAGAAAACGACGATCAATGGTAGATGTAATACTAACAGTGCTAAAAGACCACAAGCACTTTGGGAGATACGCATTGGGTGACGCTGGATGTAGCCAATGCCTTTAACACAATCTCGTGAAAATCCATTATGCAGGAAATGCGGATAAAAGGAATAAGTGGATATCTCATAAAACTAGTCAACAATTATTTATTGTTTACTGTTTATTTATTTTTTGTACATATTTCTTAAAAAAACATACATTTAAAACAAATAGAATACAAAAAGAAAAAGAAAGAGAAAGAACAATACTAGTAGGTGAGTCAGAGATCGAAATGAAGTGCGGGGTTCCCCAAGGGTCGGTTCTGGGACCTTTGATGTAGAACATTGCATACGATTGACTCCTTAAACTGCAGGTTCCAGAAAGAATAAAATTAGTGGGCTTCGCGGACGACGTGGCCATGGTGGTCCATGCGAATACCAAAGACGAACTAATAGAAGAGACAGTGATAGATATTGAATATTGGATGAGAGAGAAGGGGCTCCAGTCTGCACCACACAAAAACCAAAATAGTGTTATTAAAAGGAGGACGAAAGATAAAAGCCATCCAAGTGTACATATCCGGACAAAGTATAGAGAGAAAAATACAATAAAATATCTAGGAGAGAATATTGGAACAAATGGAAACATAGGACATCACATTATAAACACAGACAAAAAAGCAGAAAAGACACTAACTAAACTTAACAGAATTCTTCCGAACATAAGAGGCCCAAGGGTAAGCAAGAGAAGAGTGGTCGCAAATGTAATAAATTCCATACTGGGTAAGATACAAGAAATACCGAGACTTAATAACGAGGACACAGAGAAAAGTCCTACTGAGAGTTTGCTCGGCACACTGCACGGCCTCAGCCAAAGTCCTTCAAGTGGTGGCAGGCTGTACGCCGATACACCTTCTAATAGAACAGAGGGCAGCGAATTGGAAGAAATCCTAGACAATAATATCTGACAAGGACACAGGAAAAAAGTAGGAAGAACAATAGGAGAAAGAAGAAGAAGTAGCACAATAGACAAAGGGGCACTCCGGAACATACCTTCTTTTACTGCGAGGAATTCCAGGAGGAAAGAGAACAGTGCAAAACCAAAATAGAGCAAAACATACACCAGAAAACATTACAGGATTGATGACTAGAAACAAGGAAAACTGGGACGTAATTAGTACATACATCAGAAATATAATCTAAAGAAAGAGAGAGGAAAAAACAAGACTACACTGTAGACAAAATTTAAATCTCCGGCTCTCCTGAAGAAGAAACCAATGGTAGTACCAGAATGAGCATACGTTATGGAGCAACATAAAGGGGTTTTTTAGTGCGATGGAGCGAACCCTACCTCTGGGCAACCCCAATCTCACACAAAGCCTTAGGTAGTATCTGAATATATCCCGCTGTAGGTTTTTCTCCTTTTCAAAAGAAAGCATTCAAGGATAAACTGAATGATTTGAAATCCAGCAAATACAAATTCGGCAGATTTAATAATCCAAACAATGTCGACTAATGCTAATTTAGAAATAGACAAATAACATTTTAACACTATGTACAATATATATTTTTGTCTGTATCAAGTTTCTGTGGTAGCACAAGGAAAAATTTAAAGATAACGTTATGCCAAGAAGAAGTTCACCACGTAGTAATGGTCTAGATCCGGCTCAAAGGACCAATACGATTAGATGCCTGCTTGGAGGAGGTGGCTCCATAGAGTTAAGAAAAGAGGAAGAAATTGTTCTCTAAGATTCTTAGGCTCTTCGGTGAGAAACACGTATCTCGAGACAAAGCTGGTTTAAATCTGATTTATTTCCTATGCTACTTACTTTGTACATACAATTTTTGTTTAGCAAAAATTTATAAAGGTTAACATTGCACAAAAGATAAATAATTGACATAATTTACACATAGGAAATATTTGGAAGATGAATGCGTTTTGCTACTGATAGCAGTACGCCCTTATCTCTTCTTTATATCCCATCATTGCACGATAAGAATGCGCTAATCTATCGTTGATGATACGCCCTTTTCAATCATTAAATTGTAAATCCTGCCTTCATCATATTTACCATTAGCGAGATATTTATAAAAATAAATGCTACCACAGAAGAAAATACAAATTTTGACTTTACAGCCCTTTGCAAAAATTTTTCTGTCTCTATAATTTTAAAACTTTATTTATTAATATTATTTATTGTATTATTTTTGAAAGTAAATATGATATATATTCAACTGAAATTTAAGTTTTTATAAAATATGTCCCCTTCTGCACGTGGAACGCCGTCGCGGGAATATATGTGCCGGCTGTAAAATCGAGAAAAGGAGAACGACCCCCCCAAAAAGGGAAGATATAGTTTTATTCGACGTCCGCAATAATCCGAATAATCTGTCCTCATAAAAAAATGCAATAAAATTCGCCTCCCTCGCCGTCAGGCCGAGATATAAAAATGCGCATCCGTCTTCATTCCGAGATAATGTATAAAAATGTCCCTCATTTGTGTCCATACATCGACAGGAGGTGAAATAAAAATAAAAAAAAAACGGCAATAAACTATGTGCAGACATTAGGTAAATATATATTAAATACACATTAATCTCCCGCGTGTTTATATTTATCTATTTTATTTATATAATTCAGTTGTCATAATTTTATCAATAAAGATAGAAGACACCATATGCTCAGTACTTTATTAAGAAATTAGTTTATAGAATTACTAGTTTATTTATTAACCTCATTACCTAATTAATTAATTTCTTAAATTATTATGAAATGTGTGTAAGTTTATTAACAACGCAATAAATTTTATTTATTCGAATAATTTATAAATTACAGATATAAATTAAGTCGGAATTATTAAGGAATATTTCACGAGCGTTTAATAAATTCCGCACGAAATTATTTCTCAAGGAACTCAACAATATTCGCGTAAAATACCGCCGGCAATGAAAGGAGGAAAATGCGAAAGTGAAACGTAAAGGCCCTCCTTCACATACGTAATAAACTTTTATTCACCTATTATATCATCCAGTCCCATCAAATTATACAGAACTACCCACTTACTCCACTTCAACCCGGCACAAAATCTGTTCGTCATACCCGCAGTTGCGTAACTCCGCCGCCATTCCTGAAATATTCACGCAGACACGCCGAGGGATGCAAATTTCATCCCCGCGGCCGAAAAGTTATTAGAATATCTGCATTGAACGCTCAGTTCTTCTCAGGTAATTTAAAGCTCGTCCCGTCACATTATTTACCTTTTTTTCGGGCCCACACGCGATACCCACCCCTACATTACGTATTCATATTATTATTCCTTCCCCTTTTATACACATTCAAGATGTAAATTTTCGTACGGGGAGCTACTTGCACTCATATTGTGGGACGTAACTCAATTTCACCCCCGGGCTTGTGTATTTGCCTTGGTATTTTTTTTTTGTGCCTTTGGAAAATTCCACCGCACGAAAATCTAATTTAATTTCTTTAGATTACTGATACGGATACACTTACGTCAGTTTCCCAACTCAATATAGCTTTGGATAAATATAATTTTAAAGAATTCGCTTGTCACAACAACTTACAAACATTAATGTTTATAAAATACACATTTATAATAAGGCAAATCCAAATACAATAGTACTCTTATAAAATTAAAATGAACTGTTAAGAAAGTGATTACAAGTTCTTGTAGATTTTACGAAAAATTTTCGTGTTTTTATAATTATTGATTTAAAGTTTTATATTGAGTATATTTTAAATAAAGTATTTCAATTCTGTTTTTATAACTAACGTAAATAATACGTATTTGTATTCTTAGTAACGTTGAAACTGATAAGTTTTTCTAGGGATCCCTAATGGGTTCCGAGTGCAGTTTGCACCCACTTTGCAAGACACGCGGTCGCTTTGTTAAACTTAGATTAAAATTTCCGACGACCCCGATGGCCCCCCACTTTACGGAAACTGTTCGAAACTTCGGACAGGGAATAGTTTAGGTAATTCCTGTGTGATCATCCCTTTTAACAAGATTTCCATCCAACGAAAGAACCGCGCAGAAATTGCGGTCTGAAGAGCAAATATTTAAACGGGATTATTTAAAGAACCGAACTGAATCATAACTTATCCAATTAGGTAGATTATAAGACTGCTGATAGTTATTGTTAAAGTTTTATAAGATACGCTGTTTACAGTGTAAGCTTTCATTTTTTATGTTAAAGCAATTTTCATTTTCTACAGTGAGATAAAAACGAAATGTGATGAAAAAACTTGAAGGAATTACGCTATTATAATCGTAGTTATTTTTTTTTAACATTAATTTTTATTAATTCATATTATAAATACATTTTAGGGAAAACAGATTTAATGAAAATACTTCTATGCTTACATTTTTATACATCTTATATGTAAGATATAGGTAACTGTCCTTTCAGCAAAGGATTTCTTAATGTATTAAGAAGAAAAACATTATGCAGACAGGTTTACTTAACCTGTAGAAGTCACAGAGGAAGTACAAAGATTTATGAATCAATAAACTATCAAAAATAATAGATTTGTCAATTTAAGGCAAGGTATTTGTATTTGCTGGATTTCAAATAATTCAGTTTATCCTTGAATGCTTTTTTTTTTAAAAGGAGAAAAACCTACAACGGGATATATTAAGATACTACTTAAGGATTTGTGTGAGATTGGGGTTGCCCAGAGGTAGGGTTCGCTGGATCGCACTAAAAAAACCCTTTATATTGCTCCATAACGTATGCTCATTCTGGTACTACCGTTGGTTTCTTCTTCAGGAGAGCCGGAGATTTAAATTTTGTCTACAGTTTAGTCTTCTTTTTTCCTCTCTCTTTCTTTAGATTATATTTCTGATGTATGTACTAATTACGTCCCAGTTTTCCTTGTTTCTAGTCATCAATCCTGTAATGTTTTCTGGTGTTATGTTTTGCTCTATTTTGGTTTTGCACTGTTTTCTTTCCTCCTGGAATTCCTCGCAGTAAAAGAAGGTATGTTCCGGAGTGCCTCTTTGTTCATTGTGCTACTTCTTCTTCTTTCTCCCATTGTTCTTCCTACTTGTTTTCTGTGTCCTTGTCAGATATTATTGTCTAGGATTTCTTCCAATTCGCTGCCCTCTGTTCTATTAGAAGGTGTATCGGCGTACAGCCTGCCACCACTTGAAGGGCTTTGGCTGAGGTCGTGCAGTGTGCCGAGCAAAGTCTCAGTAAGACTTTTCTCTGTGTCCTCGTTATTAAGTCTCGGTATTTCTTGTATCTATCTGCATATAGGATGATGGAATTTATTACATTTGCAACCACTCTTCTCTTGCTTACCCTTGGTAATGTTGGGAAGAATTCTGTTAAGTTTAGTTATTCGAAATTGACAAATATCATATTTAATGCGAAGGGCAAAATCGAAAACAACAAAAAATCACGAGTATACCAATTAGAATGTCCAGAGTGCAATATTTTATACGTAGGACAAACCCAAAGAAACTTCGAAACGAGATATAGAGAACATTTTCGAGCATTCAGATTACACCACAACAATAGTTGTTTCCCGCCATTAGACAAGATGAAGATATTGCACACCTGTAATAAAGGCCCAAAACTTGACATGCTAGAAGCATTAGAAATCAGACTGATTTATATAATTCCAGCTTATTCCAACTAGCATAATCCGCTTAACACAACGCGCCCCAGAAATCCCGCTTAATGTACCGCCCTTGAATTCGCCGTAAATATAATAATGGTATTATCATCACAATCATCTTATGTTTTAACGTTTGAATGTCATTATTAAGTGATACAAACGGTTTAGCAATATTATAATAAGATTACTTTAAAAAAATAATATTGAAACATCATAAACGATTTGTTTTCTGTTAATAACCTACCTGCTGAAACAAATTATTTTTTATTTTATTTTAATTGTGTACGTTATGACTTGAAGACTGATTTATTTACTTTTAAAAAAATATCTACCATGGTGCGAAGAATTTAACAATAGTGACACCCTTCTCAACCCACTCAAAGTCATCTTCACTGAGAATGATAATATTGCTGGTGTTATCCTCCTTCACATTATTATTCCCCGAGACGACATCTTGCGATCCCAGCATTTTGTTTACGTACCTTAACAGTTCTTCCAATCCTATGTGTCCTTCGTATTTTTCAACCTAAAAGGAATTAAAAGATGTGATTAATCAAAAGAAATCGTATTAAGAAAAATAGTAAATTTTTAGATAAAAGACTTTCTTTATGTGATGTAATTTATTTAAATATTCAAGATATATCACAAAGTGAACGCTTCAACCATAAATCAAAAATAGTTAATTCTTTACAAAACCCTGAAGGACTTCAGTATATCTTATATTTTCAGGTAATATTTGAGCAATTATAAACAATTTGTTAATTTCGCAAGCGAATATTTAAATGTATATTTGCGGAAAACGAAGAGTCCTGAAATAAAGGCCGACGTATGAAACAGCCAATAAAGTGCCCGTTGCTATGGCGATAACAACTGCCATTATGAATTTTTAGCCAATGAAATACATGCGCGATTTAAATTTTGGCGGCCTTTTTAAAAAAAATTAACATTAACATCCAAATCAGAAAGCATGGGCGAAGCAGTACTTCAGTTGAGACTGTCTTATACGCTATACAGACCTTGAGTATTCTTGATCTCAGGGCCCTGTGCAACCACCAACATTACACTTTGCCCCGATACTCTTGTCCAAAAATTAAAGCTTCCAACTCGGTTGGTCAATAGGACATTCAAAAATATAGGTTAAATGGTACAGTTGATTCTGGTCTATTATCTCTTAATGTATTCTCTTCCATATGCAACACTTCCACTTTTGTTCTTGCTGATGCTTTAGTAAATATATCGTTAAATATAGGTCTTTTTGCAAGTTTCTTAAAGTAAAACCAGAATCTTGTCGCTCAGGTAGCTCTTCATCATTCGTTCGAGGTAGCCCATCACATTCCTGCTCCTCAGTCACTCCTGGATCACTTTTCACAAGATGGTGTTAAATGCGTTTTTAATATCCAAGGCAATTTCTAGGTGGTGTTTCCTTTACTTCAAAGGCCATCCTCTTCACCTCCGGAAAGGCATCTGTGATACAATTTCCCATTCGGAATAAGAATTCCCTATCCGACAGCTCTCTCACACTGTCGATATGTGCCACCAGCATTTCGTGAAACAATCTTAAGACTTTTTCTTCATTGTCAAGAAAACAGATTGGTCTGTATGAGTTAGGGTCGGCTGAATCTTTGCCTCCTTTTGGAATGAGGACCAACCTTGCGCTCTTGTAGGCCCGCGAAGGTATTCCCTGCTGGACTCTTTGATATGCAAATTTGGTGAACCGCTTGAGGTAATTTTCAACGTAGACACGCACTTACAACTTCACCGTGGTAGTCACCCTGGTAGTCTGCAGGCTGCCTTGAGCAACCTCTTCCTATGTGAAGGGCTCAAAATCGTGGTCCTTTGGGTTTTCAATCCGACTGCCGGCCTAGCTAGTGCCATGTTCCTTCCGATTATTTTATAGGGCTTGCATCTTTAAGTAGGAGCTTCCTCGATTTAAACTCTTTGGCCTTTTGTATATAGTTTTTTTTTTTTCGGTCAGCCCTCTGGGACACTTATTCTCGGCCCATCCGCATTGACTTGCTACTATGTCTCCTGGCCGCGTTCGTCAAGGTGTGTGCGTCGACGATTTTTTCATTCCACGAGTGGTTTGTCGGTTTGTCCATATTATTCCATATGCGCACCCAAAGCCTTTTTGAATGCTTTCGAGAGTTTGGCGGAGGTCTCCTTCTTACTGTCATTGCTCACCGCTTCCATTTTTCCTTCCCTGTACCTCTTCTAGAAAATCTAAAGCCAGGCTTCGGTGGTTCTTCGATCCCACACTTTGAATGCTATGTATCTGTGGTCGCTATAATTTTCCACTCCTGTCTCAACTCTCCAGCCTCGGATCGTACTCAAGATTGACATGTGTGCTAGCTTTAGGCCGATGATTGATGAGGAGTTGCTCCTGATTAATGTCAGTTCTTCGCCACTGTTGGTTGCCTCGAGGTCTAGTCCCGCTAGAGCATTGGCCAGTATGGTTCCCCTCCTGACGGTTCTGGATTCACCCTTGGCGTTGAAATCGCCCTGACTATTATTATTATTTTTCTCGAGCTTCTGAAGCATGTTTCAAAGTCTGCGCTCCATGCCCTGAACTCCTATTCGGTCTCGTTTGGGGGAGCCTAACACACCACAAGGAAGATGCTGTCTACTTTCGCTAAAGACTTCCTGTGGAGGTGATGTTGTCCTTCGCTTGACCTCTAATCACGATTCCCACGTCGCCGTTCTTGTCCGCCAGCCAATTGCTTGAAACTAACCTAATCTTTTTTTTGTGTAGCTGGGAGGTAGAAAATCTTTTATGGACGGAGTGTGGGTCTCCCCAGAACAGGTATACCCACTAAAAATCACCTCCCCATGTCACCCTGCGGAACCGCCGACTGGCATTACTTCACGGGGTGTAAGGTGTCGGTCAGCGTCGTTGATGTGTATGTGTGTGATGTGATGTGTGGGTGTGGATGGGTGTGTGTGTGTGTTTTTGTTTCACAGTACAGGGGGGAACCTTCAAAAGGTACTTGCCTGGGAAAGACCTTCTACCTGCCAGACGAGTGACCCATTTGGTGACATCTGGGATCAGCCAATGTGTCCACCGACCTTTCATCGAGCTGTCCCATCTCTCTTGCCAGAGACGAAGACTCTCCGGTCTCTCCTCTTCACAGACGACATTTCGCTGCTTTCTTTCTTCTTACTGTGTTGACGTTGCCGTTCTCCTGCCAAGATGTCGATGGGCGAGCATGATGCAACGACATTGACCGTATCGTGTGATACCGTTTGTAATGCTGACGCCACTCTGATCGCTGAGAACCGCTGGATTGATGAATGACTACAGTTGACAGTAGTCGTCTCCAGATTTGCCTGGGGCCTCCGATGTTGGGCATTATCCGCGACAGCGCGCCCTGAACTGCTGCTGCCTTCCTGCTTACGCTGGAGATATGATCCTTGTAGTTGAGCCTCGTACCGGATGTAGGGTTGCGACTGGATGTCGAGGTCGCCTACCTGACGGTGATGGTCTCCGTTTTCTTTCGGTTTTAGTCCGTCGTACATGACGTTCCACAGAGCGGCCCCAGGACAGAGCACTAAGGTACCACTCCCGTGACCCCATGCACTGCTGCTCCCTGATCCGTCTTATAGTGCAAAAGTCGATCGCTGAAGTATGATTTGACCATCCTTTGTAGGTAATAGGGCACACCTATGTTCTCAAGTGCCTCCAAGACTCGATGCCAGCGGTCCGAGTTGAACGCGTTCTTGATGTCCAGACTAACGATGAGGCAACACTTTTTGGAACCGCTTTTCCACCTATTTCCTGAGGTGGCTTCCTTCGCGATATTCGTGACGAGTTCTAGTGCATCGATGGTCGATCTCCCCTTCTTGAATCCGAATTGGAATTTAGAGTGTTGAGGATAAATGCATTGCTCCAATCTGTCAGCCACTATGCGCTCCAGGTTCTTTCCTGGATGGGTGTGTGTATGTGTGATGTTCGTGTGTGTGTGCAGTGTACGTGGGGTCGCTACTCCCTAATTAACCTAACCTAACCTAACCTAACCTAACCTAACCTTACCTAACATAACCTAGCGTAACCTAACCTTTTTTTGTAGCCGGTAGATGGAAAATTTTTATAGACAGCGTGTGGAACTCCCCGCAACAGGTAAACCACCTAAAAACCACCTCCCCACCGCCCACGGAACTTCCGTCAGCATTACTTTACGGAAGGTAGGCTGGCAGTCAGCGTCCTTTCCTAGTCTGTATGTGTTTGTGTGAGTGTATGTGTATGTGCATGTCTATTTACACAAATGTGTGTGTGCATTGTGCGGCTCGGATACGTGGGGTTTCTACTCCCATGGCTGTGCACATCAGCCACCCCTGCCAGAAACCTAACCCAACCTAGCCTAACCTAAACTAAACTTTTTGTTTCATGATTTTCCTCATCGCTCGCTTTAGGTTCGCTAACATCCTCTGGATTGTGTTAAACCCAGTAATTAACCTTAGGACCTGACATTTTAGACGTTTTCTTCTCTCGGTTTTTATCTGCCGGTTTATCTTTTTGGGTGATTCGTTTGAAGAGATCGTTTTATCCTAGTCTTGGCACCGAGCAGCTTTTACTTCCCACTGGCATCCAGCTCCAGTCCTCGCCACAATCGAGCTCGCTCAATGAATTATACTGCTTATTGTACTTGGTACAAATACGCGCCTAGCTCCGTTTCCACACCTTGTACGTACAATTCGTCTCGATCCGTTCCATCTTCCCCAATCCTAATATTTTGAGGTGTCCGTAAATCTCAACCTGATTACCCACGAACTCGTAGCTGTAGTGTCAAAACTATAGCATTTTAATGTTATTTATAAGCATTGAAAATTGTAGAGTTAAACTTGACAATGACCAATTTAACGAAAGTGAATAATTGACCGGCGCCAGCGTATTGGATCGTTAAATTTTTACGATTCGATCAGTTATTCATTCCGAGGGTTCGCGGGCCATGTCTACGGGAAATTAATATTTAATCGGGCTGCCGATCGTCCTATAAATATTGAAGAAACCGACGAAAGCAACGTGTAATTAAATATTGATCTAGGTACTTCTCGCACCGACCGCCCCACCCCCTCCTCCCTTGCCATCCACTCCGGAGTATTAAATCGCGGATTAATTACGTAACGAACTCAATATCTACTAAACCCACTCAATCCCGACAATCCCGCGCATCGTTTTTAATTGCCGACACTTAATCAAATGGACTTCTTTTGAACGCGGCTAATTGATATTTTGCGAAAGTTTTAATTGAGTCCCACCGCCTTGAAAACAAACGCTTCATTGACTTTTAAGACATATTTATAATGTAATTTGTATTATAATATTCCATCGATATAAAATTTGATTATTAAAGGAAACTATGAAAGTTAATAATTATTTAGTTACTTGACTTGTACTCCAGAAAATAGGTATAACAGTGTTATTAATATTATTGAAGTATTTATGTAGTTTGATCATTTTTAATTTAACTATTGAAAAGAAATAACTATTTTTTTATGTATCCAATTAGTAATCAATGGTTGATTTTCAAATTTTTATTTAACACACTATAATTGTGCCTTCTTCAGGTGAAGAATATACATTTATTATTATTTATAGACTAGCACATAAACTGATGGATAATATAAAGGTCAAGCTGACGTAAATGATACTTTTTATAGACTTTAATTTACTTACATACAAATCCCTATAACGTCTTTTTGTTAGTGAAGAGATTATTCGTTAACAAATGGCTTTCTTTCGTCGGCGAGTGCTTAAATTCTACAGACGGACATAAATTCGGAGGGAATCAGCGGTCAGGCCTTAAAGTCCCTCGTAATGACTGCGATAACGTTTTAAGGCGTTTTTCTTGTCGTCTCACCCTTCCCAGCTCCACCGCGATGGAACAAACGGTACTGACAGCTGGGGCAGTTCACTATTCGCGGTTTGCACGAACGAACGAAGTTTTTCTTTCGCCGCAACTTTTAGTTCCAGGCAGGCTTGTATACGTCGTGGGGATTGCCCCGGAAAAATTCGATGCAGGCGTCAGTTTTTCCTGCGGAGTTACTTATCCCAAGCGGCCTGTCAATACAGGAATTTATATTATTCGCTCCGGTTTGTTTCATTTCTTATTTTTTGCCGACATAACGACGTGTCGACAAATAGGATTTTATTAATTTTTTTTCTTCCTGAAAATTTTAGAAGTTGAAATAGTCTGAAAATATTGTCTCCTAAACTAATTTGCAATTTGAATAAGAAATTATTTAAACATGCAAGTGAATTCATTTCAAAAGCAGTCCAATACTTCAGTAAAGTTTTAAATTATTTATACATTCATTCTCAATATTGAACATCCCATATATTTATATACATCTACAAAGAATGATAGAGTAAACTCGGAAACTTCATCAGATTGCAAACACGTATAAATAGTAGGTCTACCCCATCCGCCAAGTTTGTTTATACATTCTCACCATTAAACCACCCTCGGACCGCACCGCCCCGAAAACTCGTAGCGATTTGCAATAATGCAGAAGGAGCGACACTTTTAAGCGCAAAGTTTGTTTATTTGCTTCTTTCGAAACGCAAAGGAAACGCTATGCAAATCGGGCCCGGCTTTGCATTTTCAGTGCTTCTAATTCCCAACAAGATGAAAACCGCGCCCGAAGCCTGAATAATGCGCAAAGGGTGATAATAAAAATTTCTTCAACCGAGGATCGAGGGAGTGCATTATGTGTGTAACGTTGTTTGGAACTGTTCCGAAACACAGAGAGCATTATGTACGGAAAGTTACTCGCAGAACAAATGCAGAGCGCTGGTGCTATTCATAAATCATACGTTTTGAAAGCATATTGTAAATTTAGTTCTACATCTGCTTGTGTTTTTAAAGATTTGTTTATTATATGTAGATGGATAATTGAAAAAGACAGTATTTTTGGACATTAAAAATATCATGTCTGTTAAACCTATGAATTAGCTTTTTACCAGGCTAGATGGAATATTTTTATTTTAGTTAACTGATGTAATAATCTATACTAGTTTCGTGTTTTTAAATTATTAATTTATTATTTTACAAGCATAATAATTGTATTTCCATGAAGCAAATATAAACTCCATCATTACATAATGGACTATATAGGTTAATATTTCCAGATCAACAGTTAATTTTATTTACACACACTCTGGAGGGATATTAGTTATATTTTATGGCGGTCTCGCTTCTTCCTTGGGCGTCTGTTAACAATGAAATACGAAACTGGGACGAGTCACGTTGTAAATGTATGTGTAAGGCCAAGGCTGTGATTAAAATATATCGCATGATGAATATTGCCACGCTTAAAAGGTTTCGAGTAATTCATGACGTTTTATTTATCTTTATGGCTTTGAATGAACGAGAACGGGGAGATAGAATGGGACAGTTTCCGCCGGTCTGCGGAAAGAGGGGTTGAATTATCAGCGCGTTACGCCGTCTTCGCAATACATTAATTTTGATTTAAATTCCGCGATATTAACGTAATATTAATGTGCGGGATATAAAGCCCGCGAAAGATTAAATTAACAGCTGGAAAAAAGTATTGTATTTAAAATTTGCACATAAGACTTTTAAAAATGCAAACAAAAATTGTAAGAGGCCAATAAACTTCTCTTAGGATTTTATTCGCCTAAAAAATTCTTGGGTCTAAATCAGGCATTCGACTCAACAGTAAAATATATAGTTAGCTCCGAGGATTGTTGACACACCCTAAAAAATTCAGAGCCTACCCTTCGCCATTATTTGTAAGGGATAAGAGTGAGCGTGGGTGGCGTTTACGTATGCATCCTTTGACCTCCTTTTGTCAGTCCCTGTTACTTGGAATGTATAATATTCGAGTGATAAAACCCACTTAACCCACTGACGTTTGTTTTCAGAATTCATTACTTTCATTCAAAATATCATAACATTTCCTTTATTGTTATACTATTCTTTGTACATTAAACTTAATTATTGAATAATGTTATGTTAACCATATTTTAATTAAAAACATATAATGTACTGATTTATATTTCAAAGGTGTACACGGAGTTTTCTTAAAGAATAGTTTGTTGTTTCCGTTTGTTTCGCCATCTGGGACTTTCCCGAAATAAAAGTGTCGTCTCCGGACTATAAAACTCCCATTCGCCCTAGTTTATCATGCAGTTATGTGCCCGATAATGTCCGGGCAACACGTGAGGCTCCGAATTAAGTTTCACGCCTACTTCGTCCCTCGCGTTAAGGCCGTGATAATGGCCGATTAATGTGCATTACGACACTTAATGAGTCGGGAAATGCACCGCGAGAGAAGATTAGGTAAATACGAAACATTTGTAATTGCCCGGCGCCTCCGCCATTTATCGCTAGACGTGATACGGCCGAGGACTTCGTGTGGAGTAATCTAATTTCCACGGTGCAGATTCGCGCGAAACAGGTGTTTACGATTTTGTTATTGGATTAGTTCTTGTCGCGCAGTGCAAATGAACCGACACAGGGCTGCAACTGAGTTCGCCCCCCCCTCTTTTATATTTACTGCATATTTGTGCATTTCATTGTGTGCCATAAACGAAACTGTCGACACGGATGCGGTGCTCTTTTCGCGTGCATGTATGTTACTTTACGTGTTCAGAAATTATAAAGAGGACTTTCCTGTTTATGCTCGGCTTTATTTACAGCGTCCGGGATAATTTAATCCGGGATGCAAATCGCTCTCCTTCAGGATAATGTAAAACGTAACGCGATTACCTACGGTCTGCGTGGTTCCATTATCGGAAATATCCCGGGCGCAGACGGTCGTATGTGGAGATAAATAACTGGAATTGGGGCCCGGAGAAATCCATTAAAGGGCCAAATGAGCTACAAGGTACACGAGCCAAGAGATTACCATCAGAAAATAGATTGGTTTTATTTACGAAAAGGTCTGCACGATATAATATCCATGTATAGATCATCATTCACGCACTAGATACACAGGTTTTTTATGTACCGAAAAATTATTAATTATATTTTGTCATTATGCTTTCAACAATTCTATAATGTAATGGAGAAAAATAATTTTATTCTTTAGAACTTTGTTCTTCTTGTGTACAACAAATTTAGAGAACAAAAATCACAGACGGAATTCACTAGTTTCTAATGATCTTCCACTCAAACCCATAGCCATTCACTATCCTGTAAAAGATGCTGACAGCTCCTGAATTCTTAATTTATAACGTATTTAAGCAAATACGCTACTTTTCTCCAAATTTTGGAGGTTTATTAGACATTATATTGCCATTTTAATATAATAGTACATTTGTAATGCTAATAATATAGATTAGGCCAAGAAGTTACATTGAATTTGAATATCTTGAACAAAACTAATATAATATATAAGCGCTATTGTAGTCAATCAACCATTCAAGATTATTTCATTGAAATTTGTCATTACCGATTTTAACAGTTTCAAAAGCAATAATTCACATAATTTTTAAGGGTGTGGTTAGTATACTCAACAATCAAATAATTTGCTTATAAAATTTAAATTAATCAAAGGGTGTTGTTAAGTTTCATATATGAAGACTTGTTTTAGAGACGTGATAGCCGTGCGCAACTAATAGTGGCCCCAATGAATACAGTGTCAACGGCAGAACTATAATAATTCTTCAACAATTGTCCCCCACTCTCGCCACACGTCCTTCAATCTCTTTATTAATTCAAAATTAATGGTCTTGGCTTACACTTTAATTGACGTAACAATTATTAATTAACCAAAGTACATGAACTGATTTAACAGTTGAAATATCAACAAAAAACAACAGACAAAAAAAGCAACAATTATAAAACAGACAAGCTTAATTTCTATCCAGCCCCCTTTGGGCATCCTTTGTCACCTCCGACTTCTCCTTAGAATGCCGGCCCAAGCAAAGGCAAACCTTTTCCAACCGGACTCGCCTTCGACCATTTTGGTCGCCAGTCCCGCCGGGTTTCTAGGGTCCAACCGGTATTCCACAATCTTCTGCATCTCTCCTCTTTCCTGCTACCACTCTGGGCATATAAGTAGCAATCCATGCCGGATTTCTTTTTTATTTGCTGTTCGCACCATCTGCACTTAGCGTTCTCGAATTACGAACAGCAACCTGCTAATATCCATGGTGAAATAAAATCCACAATTACCATAGGGAACACATCATTCCAACACCAACTCATAGTAGCTGACATTAAAGACGAATTAATTCTCAGTACGAACATCATGAATACTAGAGGCTTCCTGTTGGATCTTAAGAATGGAATCCTAAAAGTTAATGGAGAGCAGGTGGTACTCCACAGACGGAATATTGGTAGAATCCAAGTAACCCTTCCAAAGGAAATATCAGTTCCGAAGACGAATTAATTCTTAGTACGAACATCATGAATACTAGAGGCTTCCTGTTGAATCTTAAGAATGGAATCCTAAAAGTTAATGGAGAGCAGGTGGTACTCCACAGACGGAATATTGGTAGAGTCCAAGTAACCCTTCCAAAGGAAATATCAGTTCCGGAGAGAAGTGAAGTAATTATGTAGGGCCAGTTGGAAGAAGAATCCCATCACAAAAACATTATGATCTTTGAACATATCGTTGATGACGATAAACTGGGACAAGGAGTAGCAATAGGAAACGCACCGATAACAATATATTAGTTAGAATAATGAATACTAACTATTACTCTGTTCATTTGAGGAAGGGAGTGCTGCTAGGACATTGTTCTGCTGCTTCATCGATATTGCGGAAAACCACAGCAGAGAATAAAGTCAATGAAAGGAGTTACCCGCAACTACAAAAGTTGATTTCCCTTTCGACATAAGATTGTAATCCAACTAAAAGAGAAAAAGTAAAAAAAAATGATCATGGAATACCAGGACGTATTTGATATTGGACAAAGAGGAAGAATCAATATCGTTCAACATAAAATTAATACCGAAAATTCTCGACCGATTAGGCAGACAGCCAGAAGATTGCCACTGGCGAAGCGGGAGGAAGCTGATAGGATTGTGCAGGACATGGGGAGCGAGGGCATTATAGAACCATCTAGTAGTCCGTGGGCCTTGCCAGTGGTATTGGTAAAGAA
This sequence comes from Ontholestes murinus, assembly GCA_963969525.1. Lineage (NCBI taxonomy): Eukaryota > Metazoa > Arthropoda > Insecta > Coleoptera > Staphylinidae > Ontholestes > Ontholestes murinus. The sequence continues at coordinate 7,567,168 of OZ018392.1, forward strand.
GAAAGGACAGATCAACTCGCTTCTGTGTTGACTAACGTCAACTAAATAATGTGACCAAAAAGGACAGTTATCCTTTACCCCGAATTGACGACACATTGGATACCTTGACTGGATCTACTATTTTCTCCACACTGGATCTTAAAAGCGGATATTGGCAAGTTGAAGTGGCTCCCGAGGACAGAGAAAAAACAGCATTTACAGTAGGCAATGGATTATGACAATTCAATGTTATGCCATTTGGACTATGTAATTTACCCTCGACGTTTGAGAGACTAATGGAGACGGTACTAACAGGACTATCTTGGAAAACATGTTTGCTTTACCTCGACGATATAATCGTAATGGGAAAATCTTTCGAAGACCACATAAAGAACTTAGAAGACGTGTTCCGATGATTAAGGGATTCTGGACTGAATCTCAGCCCGAACAAGTGTCACCTTTTCAAGAAAGAGGTGCACTACCTAGGACACATTGTTTCAAGCCAAAGTATTGCAGTCGACGGCCAAAAGATTTCAACGGTGAGGGAATGGCCAGTTCCAAAGGATTTACACCAACTCCGGAGTTTTCTTGGATTATGCACGTATTACCGTCGTTACATTGCGAGATTTTCAAACATCGCTAAACCATTAACCCGCCTCACTAAAGGAAAACAACGGTTCTTCTGGAATGGGGAATGAAAAAAAAGTTCTAAGTTATCCGTTGCTAGAGGAAAGGTTCTTGTTGTAAGCAATATAGGAATTGGAGCTGTTTTATCACAAATACAGGATGGACAGGAAACAAGTGATCAGCTATTTTAGCAAGACTTTATCCAAGCCGGAGCGAAACTACTGCGTAACGAGGAAAGAGTTGCTTGCAGTAGTCAAGTCAGTAGAACACTTCTATAAATATTTATATGGAAGGAAATTTTTATTGAGACCCGAACATGCTGCTCTTAAATGGCTTCTTCAGTTTAAGAATCCGGAAGGACAAGTCGCAAGATGGTTGGAAAGACTTCAGGAGTTTGACTTTGACACTGAACACACAGCTGGAGCGATCCACAGGAATGCAGGTGTTTTGTCGCGAAGGCCATGCACCGAAAATTGCAAGCACTGTAACAACGCAGAATCAAAGGAAAGTTAAGTACTCTGAACAGCTGTAGAAAGCGATGACTGGAATTTAAAAGAAATCCGGCAGTACCAAGACGACGACCTTGTTCTAAAGCCCCTGATGACATGGAAGGAAAGTGTAATCAGGCCAATATGGGATGAAGTCTCAAAATATTCGCCTGAATTGAAGTCATACAGGGCTCAGTGGGATTCTAATCGCAATTGATGTCGCTGGACCATTCCCCGAGTCTCAGCAAGGAAATAAATGCATCGTTGTAGTAATGGATTACTTCAGTATATGGGTGGATGCCTATGCGTTACCAAACCAAGAGGCTTCAACAATAGCGGAAGTATTAATTAAGGAGTGGATATGTCGTTTCGGCGTTCCCTTAGAACTATATTCTGACCAAGGAAGAAATTTCGAATCCAATCTTTTTCAAGAGGTGTGTAAAATCCTTAAGATTCATAAGACAAGGACAACTGCTTTGCATCGACAATCTGATGGTATGGTGATACGAATGAATAGGACCATCAATCGCTATTTGTCAAAAGTAGTCTCTGACCATTAAAGAGACTGGGACCAACATCTCCATCTCTTCTTGCTGGCGTATCGATCGGCTGAACATGAAACAACCGGGCAGACTCCAGCGAGCATCGTCATGCGTCGAGAGCTACGACTTCTATGTGATTTAAAGTTCGGCTGCCCTCCGGGAGAAGATTTGGCAGGGGAAGACTATGTGAGCGACTTGAGACGAAAAATGGACGAATTGCAAACATCATGGGATGGACCATACCAGATAATAGAGAAAATCAACGACATCGTATACAGGATTCAAAAACCACACCGAGGAAAATCAAGAGTTGTCCATTTCAATCGTCTGACCCCTTATGCTGGCGAAGAAGATGGCGCAGCGATTCGTGCGGTGGTTGAACAAAGCGACGAGGAAGCATTTGAAGACTTCATGGTTCAGCACTCTGATGGACGTAAGAGTTGTTTTGATGTAACGAGAAAAGAACAACGAGATCTATTCCAAGTACCTTCGGACTATTGTCTTGCGATTTGTGTGGCCCAGGATTTGAAGATGTCACGAGGAATTGCTACCGTCTTCAAGAAGTAATTTGGAAGGTTGGAGGAACTACGCACTCAATGTCCTAAAGTCGGAAGCATAGTCCACCTCGATGTTAGTAGCCACCTACCGAAAAGGATCATTTACTATCTGGTAACGAAGAAGTACTCTCATCAGAAGCCAACCTACAGGGATGTATGGCTATCGATTACTTTTAATTCCCTTTTAAAAAAATATAGGTAATACATGAAGAAATAAAATTGATTATTGATTATCATTAAATGAGTTGAGGGATTCACTTCTACGTGAGGGTATCAAGATATTGGCAATACCGAAACTAGCTTGTGGGTTGGACCAATTGGACTGGAGAACAATCAGAAGCATTTTGCCAATTCTGAGATCGAGATTTTGGTGTGCTGTCATAATCCCAGTGGTATACGACATGAGAAGCCCATAGACTGCAGACATTGTGTCATAGGAAGAATAAGATTTATAGTTAAATTTGGTCTAATCCAATTAATAGATTTGGCACAGTCTCTCTTGGCACTATAGAAATCTATGGATGACATCATCTAACTCAAATCTGTTCTAGCAGTACAGATTTTGCGCTGAATTTTGCGATTACCCTATGAACCAATACAAATATTATTAAAGCGTTAATATTTTAGCAAGAAATATAATATCATTTAAAATAGATAAATATATTTCCTATTAAATACATCGACTTATAATACAAATAAAAGTTTGTAAACTTCAAAAATATTAACTTGTCATCAATATTAAATTAATATCGGCTCGTAACTGGGCGGAAGAGATAAAAACGTATTTTCCATATTTTCCAGACGGACGATTACGCCCGTGTGCGTAAAAGGAAATCCATCAATTCTTTGTGGCCGGCGTTTTATTGAGTTTGGACGAGGCAAGCGGACACTTAGGGGAGATTTGTTATGCTCTTTATTTTTGTTATTAGATGGGGACGCGACGGCCGTAAAAGGCCGCATTTGTACGGATTCGGTGTCACGTTGAATAATAAGTTTCTCGATGTCGGCAGACCGGGAATTCGGGACGTGAGGAGAACCTGATAAGGGCGAACCAATATTTTACGTAATAAAGCGACGTAAACGTGGCGATTCTAAATAAAGTGGAAATAAATTCCGACAAATCCGCGTAACATACTTTCGGCTCGATGCTATAAAACACCCATATACGAATATTCGAATTGTTTACGTCAAAAATGTTTTATTGATTTATAGTTTTATTATTATTATCATCGTCTTATATAATTTAATATTTTACACGTCAACAGAAAAAATATTAATTGAAATTAGTACTTCCTAGGCTCACTCTTGATAGAAGTGGTATTTCACAGGGTTATTAAAATTATGACACTTGTTGTTATTGGCAGACATGCGTTTCGAGTTATTACACTCTTAACTCAATACTAAAGTATTGAAAATAAGTGTAATAACTCAAAGCACTTATCAGAAAATTGCCAATAAAACATGAAATAAGTTAAATGTCATAATTTTAATAACCCTGTAAAATATGAATTATTATTCCCTATCAACAGCCGCCAAGGACCGGTTTCGATTTATTCTGGATCTCATCACTATAGTGCAGTTGGAGTTAGGAAAATGAGGTTTCTTTTAGTCAGTGCACCTTAACGTAACTCAACATTCATTAAACTACACGAGTTTTACTTTGGATTTGTTAATATTCTGGGTGAACAGAAAATCTCATAAAGGTTCCCTTGATTTGTCGGTGGTTATCAACTCAAAGAGGGATTTGGTGCAAAGATTAAACAATAGATGGCATCTTTATGGTAACATCTTGATAGAAACAATATTGATTAACGTTCATTAATATACACTACATCTTGCTACTTATTAAGAACTTAATATATTGTAAACGAGTTTTTACTTTCCCTATATAGTATTGTTTTCACCACCCTACATATACATATAAATTTAGAATTTAAAATTTAAAATTGAGCAAATTATTGAGAATAGCCTTTTTGCGTAATCCTCATAGTTTTCGAGAAAAATATAGGGAAAGTATTATGTTGGCCACATCATCATTTTATATATATATTTTTTTACGCCCATTAAGAACGAATAAAATACTGAAACAAATTTCTTAACGAAAATTCTAACAATTTGGAGGAGAATAAAAATTACTGAAAAGCTTAAAATCGGAAAAAAATTGCTAGAAAATTTCAAAGAAATTATTAAAAAATAATACTTAGAACAGAACAGAAAGTTGGCAAAATTTGAAAGTAAAATTACTAGAAATTTAGAGAAATACTGATTTTAGTAAACATTTTAAGAGTTTGGAAAAGATTAGAAATTCTTTTTGCAAAATTTGAAAGAGAAGTTACTAGAAATTTAGAGAAATATTAATTTTAGTAAAAATTTTAACAGAATAGAAATTCTTTTTTGTTCGGAATTTCTGTTCTCTTCCAAACTTTTAAAATGTTCACTAAAATCAATATTACTCCAAATTTCTGGTAACTTTACTTGCAAATTTTGAGAACAATTTTGTGTGTGCTTTTTCTTTTTTCTAAATCAAATTCTCCAGCGCCAATTAAACAAGTACAAATTACAAAAAAAGCAATTTAATTTCCAACAATTTGAGTTTAAACAATCTCCATTTTGTTTCCAAGCAAAAAACTTCAATTGTTTCACCGGAATATTAAAAACATATTCATTGCGGATGGATTGTGTTTTTTTTTTGAAGATTATTTAAGTGAAGATGTTAATTTTACGATGTTTTAAACCACCTAAAGCAATTTCATTTCCAGCAATTTAACTTTCAACAATCGCCATTTTGTTTCCATTTTGTTTCACCGGAATATTAAAAACGTATTCATTTCGGATGGATTGTATCGTTTTTGAAGATTATTTAATTAAAGATGTTTTTTTTTGTTCTTTTCATTTAATTTTTCAGCAATGTTTCAAAATGCTACGAAAAAGTGCTGCTTTCGTCATTTTTTTGACAGTGACCAACTGCTTTTATCGTTTGTCAATTGTTTTATTTTAACAATTTCCGAACATTCGCTTAATTTTGTGTTTTTAACACGATAAACTCTTTCATTGATACAAACATAAATTACTTTATTTATTTATTTATTTAGTTTATTAATTTATCGTACTTATTTATTTATTTATTTAGCTAATTTAACTGATTTTATCAATTGCTTATTGCTTTTTGAAAAAGAAAAAAAAACGTTCGTTGACAAACACGTTTTAAATTGTTTTCTATAGAGACATTTTTTGAATAATAATTTTCAATTGTTTTCGCTAATATTCAACTGATTTTATTCATTTTCAATTCAATTTTTTTAAACATATTTAATGCAGCTGTGAGAAAATATTTTTTTAATTTTAACAAATGTCATTTTTTATTTTTATTTTCTGATAAATTTTTACTTTAGAAAAGCTTTCCAATAATTTAAACTATTTTTTTCTAGTTTTCAATTGGTTTTCGTTCGTCAAGATTTAATTGATCGTCCGTTGTTTTTAGAGATTGTCAATTGTTTCTATTCTACAAATTTCTAATACATTTTTTAGTATATTTAACTATTTTTATCATTTTTCAATTGTCTTCGTTCGTGGAGCTTTAATTGATCGTAAATTGCTTTTACGGACTGCCAATTGTTTTTTAAGGGCCAATATTTTTCTTCCTATCGTTCTTTTGTTTATGTTAATTCCTAATTATTTTAAAACAAATTTAAACTCATTTTCTTACAGTTTTTAAATTTATTTTAATTTTATTTTATAACTTTCATTGTTTTCGTTTGTAATTTATGTCCACCTTCTTTGATTGTTTTTTCTTTACAAATATTCCAACCATTTTTTTACCTTAAATAATTATTTGTGATTCTGTAATGATTCTGTAACATTCAAATGTTGTAGTGTTTTTAACGTTTTCAATTATCTTCAAAAGTTTCAATTATTATATTACATATTTTTTTTTCAATTTAAGCTGTTTTATTTTGATAATTTTCAATTGTTTCCTTTCGTTACATTTGCTGTTGTTTCTTTATTGTCAGTTTAATTTTTAATAACAATTTTGATTTAATGTAACTTTTTTTAAAATATTTTTTGTTTTTATCGTTAATATTCAAATTCTATTATTGATTGTCAATTGTTATTGTATCTGGAAAATTTCAACTATTTTTACTAATTATTATTGTTTTCGTCCGTCAAGCTTTAATTGATTGTTTTTAAGCATTGTCAACTGTTTTCTATATATACATTTCTGATAGTTTCAAGCTATTATAGTAACTATTTATAATAATTTTCAATTAATTTTGTTCATCAAATTAAGGTCAAAACCTTTAATTGTTTCTTTATTTCTAACAATTTTAATAATTTTTTGGAGTGTTGTTTAATTTGTTTTAAACTTTAGCTTTCTTTTTCTAAATCACCTCGTCATATTGTTTCTATCAATTATTTTTTATAATTGATAACTCCAATTGTTTTTTAGAATCTCACTTTAGAAATTAAAACACTTTTTTTGCGTTTCTTAATAATTTGTTTAAATATTTTTTTCGTTCGATTATCCTTTTTTTAAATTTTAGTAGTTGCAATTGTTTTGTTTTTTAGAAATTCAATTGTTATAGTGCTTAGATATTTCATTAATTTCATCTGTTATTTTCTTCCTTTATTAAAAACGAACTGAATATTAATTGAATAGAATTAACTTAAAATATTCTTGATCATAAGATGTTCTAGCGTACTCTTGACCTACCACAATAAACAGTGCAATGGCCGATCGTACTCCTGACCAGCGCAAATAAATTACACGTTGAGGTAGGTCAAGAGTACGCTGGAGTTTTAACGAGGAAGTAGGCGCTAGGTTAACGCATAGTTTATTAGGGTGGGTCAGGAGTACGCTAGATAAAAGGAGGGTATAATTTATTAAGGCTGGATGTGCTTTTTTATTTGCTATTTTCAATCAATTTAAATATCTATTGAAAATTTACAATTATTTTTACGATTTTTTTGAAATTTTTTTGAGAAATTTTTCTTTTGTTAAGAACTGTTCAATTAAAAGTTTAAACTATATTAAAGCTAATTTTAAACATTGTTGACGGTTTTCAATAGTCAATAGTTTTTTCTTTGTAAAATGTAAGTTTTTTTTTTAATTTGCTACTTTTTTGTTTACTATTTAAACAAAACTTCCAACTGTTTCGCTACTCACTCTCTTGTTAATGAAGTGTTTTTTTGTGTTGTAAATTTTAAACTTTTTCTTTTTGCGAAAATATAGGGAAAGTACTATGATGGCCACATCACCATTTTTAATAAGCACTTATTAATATTTAATAAAGATAGTAATATATAATATTTTTTAAATGTGTAGTATTATGATAATAATTTATTATCACCTTCCGACAGCGTTAATTACACCATTTTACTACGTCACTTTTGCAGCTGCAAGAAGGCATAAATCTTGAGAAACCGACCGTAAAAGTGCAGGAATGAACGTTTTCAGTGTGGTTCAGTTAAATAACCGACGCGATTACACCAGACAACATAATGCAGTTTAATTACCACCACCACCGAACAAGTGGCCCAAGTAGTTTATGGCGGAGGCGCCAGACGGAGATTATTTTAAACGACCTGCTGTTGCTGCCGCAATCAAGATAAATGCACGTTATTACACCTTACAACAAAAAAATAATATAAAACATCTTATTAATGATAAATACTACGTAATAATTTATGGTTGAAACAATCGATAAATTTTTATCTAATAATTTAATCGTACACTATTCGATACAATTTTACATGTATTCAATTGATAGAAAAGAAAATCTTCGTATACATTCGAATAAAATGAGTTCTTAAAGGAATCACAGCGAGCGCGGAATCTTTTCTGCGGTCTGCACCCCTTTTCCGGTTTTCTTGTACCATTAAGCCCAAATAAAAAGCATTTTATCATGCACGCGTCTCCCCTTCCGTCTGGCGTTGACAAAAAGGTTTCTTTTGAAGTATTTCCATCCACTTTGGCGGTCTCAATCCCAGGGATTTTAAGTGGAACTGCATGTACAGTGTGTTTGTGTGTGTGTGTATACTAGAGTGTAGCGAAGACGCCTCGTCGGAGCGTCGCGACGCTCAGAATCAATAGGCGACGTGTCGTGCCGTCGTCCATCCTAGGTCGTGGGTCGTGTCGCTCGTTAATAGGATTAATGTAACGACCCACGTTCAGGATTTATGTCAAAGTGGTGATCTATCGCCGTGTGATGATTTACCGCTCGAATGAAGGTTGTTGATGCTTCATAAATATCGTCAGGTATTATTTTTTTTACAGAATAAAATATTGTTTTGTGGCTCTGAAAAATTATCACGCGTGAATAAAATTAAGAGTTTAAAAACAACAATGCTTTAAAGTAGTTATTTATTCAAATAATTACAACAGTATGGACTTGAATTGACTGAAGTAATAACTCTTGTTCGAAAAAATACAGCCCTTTGGTACCTTTGAAAGACTTAGAGCAATAAAAGGTCGGTTTTGGACCATGAATAAAGTCATAAATGATATAGACTTCAGGTGTGGACCTGCGACTAAATATTTGATGAACAATCATGATCTCGTTCATTTAATATGTTAGTATTTTTCTACCTACTGTATAATTTAGACTAAAATCTGAAATCTAAAAACTAACTGAAATCAAAATACTGAAGGCTGAAACCTGAATACGACAGACTTAAAATTACAGATACAATTTACTCTATTGGAGATTAAAGAAAAAGGACAGAGATTTAATATTGACGATTTTTTTCTCTCTAACTCTATTTGGCAACGTATTCAGCAAAACAAACATATCACTAAGATCTTCTTTCTATAATTGAGACTGTTTCTGATTTTTTTTTCATACTGTACATGTCTAATTCAAATGGATTAAGCAGGGGTTCAACTATTCATTCTCGTTCAGTTTGATTTCCTGCTGAACCTCATCTGGCAGAGAGGTAAGCAGGTGAATAAGCGCCTACTCATTTTGTTTTTATTACGACAATAACATAATACAATACTGGAGACTCTACACCTTCTATTTCAGCCAAAATTTACTTCTTCATCAGTTTAATAGTTTGAGATATTTGCATATAGGCTGTAATTAACGTGCAACCATTTAGTGTTCATCAGGTTCTTTATCTTCTTCTTGCTCCTCTTCTTCTGATTTCGATTCCAGATCACTCCATATTGTTCGATCTTTTTTACTCAGTCATCTTTGTTTCGTTTACTTCTTTATGTATTGAATTTGCGAGGCTGTTACTTAGTGTAATTACATCATTAATCATCTGCCTGATAAAGCCACTCTGTGGGGAAATATTTTTCGTAGTTTTGACATTAAATATTTAAAATTTAAACTAAGTGTTTTATTTACCTTATACTTCCTTATGACTTCTATATTATGTCGTATTCTGTTTTTCTTACTATATTCTCCTGTTGCTATTTTTTGTTCTATTTGATTTAGTATTTTGTTCTGATTTGACATTAATGAAAATGATAGTAGCGACCTTTACTATGTGTAGGTTCATTTTACATTGTATTTTTTTGTTTGTTTTTTGTAGCTAAATTATTTTGTTTGCATATTTATAACTTCCATCTTATGTATTATGATTTATTTCTTTTTTTTTCTGCTCTACTGTTCCCTTTAAATTCCCCTGTCTTCACTTCTTTGTCCATTTTCTTCTTCTTGGATCAGAAAGTAAGAATTAGTTTTCAATGTGTTGTCATTTTTTAGACATTTTTGTATTTACAATATTTTATTTTTTACTCACTTTTCTGTTCTGGTATTTAGGTATTTATTCTCTTCTTCATTTCTTCGACCTTCGGTCAAATTTTTTAGGTCTTTCTTCTGTTTAATCTGCTCTGTATATTTTCAATTCAGTGTAAGTATGGATTACCACGTAGTAACGGTCGTAACCATTCTATATATTATTTTCTGTTTTGTATATCTATTAACCTTTAACTTTTCTATTATGTCTTCACTTCTATTTGATTTTCTTTTCCGTCACCTTTTCTGTCTACTTACTTATGTCCTCTATCTTCCGTGTTATTTTTTTCTATATTATTTTTTTCTCTATCATCATTCGACTCTCTACTTTTTATGATTTTTTTTATTTATGTTCTGATTTCTTTCTTTTATTTCTACCTCATTTCTTTGTCATTGAAATATTTAAGTAAGTATACTAATAAAAGAATTTAGAAGAAGAAAAAACATTTAAAAAAAACAAAATAGAGAAATTAGAGAATAACAATGCTGTTCATTAATAAGTAGACAAAATAAAAAAGGTAGAAGATACAAAATGATTTGTTATTCTCTAATTTCTCAGTTTTGTCTTCTTCTTTACGTTTTTTTCTTCTTCTAACTTCTTTTATTAGTATACTTACGTATATCTCCTAACCAATGTCTTTTCTCTTCTGTATTCTGTGTTCAGTTTTTTCTTAGAAAGCATTATTCTGTCGCTATGAAACGTAAATTGCCAACTACTAAACCATCACCTGTTAACTTTCAACTGTCATTGTTCGACAGTTAACTACAACTGTGAAATATCAACTTTTAACTATCAATCATCACCTCATAACTATCCTATATTAACTATATACTAAATACTATCAACTATAAAACTATAAACTAACAATTGCCTTCTATTAGCATAAACTAGAAACTATCTTAAATGGCACTTTTGAACGTATGATTGTGAACAGATGTAAAATATTAACTTCTCACTGCCAACTAGAAAATACAATCAATCAACAGTTTAATGTTAACTACTAACTATCAAATTAAACTATCAACTACTAAATGTCTACAGTTAATTGGCCACAACCTGTCAACTATCTTCTGTAAACTAGAAACTGTTAATTGTTAGCTGCTGGAAAATATCAACAGTTCACTGTCTATTTGCAACTTTTGACTACTCGTTGTCAACTATAATAAATTGAAAAATTCACTATGTTTTAACCACAAGTAATTATAATATATTATTAGTGGGTAAAATATACTGATTTTTAATTTAGTGTGTTAACATGACGCGAAGTAATTAGTGAGTCATTAAGTCGACTGACTTTTGCAAGAAAGTAGCAATGCGATACTTTCTCCCCTTTGGCACCTTCAGTGCGTGCTTGTTTCATAAAGTATGATCGCTGGTAACAAGTGTAAGTTTGGATTATTACGTACTAATGGTCGCAACCATTCTCTTCAATTTACAATTGTTAAACTTTCATTGAAAAATGAGTTCACATCAACAATCAAATGTAAACTACCAACTTCAAAATTACTACTGTTAATTGTTAACTGTCATCTATCAACGTTTATCTGCTGTCTATTGACTCTCAAGTATCAACTATAATCTATCAATTATCAACAGTCGTTTGTCGATTTTGAACCACAGACAACCAACTGGCAAATATTAATTAACAATCAAGTAAAGAATATTATTTGTCGTTTAATATTATATTGTTTCTATTGCGCTCATTTAATCTCTCTTGATTTCTATTGCTCTATTATATCTAGATTTTTTTGTTCCTGTTTTGTGTTTTATTTTTTTCTTATTAACAGCTGATTTTCTTTATTCGTTTTTCTTCCAAATTGCAAGAAGTTTCTTCCGAGGTTCTAGAGTTTCCTAATAATTTGTTCTACCCAGAAATTTCTCTTCTAGAATTTTAGATTTTTATAGCAATTTCTTGGCAATGTTTTCGAAAACTCTTATTTCTTGCTCTGTATTTTCTAGAACAAATTTGATGCATGGTAAGTAATAACCTTCGATTATTCCAAAATCAAAAAAAAAAATTCCAACTAGCTACAAAGATTCCTATTGAAAATTCTAATACTTTTCCAGTAATTTTTAATTAAATGTTTTAAATCTTTAGTTATTTATTTTTCGGCGTTTTCATTATTTTAGAATTTTTGAGGATGTTTTATTTGGTCAAAATATTTTTAGCAGTATTCTCTATTCTAGCATTTTTTTCTTTAATTGCAAAAAAATTAAATTTTAAACTTTCTAGCATTTTCTCTTCTCCAGTTTTTTAGAATCTCATCTCATTTTTTGCAATATATCTTCAAAATTGTTTTCAGTTATTCTTTTAAAAAAATTCAAGCATTTTCTCTGAAGGTTCAAGAATTTTTCAGCAATCTGTTCATTCGGAAAATTTCCCTTCTTAGCAATTTTTTAAATTTTCTTTTAAACATCTACAGATATCAAGCTTCTTTTCTTGAAAACTTTGTTTTCTTGCTATAAATTTTCTAAAATTTTCTGATACATGATGATTATCTAGAAGCAATCTAGAAATTCAAGATTCCTAAAAGGTTTTAGAAATTTTTCCTTCAATCTACAGAAAATTCTAATAACTGTCCAGCAATTTTTATTTCATTAATTTTTTTAGTTTTACTGCTTTCACTTTATATATTGTTTAGAATTTCCATCGTTATTTCCCACTCATTTTCTGGAATATTTTATTTGATCTATTTGTATATTAAAATTGTCTACTCGCAGACAAGAATAAAACAGAAGATATCACTATGAGGACCGCTAACGACAAATGGACGGAGGTAACATCTAAAAAACAAAAGAAGGCATTAAATACAATCATAGGCTCAAAAAGTAGTGTCTCCATGGCTCCACCTAAATACGCTTGGCTCTATGTAGGAAATTGTATGAATACAATAACTGCTAAAACAATAGAAAATTATATTAACGAGCATTATCCCGAGGTCAAAATTAAGGAAATTACCGAATTAGAGACGAAAGGCATTAATAAATCGTTTAAACTAGGCGCGGATTATAACGATTTAGAAACATTAATGTCGCCGGAAACTTGGCCCGCCAGAATTAAAGTTAGGCGATATAACTTTCCCAAAAATGAAAAAGAAAACCAAAATTTTCTCCAGAAATCGGCAAAACAAAACTGTCATAGATGAGAATCTGCGTATTGCTCAGTTAAATGTTCAATCTATTAGACGAAAATCTATAATTCTTGAGGATTTTTTAAACAAAAATAAAATTCATATTGCCTCAATTAACGAACACTGGCTAAAACCGGGTGAAGAAGCTACTCTAAAAGTGGATGGATATAACTTAGCGAACACATTCACTAGAAAAACATCACAACATGGAGGTTCGATGATTTTGATAAATAATATATTTAATTATCAGAAGATGGACTGCATTGATAACCTATCTGAAGAAATAACATGTGAGGTCTGTGCTATTCAACTGGATAATCCGCAGCTAATATTCTTGTCAATTTATAGATCTCCTCTTGGCAATTATGAATCATTTCTTAATATATTTGAAAAAATATTAAACGTATTAAATACTTTTAATTCAATATCAGTAATATGTGGCGACTTTAATATAAATTTTAACTGTAAAAATGCTATTTTATATGATTTTATTACACTAGTTAATGTTTTCAATTTTAGGATTACTAATTATTCTGATACTAGAATAACGAAAGTAACACGTAGCTGCTTGGACAATGTGCTGATAAACGGTCAGGTTAAATTTGATTCTAATGTATATGATCCACTAATATCAGATCATTGTTCTGTTATAACTACGATATACATATCAGTAAATGGGACAACAAACACAACAATTACAGGTAATTTTATAACTCGAAAGAAAATGATGAATTTCATAAATAAAATATCCAATCATAATTTTCAAAAAATACACACTTCAGAGCCAATAATAAATTTTAGTAAGTTTTTTAATGAATTTAAGGGGATTTTTGACGAGTGTTTTCCTCTCACCAAACACATGTTAACTAGAGGTGACTCGTCAGGACGACCCTGGTACAACAGCGATCTAAAACAACAACAAAACACTATAGAATCTCTAAAAATAATATACAAATGTACTGGTTACAAGTTTATAAAAAATGAATTGGATAACTTACAATATATTTATCAAATTAACATAAGTGAAACTAAAAAATCCTATCATGAAAATGAAATACTTAATTCTTTAAATAAACCAAAAAAAATATGGAAAATTATCAATGATACATGTAAGAGTAATTATGTACCAAAAACAAATAAAATAAATGCAAATGATATCCAGAACTATTTTATAAGTGCAGTTAATGATATAAATCTGAAGCTGACATGTAATAAGGAAGATTATAAAACATTATTGAAAAATCTTAAAATAAATACACAGAATTCTTTCTTTTTAGAACCAGTCACACAACAAGAAATTAAAAACATCATTCTATCATTAAAAAACTCTGGTTCAACAGATATATATGGAATAAATGTAAATGTTATTAAAAATATCACTGAATTCATTTGCCTAATATTAGAACAGTTAATTAATCAATCATTCGCAACTGGAATATTTCCGAAAGAATTAAAACTTTGTAAAGTTGTACCTATTCACAAAAAAGGTAATATAGATGACGCTAAAAATTACAGACCAATTACAATTACTCCAATTATCTCCAAAATTTATGAAGTGGCAATTAAATCACGTCTATATCGCTACTTATCAAAATTTATTAGTAGTAGTCACTATGGTTATGTAACTGGCAAATCTACACTGAATGCAGTGTTAGATTTAATAGAAAACATACATCAAGCATTTGAGGATAGGGAAATAACTACGGCTGCCTTCCTATACTTAAGTAAGGCTTTTGATACAGTAAATTGGGATATACTTTTACATAAATTAGAGTTTTATGGCGTGCGAGGTACTCCGTTAGAATTAATTAGGTCATTTTTATACGACAGAGAACAAACTGTGTTCTTTCAAAATGAAAGGTCACACACAATATCACTAGAGCAGGGCATAGCACAAGGTACAATTTTAGGTCCATTATTATTTTTAGTATACACAAATGATTAAAAGATAATATAACCACAGTCAGTACTTATCAATATGCAGACGATACCACACTTGTAAAAAAGTCTAATAGTATAGAAATAGGATTCGAAAACTTAGCTGTAGAGTTGTTTAAACAAAACAACCTTGCAATTAATGAAGGAAAAACTAAAGTCATATCATTCGCACTTTCAAAAGTAATTAAATCAAACAACATAAAATTTCTAGGCATAACTCTAGATCCAGTTTTGAGTTGGGAAGAGCACGTAAATCAATTGAGCACTAAGTTAAGTAAAAATATATTCTTATTAAGCAAATTAGCACAGAATGTTAATACGTATATTGTTCGCATGGCTTATTTCGCATATATCCATAGTTTAATAATTACCGATGTAATATTATGGGGCGGAACTCGTGCAGCCAACAAAATATTTATTTTACAAAAGAAATGTGTTAGAATCTTAGCTAAAATAAACATATTAACCAGTTGTAAGGATTATTTTATAAAATTTAACATATGTACATTACCTGGTCTATATATTCAATCCTGTTTGTTGTATATGTATGATCGGAACTCATTACAGCACCATCATGAAGAAATACACGATCACGATACAAGATCGAAAACTGACATATGTTTACCGGTGCATCGTCTAAGTAAAACCAACAAAAGCTTCATGGTTCAAGCTATAAAATTTTATAATTATTTGCCAGACAATTTAAGAAAACTGCCAAGAATAAAATTTAAACAAATTGTGAAAGGGCTCTTAATTAATGCAGAGCTTTATAACACTGAAGATTACTTCAAAATTGATATGCGTCAATTCCACAATTAGAATTAATACAAATATCCGTTTACGTTATAAAATGATTTTTAAGTTATGCTGTATTCGTATGTATGTATACCTTATAGTTAGAATTATATATATATTTTTTATGTGTTCTGTTTCAAGTATATGATTTGTATTTTTTTATGACTTGTCCAACACATTGTTGTTTCTTGGATTAATAAAGTATCTATCTATCTAAATAACTCAAATTTTCAAGTATGTGTGTTTATTTTTATTAAAATTAATTTGCGAAACAATTGTAGTGAAAATAAACACAGATTTTTGAAAAAATAAGTCATTAACAGACAAATGAATATGGATTTTCAGCATCTTAATTTATAATAATCTATAAATCAACTTATTTGAAAGAAATAATTTTTTGAAGTATTAATAATAATAATACCTTTATTAACGAGTTCCACCTTGTACATTAAAAAAATGTATTTAAAATTTAAAATTTTGGCTATGTTATGATTAAAAATAAAATATTTCTCTTATATGTTTTTCTGAATTTTCAAGCATTTCTTCTTTAATATTGTAAGAATGTTTTTAAGGGTTCTAGAATTTTCTAATATTGTCTTTTTCAGTGTTTCTGAATATACGCCAAATTCTCCTGCTTAATTTTCTTGATGAAGAATTTTTCATAAGGACCTAGTATAGATTGCAACATGTTGCTTCAAGAAGTACTCTTTAAGGGATTAACAGAACAAATGAATGGAAGCTGCTTTTGATGGTTGGATGAAGAGATTCTAGAATCTGGGTAAAATTGTTTCAAGAAATTTTGAGAAGAAATTTCGAGAAAAGTTTTAGAACTTAAAAAAGTTATTGCTCCAAAATTCTAGATGTCGAGAAACGAAATTGCTGCTATTACTTGTCTAGAGAATTTTTGTTCAGTTATCATAATTTCTATTCATGTATTAATTGTATTATTTGTGATTTGTATTTTTGTAATAGTATTTTAAATAATAATTTAAGTTTTAATGGTAATTTTATTCTGTAATTGGTCTTTTGGCTATTGGGTAAGAATTGATAATTAAATAAATAGATAAACACTAAAATAAAACACTTACTATGTTTTTACCACTAAAATTTATTGTAAAATATATAAAATAAATTACAACAACACACGACTTAAGTTTCGACTTTTAAAGGTCATTATCAAGTCTAAGTTTAAAAGTCGAAACTTAAGTCGTGTGTTGTTGTAATTTATTTTATATATTTTACAATAAATTTTAGTGGTAAAAACATAGTAAGTGTTTTATTTTAGTGTTTATCATGAATTACCACATTGTAACGGTCGCAACCATTATTATGATTAAATAAATAAATATTAGAAATGCTAGAAACTTCTATAAATCTGGAAATACTGAAAATTCTTACAATTTAGATGAAAATTTCTTGAAAAATTCCGCTTAGATAAAAATCTTGATACAAAAATGTTTCATTAGAAAAATGGAAAATTATATATCTTTTTACAATTTACAGAAAACATTTCCAACAAAAAAATCTCTGAAAGAGAAATTTTTAGAAAATTTTATAATCTTCAAAGGGAACTAACAAAATTTAGAAGAGAATTACTAGGCAATTCTATCAAAATAAAATTAAATGTGTAGATGATATATCTCTAAAATGAAGGCATTATTTTAAGAAATCCCAGCAAACTTTCAAAAATGTTCGAAAATTTAATAATTCTCGAAAAAAACATAAATCAATTTTTTGATCATTATAGAAATCTGGATAAGAATTTTTACAATGAAACCATTTAAAATAATTCAAATAAGTTAATCTAGATAAGAAGAATAAAAATGCTAAAATCCGTAAATGATAAAGCAGGAAATGGTGGAAAATTCTTAGAATATTCATCTGTAGGGTAATTGTTTACGTTTCAAGGCAGAAATATGGAATGTTCTAGACGAAGTATTGCTTGAAATTACTGTAACACTAAAAAATTCAGCTTGAGAAATCTTGAAGAAATTTTTGTTTTTAAAAAAACGTCATGATTTTGTTAGAAATTCGATTATTTTTTGCACATAATTAACGAAAGTAAAAACAATTACTCTTGACTCAATAAAATAAATTTAATCACGAAAAAAACACCAATATTAATTATGCAAAATAAACAAATACACAACTAATTAATAAAACACGTTAGAATTCACTTTATTAATAATTTATTTTGTATTTACTAGATGTCCGTTTCAAGCACTAAGTGCTCATTAACAATAGCTAAATGTTAGCTATTGATAACTGACAGTTACCTATTGATAATAAGAACTTAGTGCTAAAAATGTACATCCAGTAAGTACAAAATAAGTTTGAAGGAAGTGAATCCTAACGTGTTTTATTAAATAAATTATTAATTAAGTACTTGGTTATGTTTCACTATTAAAATAGTGAAACATAACCAAGTGCTTAATTAATAATTTATTTAACATAAAAATGTTTCACCACGGGTTAAGTGAGAAATTAATTAATCGTGTTTTATTAATCGAAATTTCTATTCACGTAACTCATAAACCAATAATATAAGTAAATACACAACTATAAAACAAGATGAAAATCAAACCTTCGAATAGATTTAAAACCGAAACATGTACATAATATTTAACAACGGACACAATAAACACATACAACAAAGTACTCTCACACATAAAATCATTAAAATTTATTCCATTTAAACTCAAAGTAAAACATAAATTAGTAAATAACGAAAATCTCTAATGAAACAGTTCAAAGCATAAGAAACTACAAGTTTCATTCAATACCATTGGCTCGAGGTAGAATACAATCCAGAAATCATGAGGGGAGGAAGAAAGGAAGAAGAAGAAGAAGAATCACAAACAAAAGAATTACAAGGAACAAACAACAACAACAATATTACTAACAAATAATATGTATAACCCTGTAATTTAAACAAAATAAATACATTTCTGATTAAATACTTGAGTGTGTGAAGATTATTATTATTAGTGGTTAAAAGTTTATTTTATCTTTAACAGTTTTATTATTAACTATATATACATTTCGAACCATAAGGGTTCATTTTTAATAGTATATTGACATAACAAAATAAATATAAATGTTCGAAATGTACATATAGTTGATAATAAAGGATATACTTTTAACCACTAATAAAATAAATACATAATGATTATTAATTAATTTTATTTGTAACTGTATATCATTAAATATTTATTATTTATTTATTTTTATATGTTATTGTTAGAATATAGAAATTATTCATGAAAAGGGCCGAATCTCGAAAGTTGAATTGAATTTTTTCTGACGTTACGTTTACTGGAACAAAAGGGAATAAAAAAAATTCGCACCCCTTAAAATGAACATGTGAAAAAAATGTATGCAATGCTACACCCTTATCAGCCGGGCGTTACCCATTCAAATCCTGACAGGCGAAGAGGGAAAGTCCCTTCATGACACGCCGGAAGTTATTTGTCACGGCCGATCCGGTAACCCGTCGATTCCGGCCCGTGTTATGCAAAATCCCTAATAAAGCCGTAAAGTTCGGCCCACGGGATCCCGATAATAACATAATAATATCTGGTCCCTTCGAAGAATTTATATCGCTTTTTATGGCCTTATAAAAGAAAGAATTCTTTTATATATATAAACGATTTAATTTGTTCCAGGTCGAGACCAGCGGAATTGTCACCGGAATAAGGACATAAGGTGAGTTTTTGAACTTTTGCATGATCCTAATCCCGGAAGCAGTCGACTTACCCCTTACAAGGGAATATACTTTAGAAGTTTGTTAGTGCAGATGTTACACGGCGGAATCAAAAAGTTGTATTTTGCGGATTAGTCAGCGTTTCCACGTTTTAATAAACGCTGGCTGGTGTGTTGGGCGCAAGCTCTAATTAAACCTGCGGTGCACTTTATCACTGCACGCAGGTTTAATTATTTGCATAGGTGGTATATACTAAAGGCTCAATTAAATATAATTGCATCGGGGAAAATAACATGGCGGAGGCGAGCAAAGATATTTTCCGGGGATATGCAGAACCTAATTACCAGCTCTCGCCTCCATTTTGTGCAGTTAGTGGAATATTTATTATAAGAACAAATTAGTGATTATAATCTTTATACTGACGTTAAACCAATTCTGCTGGTTAAAACTTTTATCTGGGGTAGAAAATTGTACTAAAGAATTTAATTAAATAAAACCATTGATTTTATTGATTTTATACCTTCATTGTATAAACCGTAATTAATTTGATTTCATCACATAATCAAATATAAAGGTAGACAGGGGCGTCCCTCGACACAATGAATTAATTTCACGCCGTGATTGAAATGAAATTGAAGAGCCGTGCCTCTATTTTGTTGTTAAACATTGAACGCGGGCAATAAATCCTGTCCTCTTCAGGTCACCGAAATTTAATATGTACACGCGTGCGGATGAAATAATTGGGTAATAGGATATGGCCCGGCGCATCCACCATTTATTACCACCATTCATATCCCACGGATGGCAATTAATTATTTCGTCGGGCCCTGTTTAATTTGTATAACGCGAACGTGGTCGTGTTATTTATCGAGTCGCTACTGTGCGTGTATCGTCGTCCTTCGATCGGTTTCAGATATTGGCCCTTAAATTAATTACGTACCGAAAGAAAGGGCCGCATTGAAATATCCGTTCTGGGAACTTCGTGACGGTTAATTTTCTCCTGTAATATATGGTTCGGTTTAAGTAAATACGCAAGTTAGATGTTTTACTCTGTACTGGGTTAACTATACCGAAGGATATTGGTGGTTTAAATCAACGATTACCTTAAAAATTAATTATAATTCAAGTATCAGCCTTGTTAATTCAATAATTATCGTTTTAATATAGTGATGATTGCGGAAACTATTTTATCAAGACAATTATTACGTACGTGGAGAGGGAAAAATTTATTTAGGTAAATTATCTCTCTTACTGTCTTATGATATAAAGAAACACATAGGAAATTATGAATTGTTGCGCTCGTATCTCGTGTAACATGTTTATGTGTCCCGGTGGTGCAACTCTCAAGTAGAAAATGACGGCCGGGGCTGGGAAAAGGAGATCTTGCAGGGATCTGGGCTACGAAAATTTTTCGCGGACATAAATAAGCTTACGTGCGTCCCAGATTTGAATTTTACGAGCGCCGCAGGTGTTCCGGACTCCATTCAGTCGTAAATTCCAACTTCCTTCGATACACACACACACATACACCGAAAAAAAAAGATTAATCTCGCAAAAAGTAATGTCAACTGGATGTGCGCCTTATACTTCCTTAAAGATATGATTTACGGGAGTCGAACCTGACCCCATCACGTAGGTACGTAGTGGAGGAACCGCGTTGCGAATTATTATTCTTGGAGGCCGTTACTCCAACGATGGCGGTAATAATAATAAGGTTACGCCGTTGCCGGATGAACGATCCATTTCCGCGATGCAACCGCCGCTTCCGCTTATTTATTTCGGGAGTTTTCCGCACGTAATCCGCTCTCGGTATGATTCTAGCCGAGCTGAAATGTGGATCTCGAGAATTTGATGGCTTATTCCGAAAATTCCATGTTTTATGATATTATCGTGAGAGGTGATCTTTACGACGGGAATAGGAAGCATTAAATTATTTCAAATTGAAATGTTCCAGTAAAATATATATATGTTAGGTCCTAATACTGCAATTATATTTATAAGTTAGATTTATGAATTATTATTTTATTATGTTACATTGTATTTTAATATTAATCATACGTGCGAAAGGTAGTGTTCGTCGCGCACGTTGCCGCGACGCCCACGCAGAAGATGATTAGCACCGGATGGACGCGCATTCCAGAGAAGTGGCGCGACCCTTATCAGTGATATATAAACGTGTCTTAGGAAAAACGCAGAGACTTCGTTATACGCTTTCATTCGGTTCAGCTGTTAATTATAAGTTCTTGTTGTAATTTCTTAAACCCAGTATTAAATAAAACTCTTCGTAATTAAGTAAATATTTTTTAAAAATTTATTTTACGCTCGCAAGACGTAAAAGTGGCGCAGTCGGTAGGATTCGCAAGATTTTCGTAAAAACAGAAATTTGTGGTCCAGCACTTAATTGCGACGAACCAGTAAAGAAGAAAAATCAACTCCGTTGCCCAGCGGCCCCTTTCCTGGTCAATTGGAGAATCAAGTAAATAAGTTCCAAGGAGAACGCGTACAAGTAAGAAACTACAACGAAGAAAAATCACTTCCGTCGTCCAGTGGCACCTTTCCTGGCCGGAAAAGAAAAGAATCATAAAAACAGCCCCAAAGAAGACGAAGCCCGAATGACATCATAATTATTGGAACGAGAAGCAGAAGTTGCCCAGCGGTACCTGTCCTGAACAACATTTTGCCAGATTCCAATCGAGACGAGTGCTTGGATCTTCGCCCAGCGGTCCCTTTCCTGGACGAGACTTCCATGCAGTTCGTGTTTTCAGTTGCTCTGTAAGTTATTGTTTATTTTTCTTTCTTATTGCAACATATTGTATTTGTAACGTTAACTCACAGACAGTAATTATTACCGTTAATTGTCGTAAAATAGCTGAATTCGCTTTAAAAGATTTAAAAGATATGATACCGGAATATGATGGTGATCAATCTACTCTTAGCAATTTTATTGAGGCATGTAATTTCGTAATTAATCATATTGATCAAGAACGAATAGACGCTTTAATCTTTATAATTAAAAGTAAACTGTGCGGTAAGGCTAAAAGGTTTATTTCCTCGCGTAATTTACATAATTGGGAGGATATTAAAAATTTGTTAATAGGTCACTATGGTGATTGTAGGGATACTGAAGGATTATTAAGAGATTTAACGTCATCGTTTCAAAAACAGAACGAGACACCGCGCGCTTTTGTTCAAAGAATTGAAGATTTACTCACAAAAATTAGGAGTAGTGTTGCTTTAGATGCTTATTTGACCGCCGATGCAAAACGTATTTTAAATGATCCACTAGGTTCTAATATTAGGGCACAAAGACCCGATAGTTTAGATCAGGTAGAACAGTATTTAATCGAAGAAGAAAATATAGCTTATCTTAAAAATTTTAGAATTTCAAAACCTCATATAAAAAGTCCTGCACAAAATAATAGAATTTTCCCAAGAGAAAATTACGGAAACAGTAATTATAATAATTATAATAAATTTTCTAGAGATAAAAAATTTTGCTCACATTGTAAAAAACCGGGTCACATAATTGATACTTGTTACAGAAAAAATAATACAAATTTAAATAATAATGCCGCAGGTTATTCGCAAAATCAAGGTACTTCGAGTAATTCCCAGAATCAAAGACCCTCTGTAATAAAGAGAAATCCATATTTTAATCAAAATACAAATGCAAATAATTTAAACTTTCAAGAAGAACAGGAAGCGGGTGTTGCTGTTCTTCCTTCTGTCACTTTCCAGCCCGAACAATAAATTCGAAGTATGAATCTACAAAAATTCACACTTTAATAAATAATCCAAATAAACTTTTATATTTAAAAAATTCAAATAATGAAACATTTTTAATTGATACAGGTTCGCCAATTTCTTTATTAAAATTTGAAATTGCAAAGCGACATAAACATGAAATAATGAAAGAAAATATTATTATTCACGGAATAAATAGTAATGATAGCGAAAGAACTAAAATAACAAGTAGCGTAAATCGCCAGGTATTTGATAATGATTTTCATAAATTTTATTTAATTGATTTTGAATTTGCTTAAAGGTTTATTAGGAAACGACTTTTTTGAAAAGTTTAAGGTTGTTATTGATATATCAAATAAAAAATTAATAATTAATAATTTAAAATACCGTTTATACGTTTATGGACAAATTGAAAATCCAGAAATAAATCCAGTTAAAATTAAAATCCCAGCAAGAACAATACAAGTTGTTGAATTGCCTATTCATAATACAAATATTACTGAAGGAATTTATCCTGAAATTAAAATTAATGATGATATTAAAATTCCTAATTCACTTGTAAAAGTAAATAATGGTAAAATTATAACTACCGTATCAAACACGTTAGACAGCGATCAATATATAGAAATTTTTCCAGTTGATATTGAACCGTTTGACGAAACAGTTCTAAAACATGAAATAAAAAATAATTCAATTAATGAAACCGATATAAATCGTGAAAATAAAATTTTGAATGAATTAAGATTAAACCATTTAAATAATGAGGAAAAAGAAAAAATCGTTGACCTTTGTTTAAAATATAAAAACATTTTTTATCTTGAAGGAGACAAACTGTCATTCGCAAATCAAATAAAACATGAAATTGATACACAAAATGCAAAACCAATTTATTCTAAAACCTATAGATATCCTCAAATCCACAAAGAGGAAGTAAAGAGACAAATTAATAATATGTTAAAGGAAAATATAATACAACCATCGACCAGCCCCTGGTCATCTCCAGTGTGGGTGGTTCCAAAAAAATTAGATTCTAGTAATACACAAAAGTGGAGAGTAGTCATAGACTACAGGAAATTAAATGATGTTACCGTAGGAGACAAATATCCGTTACTTAATATTGAAGATCTGTTAGACCAACTTGGTAAATGTAAATATTTCACTACGCTAGATTTAGCGTCCGGTTTGACCAGATTGAAGTTAGTAAAAATGATATTCCCAAAACAGCGTTTTCGGTAGAAAATGGTCATTTCGAGTATTTAAGAATGCCATTTGGATTAAAAAACGCACCGGCAACCTTCCAGCGTGCAATGGAAAATATTCTTAGAGGCTTACAAAATGAAATGTGTATGGTGTATATTGATGATATAATAATTTATTCTAATACTTTAGAAGAACATATTAATAGATTAAATTCGGTGTTCGAACGTTTAAGCAAATATAATTTCAAAATTCAACCATGCAAATGTGAATTTTTAAGAAAAGAGGTAGCCTATTTAGGTCATTTAGTAACTGAGAATGGAGTAAAACCAAACCCGAATAAAATCGAATCTATTGTAAATTTTCCAATACCCAAAAATCAAAAAGATATTAAATCTTTCCTAGGATTAACAGGTTACTATAGACGTTTTATTAAAAATTATTCAGAAATAACAAAACCGTTAACACAACTGTTAAAGAAAAATATTCAATTTAATTTTAATAGTAAATGTATTGAATCATTTGATAAATGTAAAAAGTTATTAACTACAACTCCTATCTTACAATACCCAGATTTTAAACAAGAATTCATTTTGACAACTGATGCTAGCAACTTTGCGATCGGTTTTGTATTATCGCAAGGTCCGATAGGACAAGATCTTCCGATTGCTTATGCTTCAAGGACGTTAAATGGAGCGGAATCTAGATATTCCACAATTGAGAAGGAATTACTTTCAATTGTTTGGTCAATTAAACATTTTCGTCCTTACATTTTCGGTAGAAAATTTAAAATTATAACAGACCACAAACCGTTATTGTGGCTCTTTTCAATTAAAGACCCCGGCTCCAGATTAGCCAGGTGGCGCTTGAAGCTAGAAGAGTATGATTATGAAATTATTCATAAAGCAGGCAAATACAATAAAGTAGCAGATGCGTTAAGTAGAATAAAATCAGGTCATGAAAATATTTTATCTTATGAAAATTATCTAGAATACAGTAAAAGTAACGATATAATTAATGAAAATATAATCGAAATAAAAAACGATTTGATGAGTGCACCTCATGATTTCGCGTTAGCACATTGTGTTAGTGCTGACTTAGAAATGAGTAAGGGAATAGCTGTAAAGTTTAAAAATAAATTTGGTAAAGTAGACGAATTAAAATCACAAAACCCATCCTTACATTCTCTATGTTATTTAAAAGAAAACTCAAGGTATATAATATACTTAATTGTTAAAAATCATTTTTATGAAAAACCTTCTTACCAAGACCTTTTCAATACATTAATAAATCTTAGAACATTTTGCATAAATAATAATATAAATCAACTTGCTATTCCAAGATTAAGTTGCGGCTTAGATAAATTAAATTATGCAGAAGTGAGAAAAATCATAAATTACATTTTTAAAGGATTAAACATAATCATTCAGATTTATCATATTGAAAATACCGCAATGAACGTAAATGCTTTAACAAGTAATACTGAAACGGACACCGCTTCAGAAACAGAAGAAACTCAAAACGAGATGGAAAAAGAATTTGATAAATTTATCGCTTTACGAAAAAAGGATTCGTTAATAGATTTTTCAATAATAAAACAAAGTAATGATAATATATTATTTCAGAATCATAATAATATTATAGTAACAGTACCGAAGATCGAAGATCAAAATAATGAACTAATAAAAAATATAATTCAGGTCACATGTCCGGATCCTGAAAACCAATACTTAAATTTAGATGAATTACTAACTGTGATATATGTAATAAAGCGAAAGTTAATCGTCAAAATCAAGATTAGCCCTTGGTAATAACCGAAACACCTGACAAGCCTTTTGAACATATAAATATCGATCTATTAGAAATGAATAGAAAATATACTGTACTGACTATAGTCGATAATTTTTCTAAATTTGCACAAGCCTATCCGATACCCAACAAACAAGCAACATCTGTAATTGACGGATTATTGCAATACTTCCAGCATTTTCCTACACCAAAACGAATACATTCAGATGTTGTCGCTGAATTTAATAACCATTATATGAAAGATTTAGCAAAATTATATAATTTTAGATTAACTTATAGTGCCGTTGCGCACCCACAATCAAATGGAGTCGTAGAGAGATTTCATTCCACGTTGCTAGACTCTTTAAGGAGCTATCACTTAGAATATCCTAATCACTCTATTATGAAAGGACTACCATATTGCATAAAATCTTATAATAAAAGTAAATCAACTTCGACAAAATATACTCCACAAGAAATTATTTTCGGACATATTCGAGATTTCGAAAGCGAACAATTATCTAGCGAAGACGAACTTCAAACTAATTATATCAACGATATTAAAAATGCAAGCAATTATATTTTCGATAATGTAAAAAGAAATATTGAAAACTCAAAAGAAAAAGCAAAACAAAGATTTGACAAACACGTTAATGATAATAAAACACAATATAAAGTAGGAGATTATGTTTATGTAAAAGAATCTCAAATTGGTAATAAAATAAAAAATAAATATAATGGTCCATACAAAGTAATATCTTTAAAAAGTAAAAATACTGCAGAAATTCAATTAGCTACTAATAAAAGTTCAAACGTAAACTTTGACCGACTCAAATTAGCTTCTATTGTTCCAGGGTTATCCTCGGAACCATAGCGGCAATAGTACCCATAAAAACTTCGGCGGGTATCTTCTATCAGAAGGAAGGTATAGCCAAAATATCTAATGAAAATTGGAAAATCATTACCTATAAAAATATTACATTACTTAGAAATTCATTTCATCAAAGTGTTAATGCTAGACTATTTTTAGAAAAGATGTTAAGTAAGGAAAACATGAATCCCTCTTTTAAAATACCATTTCTGGCGCAATTATCATTACTCAATACAATTAATGAAGAAATTAAAGAGAAAATAAATGAAATCACTTTAACCGTTCCTAATCGATTAAAACGCGGTTTAATAAACGGCATCGGATCATTATGGAAAGTAATCACCGGTAATTTAGACGCCTCTGATGGCGAATTTTATAACGAATGTATTGACAGATTAGAAAAGGATGATAAAGATTTACAATTTTTGATGAAAGACCAAATTCAAATAGTTTCAGAAACTATTAAAAACTTTAATATGACATTAAGTAAATTAAACTTAGATGAAATAACTTTTAATAATAATTTAAAAATAATCCAAGAACAATTAATTGAAAATCAAAATACTAAACAATTTTATGAATTACAAATTAAAGCTCTCTCAATGGTAGAACAAACACAAAATTATTAAATGAACTAGACAACATTATAAATAGTATAACTTTTGCAAGACTTAAAATTTTGCACCCTTCGGTTATTGATCCCGATATATTAATAAATGAGTTAGAAAAAATACCCTCCAAATTATCACATGGAAATTTAGCTTTCAGTCCAAACCACGAACATTTATCACAGTTACTGTCTTTAATAACGATCCAAGCGTTTCAAACTAACGAAAGAATTATTTTTTATTTTACATATTCCCTTGATTGAAAGTTATGAGTATGATTATTACCATGTATTTGCAGCCCCTACAAAGGATTACAGAACTAATTTATTTCATGTACTTATTCCGAATTTTAAATATGTTGCAATATCTAGGGATAGTAAACAATACATTACAATTAATGAAAAAGTGCAGTGCAGTGAAATTATAAGAAACGAAATTCACATATGCTACAATCAATTACCTAAAACTTTAACCGCGGACTCGCCTTGCGAAGTATCTATTTTAATGGAAGCTAAGATAACGGAAAATTGTAATAAAATAGTAACGCAAATTGAAGATTATAATGTTCAAAAATTAGCAAATAACAAATGGCTCTTAACAATTTCAAAACAATTGCCAGTAACAACAATTTGCCCTGGTTTAAATTCTGAAACCAAACTTGTAAGTGAAAATTCATTATTAACTTTAAATTCTAAATGTAATGCATTTATAGGCATAACTAGAGTTTATGCGAGCCCAGAACAAAATAATACAATTCATTCACAATTAATAATTCCGGATATTCAATATGATTGTTGTGAGCATTTGCCAGAAAAAGAAAGTTTACCTATTTTAAAACCAATTAAAATTAATCACCTTAATTTAGACGAATTAAATATTGCAAGTGAAAAATTAAAAGAATATGATCAAAATTTAAACAAAATGATAAATGAACCTTTTATAAAAAGACATTGGAGTGTCCTTACTTATATACTAATTATTTGCGTACCATTAATTATACTATTTTTATTTTGTAAATGTTGTTATAAAAGAAAATTCATCGGATATTTTAATAATTCCTCATCTGACGATGGACACGATCCACGATCATGTTGCACTCAAGTATTTAACTATTGTAACGTAAAATCGAACGTGACAAAAAGACCACCCTTACGTTCAAATGTAAATTACAACGTACAGGATGAAGAAATAATATTTCAAACCCCTTGTGTACCCCTTTCGAGTACTAGAAAAACACCCAAAAGACTATAATTTTGTAATTTTGTAATTTCTGTAATTCTTTTTGTAATTTTTTGTAATATTTCATATTATAAAAAATCTTAATGGGGGAGGTGTTAGGTCCTAGTACTGCAATTATATTTATAAGTTAGATTTATGAATTATTATTTTATTATGTTACATTGTATTTTAATATTAAATATACGTGCGAAAGGTAGTGTTCGTCGCGCACGTTGCCGCGACGCCCACGCAGAAGATGATTAGCACCGGATGGACGCGCATTCCAGAGAAGTGGCGCGACCCTTATCAGTGATATATAAACGTGTCTTAGGAAAAACGCAGAGACTTCGTTATACGCTTTCATTCGGTTCAGCTGTTAATTATAAGTTCTTGTTGTAATTTCTTAAACCCAGTATTAAATAAAACTCTTCGTAATTAAGTAAATATTTTTTAAAAATTTATTTTACGCTCGCAAGACGTAAAATATATTCTTCACCAGCAAAAATATTTTCGTAGAAAACGATTAAAAAAACTTAATTGTATTTAATATTATAATTATAAGCAGAAAAAATATATATGGTTTTACTTTATAATCTAATAAATTGTCTGAAGGAAAAATTACATAAAGCAATACTGAGAAATACCTTCTGTAATTAATAAAAATTATAATAAATTAAATATCATTTAAAGTAAAGTTTCTCCATTAATTCCTAGATTCTTCAATTCATCCCTCCTTCAGAATAAGCCTAATCCATTTATAGCGATTAGTAATTAAGCGAATTATTTATCGTTCTTAATGTTAGCAAACAAAATAACTTTTAATATCTCTTATACCACTAATTATTTATTAAATCTTCATAGAGGTTAAAAATTCAATATAATACTATAATTTAGGGCAGAAAGACCAACGGGTCGATAGCCCATTTACAGATTGTATATATTATAATAAGTAAAATATATGTATGTTATTATGTACAAAAAATGTCTGTAAATTAAGATTCTGTATATACTATAATTTATTTACGTGAAGAGAAATTTCAATTAATAAAACACGTTCAAATTCACTTTCTTCACAATTTATTTTGTATTTACTAGATGTACATTTCGAGCACTAAGTGTTCCAACGTGTTTTATTAATTGATAATACTATAAGTGTAAATTAACTTTAAAAGATATAAAGAAACATTTGTGTAAATATCAATTATTCCAATTGCGTGAATATTAATCTTATTTTATTTATTTCATTGCGTATTTGTAGAAAGGGTGGTCGGATAACGGTTTTAGTGGCACGTTAAATTATTATTAGAATTATCACGAAATGCGGTTTGTGCTAAAACTGAATTAGCCGAAGCCTTTCGTTTTTATCGCCCCCCGACAAATTAATAAACAAATTGAAGCCATAGAGACCCTCGAAATTTAATCGGCTTCGCGAACCGCTGCAAGGTTTTCCTATTATCCCCTTTATTAGCAATGCCAACAATTATTCGCTAATATGAATTTATGGCGTTCCACGTACCTCACAATTAAGGTGGGTGTATATATAATAATACGTTAATTATTAATGATTCAAGATACATTGAAATTTGTAAATTTTTTTAATTGGAATATAATTAATAAATACTTAATTAGAAGATTAATTAATTTTAATTAACATAAAAATGTTTCACCGCGGATTAAGTGGGAATTTAATTCATCATAATAAATACTTTTTCGGACACGTACGAAAAAGAACTACGATAGCTGCAAATAAAATTTTAGTTATTTACTTGTTAAAACTTAGTTGGTCGTTAAGCAAATAAATAAAACACACAAAGAAGTAATTCGTATCTCTAGACAACATTAAATTTTTTCATTTTGACAAAATTAGAAAATATGATTTACATTTTGTCGATTATTATTTAGTTTGTTAAATTTGTTTTTTTTTTCACAAACTAAAATTTATTTTTTTGCAACTATTATCAGGTGGTTTTTATTGCCATTTTAAAATAACTAATTATTTTGTTTTTTTTTATCAACATCCTTACTGTTATATATATTTTAGAGAATACAGCTTTCTTCTATTTTTTTAACTTTACTATTCGAAGTACGGATTTTTTTCTGTGCTTATTCTAAATTCACAAGATAAATTTTATAATTTATAATAGTTTGTATATTTAAAATTTTAATATTTTTTTACAGTTTTTTTTACTATCGCGATTTTTGTCAATTTCTTGTTACAATTTTACACTACAATATTTTTCTGCTATACTTTTTTCGTAATAATTTTATTTTATGAGTTATAATTATAATTTTTTTACATTCAAATAGGGTTAATTGTTCCTGTGACATTAAGGGATACGCCGTAAAATTAATAATTTATTTGATTCTAGGTAAGTATAGACTACTATTATATTATCAGATATATACGAGGGGAGTTCAACAATTAATGCTACACATTTTTTTTTTCTCAGACATCATTCAATATTCCTTCTTCGTCTCGTATAGCTTTATTTATTTTCAATAAGTCATAGCTGTTCAAATGGCTTCTGTAACGGAGGTGCATTTTAAATAGCGGGTAGTGATTGAGTTTTTTTGGATGGAAAACCAGGGCATCTCAGATATTCATAGACGCTTGCGGAATGTTATGGGAGATTTGGCAATGGACAAATCCACAATGAGTCGTTGGTCAAAGCGTTTGAAATCATCGCCACAAGGTCAAGCAAAACTGTCTCAACTGTGACCCATGCACGATCACTTCTTCATTCGAGAAGATTGACGGATCTCAATCAAACACCTCGTTGCTCACCTTGAGTTCTCTATTGATAGTGCTATCACAATGGTTCACTGGTTGGAATTTTCAAAGATTTGTTCCCGCTTGGTCCCGCGATATCTGACCGAAGACCATAAAGAACAATATTGAACAGAATTGCTTGGTCGGTATTAAGTTGATCGTGACAATTTTTTGGTCAAACATTGTTATATGCTATAAAACAAGGGTTCATAACTTAGAACCCGAAACAAAACGGCAATCATTGAAGTATCTCCACCCACTCCCCTATCAAAAAAAATTGTAAAAGGATATGCCTTTAAAATTTTTTGCTGATAAAGTCATGTCTACAGTCTTCTGGGCTTCTGAAGGAGTTATTATGTTCGATGTCCTTCTCTATGGTCAAACGATCAACTCTGAGGTGTATTTTATAATTTAAGAAGTAATTTCAGTGTGTTCGCAGGTGCAAAAATCTTCGCACAAGTCTTCGCAACCGAGAGGATTTCACAGAACTTCCACGAACTGTTCTATCTCATCCACCCACAGTCTTAAACTCGCACCGTCTGATTTTCGTCGGTTTCGGCATGATGGGGATGAGGGCGACGTTTTTGATGTAGCACGATGTTAGCTCCGACAAATAGGCCACCACCCCAAGGTGACGTAAAGCTGTAGCATGGAATGGAGATTACGTTGAAAAATAGTGTTTTGTAGCAAAAAGATTGGGAAATAACATAGTGTATTTGAATGTTCAATAAAACTACACTTGTATTACATATTGAATCTTCCTTGTACATCAAATTTATTTAATCTACAACAACAATAATAAATTATATTTATAGTATTAAATTAATAAAAAATCGATTAACTTTCTGAATGGTATTTAATTTTGTGTAATCTTCTCTGTCTTGTTTTTAGTATGGTAAAGTATTGTTCGCTCTCCCTTGCATTTCGTTACTCTCTTTTGCTCACTTTTGCTCCTTATTACTTTATTTCGCTCTCCATTGCTCTCTCTTGCCGACTTTCGCGTTCCCTTGCTCTTGTTCGTTCTACCTTGCTCGCTTTTGCTCTCTCTTAATCACTTACGTTCCATTTCGCTCTTCCTTGCTCATGTTTACTCTCTTTCTACATTTATCTATCCCTCACACCCTCCTTTACATACTTTCAATGTCTCTTGTTCTCTTCTGCTTTTTCTTGCTCTTGCTCTCCCTTCTCTCTTTCGCTTTTCTGTTGCTTCTATCGTCCTCTCTTGCTCTCTTTCGACCTCAATTGAGAGCAAGGAGAAGCGAAACTTTGTTCTCGTTTGATCTCATTTTTGTATCTTTCGCTCTCTTGGTCTTTGTTGCTCCCTCTTTCTCCATTTCGCTTTCCCTTGCTCTTATTTGAGCTTTTGCTCTCTCTTGCTCTCTTTCGCTTTCCCTTTTTCTCTTTTTTTCGCTCTTTCATTTATTCTCCATTCCTCTCTCCTGTTCTCATTCGCTCTATGCTCGCTGTCTGTTGCTCAATTTTGCTCTTTTCTGCTCTTTTATGCTCTCTCTTGCCCGCTCTTACTCTATTTAGCTCCCTGTTGTTGATTTTCGTGTTCCCAGCATGACAGTTCCATAAGGGTTTAGCTCCGCTTAATTTAGAATTTCTCACTTATGTCTTCCTTGAAAAGGTGTTACCGGCATTCAGTTTTCCTGAAGAGGAAACGATATTGGTATTGAGGATCTATGCTCTAAATTTTAAAGTGATTGTTTAGGGTATTTATGTATGTATTTTATGTGTTTTTTTAAATAAATCTTGTAAATAAAATTAACTAAACTAAACTAAATTAAACAGATTTTCATTAAGAATTCTAAATTATGGTATGCGGGGCAAATTCCTCTTACACTTCAACAACCTATTATTGCTCTTACACTCTTTGGCTCTCTGCTGTTCACTTTCGTTCCCAGAATGACAGCCCCGCTCAATTCTGAAGTTCCCACTTATGTTTTCCCTCAAGAGGTTAAACTAATTCAATTTTAGCCTAATTAATATTTACTTTTCCTGGATTGATGAGGTTGTTACTTGTTTAATATGATACTTGTGATATGGAGATATCACTTAATAAAATCATATACACAGTATATGATTTCAAATTGGTTTCATTATATTACGACAATGTTTCACCATACAGTGGCTTCATCAGGTAGATGAAAAAAAAACTATCTGAGTAAGCCACTGTGTGGTGAAACATTGTCGTAGCATAATAAAAAAACATTTTGAAACCATATACTGTATTAGAATTTTATTAAATTTATTTTTTTTATTATTTACTTTATTCAATTTCAATCTCTCTCGCTGACTCTCGCTCTCCCATGATCTATTTCGATCTATTTTTCTTACGTTCGTAATCCTTTATTCACTTTCGATCTCTCTTCCTCACTTTCGCTTATCCTTACTCCCTTTCGCTCTCTCTGGTTCGTTTTCACTCTTCGTCGCTCAGTTGAGATCTCTCGCTTTCTTTCGCTCCCTTACGCGTTCCCTAACTTGCTTTCGCTCTCTCTTGTTCTCATTTGCTCTCCCTTCTTCTCCTTCAATCTCCATTGCTTGCCCTTTTCTCTCTCCCCTACTTTCTTTCGCTCACTATTGCTTACTCTTTTGCTTTTTGCTTTTATTTACTCTTCCTTGCTCTCCTTTATTCTCTCTAGTTTTCTTTTGCTCACATTTGTTCTTGTTTTCCTCCCAATTGCTCACTCTCTTTTGCTCTCTCTTGCTTCCATTCGCCCTCCCTCATTCTCCCCTGCTTTCTTTTGCTTTCTCTTTTGCTCTCCCTTGCTCTATTATACTCTCTTTAGCTCTTTGTTTTTCACGTTTGTTCTTGATTCGTTTTTTTTGCTCTTGTTTGCTTTCGCTATCCATTGCTCGCTTTAACTCGCCGTTGCTCGATTTGGCTCTCGTTCGCTATTTCTTGCTTATTTTCTCGATCTCTTTTGCTTACTCATCACTCTCCCTTTGCTCTTCCTTATTCTCCCTTGCCCTCTTTCGCTTTCCTTTGCTTTCTCTTTTGCTCTGCCTTGCTCTTTTTTGCTCTTTGTTGTTCACATTTGCCCTTCATTGTTAAAAGCCCGTTTTCTCAATTTCTGCGATGCTGGGTGTGGGTTTCAGTAAATTTGCCGTTCCGTTTAACTAAGTTTATTATCAAACAAAGAAATAAATATTAAAAATTAAACATAAAAAATATGAGATTAAACAAAATTAAATGTCCACAATAATAAAAAAAAGGCGCCACTCAGTAATTAGGTTCGGAGACTTAGTAGAGAAAACAATATATCGTTTAGTTGCTCTTCAGCGAAATTGTTATAAAATAATAATAATTTTAAAAAAACTTATCTGCACCAGTCAATTTACACTCAATCTCTCTTCTACCGTCGCAGTTCAAAGGTGTTGTCTTCGGTAGATTGGCGCGAACAGCAAAAAAGTGCAGCTAATAAAAATGGATCTTCATGTGGTAATAAATAGCTGGACTTTCACAAAGAACTCACGTTTTATAACTCCGGTACGGACCTCAATTAAACTATTTAGTAGTACGTGTCTCCAACGATAGACTGTATCAAATATATTTTCCGATATCTCCAAAACGTGCGCGATGTCGCAAAAATAATTATATTAAATATTAAATTGAACATAGGCAGTAAAATGTGCTTTATTTGAAAATAGCACTGCTACATCATTCGTTCTTTTTTTGATCTAATTCGCTCTCCTTTACTTTCACTGTTTCTTTTTCACTCTCTCTTGATCTCTTTCACTCTTCGTTGCTTTCTTTTGTTCTTTTTCGCGCTCCTTTGTTTTCTCGTTCTCGGTTGCTGTCTAGCGCTCTTCCTTGTTTGCTTTCGCTCTCCCTTGCTCGATTTTGCTCTATGTTGCTCACTTTTGTTTTCCTTTACTCACTTTCGTTTTGTTTGCTTACTTTTACTCTCCCTTTCACTCTCTTATGCTTACTTTTGCTCTCTGATACTCACTTTCGCTATCCTCTGCTTACTTTTGCCATTAAAAAAACATTTTTTTAATAGAGATTGTAAAGCAAATAAATTAAACTATAACTGAATAGTTGAGGCTGTTAGTTGTTGAAAGTTCATATTCTAATCACTTTTGTAAATTTCCTGAAGAAGACACAATGTGTCGAAACAATAAAAAATAAATATTTGAAAGTGTTTCGTATTTCATTTACGGAAATGTGATTAAACTAAACCAAACTAAATTAAACGATTTTTATCGAACCTTCTTATCTAATGTGAGGGCCATATTTATACATGTCACATTTCTGACTTGAATACACTGCACCTCCAAACTAAGTCAATATTGTTTAATAATCATTATTCTTCTAAATATATTATATTGTTTTAAGCTTTCTGTTGGCTGATTTAGATGATTTTAAGATGTTAATTCTCTTGAAATCATTGATTTTGACCATATCACACGGCTATGCGTCATATAAGTGACAAATATCTATTATTACACATGTTCAGACACAGTTAACAGTGGCCTAATTTTATGGAAACCTTTCACTTTTATTTATAATTTGATTCTTAAAACTACTGTATCATGGAAAGAGGTAAAACAATTTTTAAATTTAGGATGGGGATAAAAATCAATTGAAAAATTATAGACCTGTTGTCTCTAATAGTAATTTTTTATAGTTTTCTAAAGTCTTTGAAATCTGCTGTAAATTATAAAACGAAAAATAGAAGGATGAAGAGTCTAAAGTTATCTCCACAATCATCGGAAGTGTATAAAGCAGCGGCGAACAAACAAAACAGATCCCTTTGTCGGGCGTAGAAGTTAATTGAATTTTTAGTTTCGGTGAATAAGAAAGTTTTACACGTTGGAAGCATGCTGAATGGCAATGATTAAAACGGCAGAAAGATTGTTCAAAGTCTTGTGTTTACCGAGTGCGGAGTACCGTTGTTTGCTCTAAAAGAAAATAATAAAACGATGCACTAACGTACGTGCTCAATCATTTCAGTTATTTAGTTTTTAAAAGTTTTTCGCGGTACAAAGTAAATGATCGAGAATAACTTAATAGGTAAGATACATCTATTCCTTATAAAAAAAATTACTGTATAGAATTTTAAGAAATAGGATTTAGAATTGATGAACTTTCTGCATGATAAATAAAACTCTATATTT
Source organism: Ontholestes murinus (assembly GCA_963969525.1). Classification (NCBI taxonomy): domain Eukaryota; kingdom Metazoa; phylum Arthropoda; class Insecta; order Coleoptera; family Staphylinidae; genus Ontholestes; species Ontholestes murinus. The sequence goes on from OZ018392.1 coordinate 7,603,991, forward strand.
TTTACATTATATTATACTACTCGTAAGAATACATACAATTATTAATTATTAAAGTGGTGACTTAGATGACACATAAACAAAATAAAGTTTGTTTTTTTGATACGATTAATTAAATTCTCATATAACCCCTGGGGAAACATTTTTATTTTAATTAGAAGGTTTAATTAACCCTCTAATTGTTTTTTTGATGTTTATAAAGTGTGTTAAAACATTAATTGAAGTGATTTTATAATATTTTATAGTAAATGTCCTTATGGAAATATTAGGTAGATAATAGAAAAAACATTGATTTTATTCTTACTGGTAACTCACGACCAAACAATTTTTTTTAAATTAGATAAGGCAATTGATATTGTTTGTTAGAAAATAATTTATTTTGTGTTTTAAGTACATTTTATAAGAAGTTTCTCCAACTTATTCAATTGCTTTTGTGTATTTTTTCGTATTATTTTTTGCCTTTCTTTGTTATCTGATCGTCATCGATTTAATTTTTCCGCTGTGCAAGCTTTTATTCGGAGAGGGCGAATTTGTTGTACTTTACGTAGTTGTCATAGTCTGCAGTTTTGTGTGGAAATAAACTGCACTAATGGCGTGAGCCAGGGAATGGAATCAGAATGAAACTTTTTAAAAACGGAAATATGTTGTACAAATAAACCTGAATTGGTTTTGTAGTAGTTTTGTGTAAAATTCCCATCACGATTCTATGTTGCTTACAGAAAGTTTTAAAATGCATATATCAATACCTATAATACATTCTTAGTGATCTTCAATATTTTTAATATCATAAGGATTATTTTGTAATATTGCCAACTAATTTAATTTACCGCATTTTTAATTTATATCCTGAATGTGTAAAGCAAATAATTTAAAAGTAGGAAAACATTTCCTAAACCTACAAGAATGACTACAAAATAAAATATTGAGTCTCGTTTCATCACAAAATTTATTAACAGCAAAATTTCAATGCTAAAATTTAGATCTGTTCTGGTGCGTTATCGTATTGCATTTTTCCCTTAAACAAATGGGAGTTGTATCTCCTTAAATTATGTCTCAAATCGGTCGAATAATTCAATAAACTACTGCCCTATGATTGTTCTTCTTTTGTGCAAAAATTCAATGAGGATTATTAGCCTTAAATTCCTAAAAATTGTGACCATAACCTTTCCGGACGTTCGTTGCTTTCTTCGGAGCAGATTTGACTTGAAAAAATCTATCATTTTGATTTTCGCTAGATCTCTGGTGTATAATAATTGACCCAGGTTTGACGTCAGAGTAAAAATATAATGTGTGCAATTTATATTAATGCAGTTAAAAAATATATATATAAAAAATATAACGTATATTAACTGTCTAACTTAAATATAAACTTAGAATATAAACTAATGTGTTTATTAGCGTCACATGGGAGGCATATATGTTGCAACAGAATAGCCCTTAACTACTTGCAATCTCTACCCTCATCATCATTATTTTTTAAGAACTTACTTAAAAATGCAAATGAGGCCGAGATCTCATACCCTACTGCCATCGTTTTAAATATATTTCCTTTGTGCATGTTATACGCTCTAGTAGGAGTATGAGAAAACGGCAAAAGGGTAATGTTAAAACTTTAATGGGGATAGTTTGCGCTTTTAATGTTTAAGCCCACACTGTTTTAGGAGGGTCAAGCGAAGACCCTGCAGTGATTTTCCTGTCAATGTTTAATTTTACACATATAAAATCCTTATGGAAATTGAAGTTTGAATTAAAATAAAAAAAAGGCTTAACAAACTTTTTTGATATTGTTATTGATAATATTCACCTGGTGAACGAAATGTAAATTTAACGCTTAATAAACAAGCGAAGGAATACAGAAAATGTTATTTTCATATTTAAAATCAAAAATCAGTGTTTTGTTTTTAATGATTACATTTTTTAAATTATAAAAATAATTTTTAATACTTTTAATTCCGTCAACTAGAATCCAAACCCGATTTGGATTACCCAATAATTATTTTACCATTCAAAGTGGTGATATTAGTGGTAAAATAAAATAAAGTATTAAACGTAACGAATTCCATTCAGTCGGAAATTAAAATACATCATTCTCCTTTTTACAACTTTGACCCAGTGCGTGTTTTCTCCGAGGATAAAATTAGCATTTCGCGCTCGCGTAGTTGCAAATCCGACTCCGGATTTAATTACTAGGATGAAATATTCCAGTGGATAAATATAAATGGGGGAAAGATGCAAATAAATCCCGGCTCGCTTAGAGGGATTAGAAAGAAGCCCTGATTAATAGGGGACGACTGGTGCCAACACTTCTTCATTGGATATACACGGACGGTTTTATTCGATTAGCAAAGTGCGTTCATTAATGTTCTATTATAATATTTAAATGAATCTCTCTTAAATACATACAAATTAATTAATTAAGCTTAATTATTTACCTCATCATATTGTAAATTTAAATGATAGGCTAAAATTTCAGCATTTAACCCTTGTTCTTGTTTAATTGTTAAAGTAAAAACAACATTGTATTTTTCAAACTCTTTATTATTGCTTTAAATACACAAAAATTGTTTCTCCATACTGTGGCTTCGTCACAACTGCCATTACCTTTTTCTTGTACAAATTGTTTGGGCCTCTTTAAGAAGAACAAAGAAATCACATCTTGAATATTTAAGATGCAATATTTTTTTCCATAATAAAATGTAATAAATTAATTTAATGAAATCAGTTTAAAATTCATTTTTCATAATTTTTCATGTTATAGTTACATTTAAACAATCTAAAGTACATTTTATCATTTATTAGTTTATTCAACAGAAATAATTTCATTCAAATTAGTGTTGCTTTAATAGTTGTACTATTTGTAACACGCAAATTAATTTGTATTATTCAATGTCTGTCGAAGTATTAGCTAGAGAAGTAGTTGTTTCAAATTAATTTGTTTTGTAGTCTTAGTAAGACTCATTGTTGTAGATTCACGAAATGTTTTCGTATTTTTAAATTTATTATTTTTTTCCATGACAAACAAAAGTTGTAAGTGGATTAATTTTTAATACTAACTGCATATATTTTAACAATTATAATAAACAACCATTCTCAACAAAAATTAAATTTATATACCAATAAAAAAACTTGAAAATTTATACAAACAAAGTTATCGTGTTTTATTCAATTTAAAACTAAATTATTACAAAAAAGTCATCATGTTTGATGATTAAATTTCCAAGACTGAATAATTATTGCACCTATAATTATTTCCAAATAATACATTTTCTTTGGATATTTTATTTATCTAATTTAAGTCTATCATATTCACATTCTAACCTTTTATCAATCATGCAGCCTTTTCTATATGGTTTATTTGGTTGTTACATAATAACAATAATCAATACCTAATGGTTTTGAGTATTGAAAATTATTTTACTGTTCGTTTTTATAAATGTAAAATTTATAATTCGTTATAATCATACAATCATTAATTGCTGACATACATATATAAAAAAAAACATTTATCATTTCATGATACAGTACTTTTAAATTATCGAAACTGTATATTTGGTATATTATTGAAACTGTTAACAGATTCGCAATGTTCGGCATTTCCAATTATCCACAAATTCGAACCATTAAACGATAATGGTTACAATCATCATCATCATCATCGAAACTGCAATTCGGCCTATATTAAAATTTAAATTGCGTGAAAAATAACAATGCAGAAAATGGATGGATAGGCTCCACTAAAAACATACAGCGTGACATCCATTGTTACGCGTTCAAACGCAAATTTTATTAAACGGATTATCTCAATTCGCATTTTATATATAAATAAAAGCACAATATAGGGAAATGTGTTGAGTTGACAGGTGGCTATGCGAAACGTACATATAAAATTTATTCATTTAAATTAAATATAAATTTATATTTAAGGTGTGTGTTAAATTTTTATGTATGATAATTAGGAGTTGTATATACGAGGGATATACGGAAATTAGTAACTGTTTGAACCGTGCGGACCACTGGCGAATAGAGTAGACGTTGGATATGTGCTAAAATGTTAAGTTGTGTAGTACAAAGTTAGTTTCCACTAGTGTTGTCTATGCTTATAATTATTCGTTTACGAGTTCTTCAACTATTGTTGACGTAATGGTTTATGGAACTTCGTTTCGTATGTAGGAGCAGCTTCTAAACCTTAAGACGATCAATGATGCTCAACATGAGGATGTGGATTATAGCAGTGATAGACAATATGCTTCTCTTATCGTAATTGTTTCACCTAGATTGCAGCATGAAGGTGGTCAAGATGAGCCAGATAGACGTCATTGTAATGCTAAATGCCCGTTTGCCATTTTTGTCATAAATACGCCATTGGTGACGTTCATTTTCATCATTCCACCACTTGAATGAATGATTCCTCTTTTGTTCCACATTATACACCACATAACCTTCTAACTGGACATTTTTTGATATTCCTTAAGAAAAAACAACCACCGTCACGCAAACTTTTAGTATTTTTAAAGGGGAGCTATGATTTATTACCCTTAAGATTCTTCGAAAACGAAGCTTGCTTATTTTATTGCAACGTTTAATTTTCCTGTTGTTTGAAATGTTGTTAGCAAACTATCCAAACAATTTCCACTGGCTGGTCGTCGTTCCTAAAACGACTAGAACATTCTAAACCATCCTTATGCTTGAATTTTGTAAATTTAACTCATCCAGCTGATTTCCACATCTTTTCAAGCTTTTTGAAACAATAAACGATCGTGAATCAGTTGACATTAAAGTTCTGGATTAGAAGTCGAATTGTTAAACCTTTGTTCTGCTCTACGGGCTTTAGAAAAAGCTAGATGTCGTTTGTGACCACCTTTTTGTTCATACTTTGCTAATTGAATCCACATTTTCAAGCTTTTTGAGACTTCAAACGGTCTTGAATATTAGTTGACATTGGCGCAAGAAAGCAACAATAATCAACCTAATATTTTCCAACAAAAGTACGTTAATGTTAAATAAACCAATCGAAAAACATAATAATGCAAAAACATTAAATTTTTTTTTCCCTGTCAATAACAACCATGGATATTTTGCTCTTTTTTGGATCTCATCAGCCTGGCGCAGTTAAATACAGAGATACACAAAAGGTATCAAATTAATACTTCCTGGGCTACACTCTTGATGGAACTGGTATTTCACAGTGTTGGGGCTTCTCTAATTTTGTGGAGGTAGTTACCGAAGCACCCCTGCCCTGACAAAATCTCTGCTTGCCGTGCCTTCTGGTCATCCAAGGCTCCAGTACTGGAATGATTTCCTTCGTCTAGACGCGTATCTCCTGGTTGGCGTCCTAACTCATCATCCTGCGTTGGGGAGGTTCGTTTCGCAGTGCTCTTCGCTGTTCCTCTCCTCGTCTTCGTGAATACCTCTTCTCATGCCACGATCTCCAGATCCGGAGGATGTGACGAAGCCAGTACTTGGGCGACCTCAGTCGCTCTAGCTCTAAGGGCTCCGCGTAGCCTGTCCCTGTTTCTTTGCGCCTCAATGCATTTTGCGCATGTTGGTGCAGCATACGGCTGTTTAACTCGCGCACCTCCCAGCAGTAATCTCTTTTTGCCCTCGGACGGGCCGCCGATATTTGCCAGTAGGCACGAGATCTGTCTGCTGAACATGGGGTTCGTTTTGATTGTGACTCCCCAAATACCTAGTCGTTTTGCCCACTGCCACGTCGTGACGTTTAACCTTTCTCTTCCTGCACGGCGTCACGAAAGCCAAACCGCTGTAATTTTTTCGGCCGCTACGCCCAGCCCTGCATCCGCCATCCACTACGAAACCATCGTTGTACATTATTCGCCAGCCTCACAGCCTCGTCAATCTCCCTGCTCCTAATAACTATAATGATGTCATCTGCAAAGCCTATGACAGAGCCCTGCGGAACCCCTCCCTTCACCTCGCAGATCTTTGGCACGCCATTATTACCAACGAAGCGGATTGCGCTCATGAAGGTAGTCGGCGATGACGGCGACTAGGTACTCCTCGCCAGTACCTCCATGATGATAGACCAGGGGATCGAGTTAAACGCATTCCTAACATCCAATATTATTACTTAATTGAAACACAGTTATATTCCTTTCTTCACTTTTAATTAAGTGATATAAACCTTCAAGTAACTCAAGTAACTATAGTCCAATTGTAGCCATTGTTATTGCCAAGCAATGCCGTCTTCCTCTTAGAGGAACCGTGTTTGTCTCATTGGCGAGCCTGTGGACCTCCTTAAATGCGTCGACGGTCGACTCCAACTTTTGAAGTCTATCCCTATTTACCTTTTCAAACAGCTTGCCTTTGACGTCCAATAGCTACAGTAGCCTGTAGCCTCCAGCGATCGTTGGGAGTTTGCCTTTCTTCGGGAGCAGGACCAGTCGAGCCTTTTGTACCGCTTCGAGAACTTCCTTCCCTTAGCAAGGTGTTAATGGCTAGAGTGATGGTTGCGGGATTACCAAGGACGAACTCCCTGAGCGCCTCGTTTGGGATGCCACCGGGTTCAGGTACTACCAGTAAGTCCGTGGTGTCGGCCCATCGGAGAAAAAAGTGACAGTTTAATCGCATATGCATTTTCTTTACAGTTACCTGGAGTGATAATTCTATAGTAATAATTTCGTTTCAATCTTCAACTGCTCTACGCTGATGAGATCTTAAATTGATCGAAAGCGGTTCATGGATGTTGTTGACACTACTTTGCTTCTCACGTTGAAATATAAAGATTTCTTTTCGAACTATTCCTCATTGGTTAATTATGTCTAACTAATGAAGCAAAACTTAGTATTCTATTCAACGTAACTTGAATGGTCTAATAGGTGACATTTGTCGAAAGCATTTAAGATCTGCTACAGCAATACAACTTGTAAATTACATTGTAATTATTCTTATCACCAGTACCTTCACTCTGAAACACAAGAAGATTACGACCATATAAAACAGTTATATCAAAATTGCTTATGGAGTATTTACAAATAGAAATAAAATTGGTGCTTTATGGGTAGTTTTGTATAGAACGCAGAATTTACAAGAAAATATCGTTACAAAAACAAAGCCAACCTCGAGGAATCCATGTATCTTCTCCACTACTCTATAACATTTTCTGCTTTGACGTTGAAAATCCTAATACTCTTAATAATCTCTGTATAATTATTTATAATAAATTCACGTACACAATAGCTGAAGCTCTTCGAAAGCTAATTGACTGGCTATTACACTGGTTTGCAAAATAGCAGATGTAAATCAATTAATTCTTAAAAATCCTAAACAACATAGATCAAAAATTGAATTTCAAAAAGCACACACTTTCCAACAAAAACGAAACAAAAATTCACAGACACACAGATAGGACTTGGCGTCAAGCACATCGTGTCCATCATCGCGATACCTTAAGGCTTCGACACCATGAGGAGCAAGGAGCTCTCAGGCGATCCGTAGGCCTATCAGGACAGTTATGTCGCTGCTGAGAAGCTTGGCGGCGGGTTCACCATCCAGCCCAAATTTCTTGGAAATAATCGTGATAAAATTTCTAAGCCAGCCGAAACTTGCCTACAATGAGGATCTGCCCCCTGATCACCGCTCAGCCTACGGCAAGTTTTTGGAAACTCGAAAGCTCTAGGCTGAACAGTGTCCTAAACGTTACTCTGAAGGCCGCCATCAGGTCCCGATTAGACCTCTTTTTACGGTACAACTCGTGCCTAGCAGAAAAAATCTTCCCCAGTGCTGGAAAAGATCAACTTTTAGAGGAGTAAACTAAAAGAGCTCAAGGCCTATCACAGAACCAATACGGGTTTCGAAATGCAAAGCCCATCATGGATGCAATTGATGTCGTCGTGAAAACTGGGCATCAGGCTATTGCTGGCACACGATAGAAGCGTGTAGCCAAGCCGTACTGCGCTATCATCACCTATACGTGCGGAACGCTTTCAACTCGACCAACTGGGAACGTATCTTAGCTGCGCTAATCAAGTGTATTATCGTGAGCTATTTTGGTGATCTAACCCTGGTGTACTACACCAACAAGGTACCTAGGATTCCCAAAATCACGGAAGGTATCCCATAAGGCTCGGTACTCGATCCTCTTCTGTAGAACACGATGTATGACGGGGTGCACCGGCTGCCGCTTCTATCGGGGCCCATGACAGTCGGCTTCGCAGAAGACGTCGCGGTGGTGATGATCGCGAAGCACCTAGAAGAAGTCTTCCAGATAGTTGAGGAGGCCTTCAGCATGATCCGTTGATGGGCCTGCAGTTTTCTAACCAAAAGACTGAGGCAGTCCTTATGACCAGCAGGAAAGTCAGAAAGTCCATTGTGAAGTTAAGGCTATGATTAGGTTTCTCTGCGCAAGAAATGTGTGACATTGCGCTATCGACAATTGAAGGATGTGTATGGGGAAAATGTTATCGACATGATGTCTGTTCGCCGCCGGTGTCGTAATTTCAACATCAGCTCAGGAAGATCTGGGCGAATATTGGCAGGAAAACATGGTGATATTGAGCAGTAAATAAATAAATTTTAGTTTAACACTATTTGATACTCTCTGTGAACTAAACGATGAAGTCATGAAGACAAAGTGAGTGCTATTATGAACTGAGAAACGGAAAGGGACCCACTCCATAAAATAGCAGATTTAAACTGGCTATAATTGAGTGACATCACTTCACTCAATGTTAACGGCCCAGTTTATTTCAGTAAAATAATTTCAATACAATCTAATCTTCATTGGTATCGGCCATATCCATATATGTTTCAGATACTTCATAATATATTAGCTCATCAGCAGTGTCTGATAAATTTGGACTAAACATCCTCAGAAATAAATCTCTAGCGTCAAGCTGAAACAGTGGCATGGTAAAACAAAAATCACAGTACATTTTTCCTGTCGTATGAATTCAAGTACATTAGTACGACTCATTAAAACAGTATTAGAGTACCTCGTCCTAAATAACTTTGAACGTTATTTTGAATTGAAGGGTGGGATAGTGGCCACCCACCCACCCTACATATGCATATTAACCTCACCCACTGAATAGCGCTTAGTTTCCAGGGAAACAAACAGTGGAAACGTTGATCAACTTAGCAAAAACTGTCAGCAGTGTTGCAACTAAAATAAATAAATATATGTAGGGTGGGTGGGTGGCCTCTGACACACCTTACAATCCGTAAAACATACACAAGTATTTTGTAATTTAATTACTTAATTACTACCAAAAATATCGATACAAATATTGTCAGGTGAATTACTTCATTTGTGAAGAATCGCAGAAATTATAAATAATAATTATGGCATTAAAATTAAATGAGATTAAATAATAATTAATGCCGGTTTTATTTCGTAAATAATAAACATTTTACATTTAACCAAAAATAATTACAGGATGAATGTTTCGAAATTATCCAGATATACGCACGTATAATTATAGCTAAAATTTGTCGCATTCAGAATTATTCAATTACACATCAACATTAATGCAATTATCAGCGAAGTGAACAATTTTAATTAAATAATCTGTAAAACAATGTTTATTCTGACGACGTTCCCCCACCACCATCCACACAAACTCCAAAACGACTCTCTCTCTCTCTCCCTCTTTCATTTTACACCGTGGAAATTTACAAAATTAAACATCTCGAGATCACAGGGAACGCATCCAAAGTGTTCAGTAAACAAGGAGGGGCCCCTTAATGACGGCCAAAGTGGCCCACATTAAAACCTAACGAGCGAGCTCGAAGCCGAGACGTTCGAGCCAGCGTACGAATTTAGGAGGAGAGAAGAAATTTAATTAATTCAATTTCTTAATGATCATAATTGCGGGGTGTGGCGGGGAGACGGGGGCGGCACTCTAGGAAAATATCTTTTATATCGCGGATACTTCTGGTTTTACCGGCACGTTTATATTTTATGCGCCAGTAAGTTCCGAATTTTTATGAAACGGGGACATAAAATAAATAAAAAACGAGTATTTCTAGTTTCTGGTGTAGTTCTTAATTGAATGCAACGAATGCAAAAAAAAAATTGTTCGTAACGAAACCTATTTAGCGCAAATAATTTTATTGCGATGAATCTCATTAAATGTTTAATTACTTTGTCAAAGGGAAGTATTTATGCTTCATAATTTAGTACGTTTTCTGCAAAGGCACTATATATTATATATATATATATATATATATATATATATATATATATATATATATATATATATGGTATATATATATTTGAAAATGTATGTAAGCTGGGCAATGTAAAAAAAACATTAAAAGTAAATAAAGTGCTTATCGTGATAACTTAAGTACGTATAAAGATTTTGAGTTGTGTAAAAATGTTTTTTTTAGCAGTGACATTTTAACTCAATATATTATTCATTACCCTAGCGTACTTATGAAAATACTTTATTAATATTATTGACTTCTGACCTACCTCAATATACTAATAATTGTTATAGCGTACCCGTAATTTAATCTATAAATATTCCATTGTTTTAGTTTTCTAAAAAATCGATACAATTTTGTTGGTTATATTAATCTGGACATAACTATCGAAAAAAATACGATAAATTGAAGCAAAAAATGTTTAGAAGATTTTCGTGTGTAGAAAACAAACAGCTATAGTATTTAAAAATAAAGAAGAAGCATTAAAATATAGAGAGAAAATTTAGAAATCTGTAAGAAACAATGCTGTGAAATTCTAAAAATGCATTAAAAAAATTGCTGATAGATTCGATCTCCAGAAAAAATATTCTAGAAGTTTGGACAAAATATTGAAAAATTTTAATATGATGAAGAAAAATATTGTATAGTTTCAATAGATATAAAAACTACAAATCTAGAAAGAGGCTTTTGATCTGACAGAGAAATTCTCAAAAATTCAGATACAATTCAGAATAAAATTAACATATCTTTAAACTTATACTTCGTATTCTAAATATAACTTGATTTTAAAAGACAATGTTATTAGTCGCGAATAAATTTAAGCTAAAGCAAGATGCTTAATAATATGAAGGAGGCATCTTCATGGAATGATCTTGTTTTACGGATACCTGGAGAGTTTAAACTCGGAAGCAAAACTTTCCTGTCGTCAACTGCGCTATGCTGACGAGATCCTATATAGATCGAAACCGGTCCGTGGCTGCTACCAATAGGAAAATAATAATTTATTCTTGTTAAGCTTTAAGTGATTATTTGTAATTAATATTTTGATATTTTAATAAACGCTTAATCCATTTGTGCGAATAGAGTTATGTCAAGAAAAAAGCTATTATACATATGGCCATCGCTAAAAGACAACCAAGGTCATGTAATCCTCAACAGAATTAATTACTAAAGAGAATTGGTGAGATCGTTACTACGTGGTAATCGGAAAATTCACTATGTTTCAACCACAATAATATTATTTGTGGTTAAAACAGTGAATTTTTCAATTTAGTGCAAATGAATTACATTATAAACAACAACCGGTTCAAAAAATGCAATTAAGGGCGCCAAAACAAATATGAGTGCCGATTCAGTTACGGATCACAACTTAACCACAGCTACAATAAATCTAAAATCAAAAAACACGAAAAGTGGTCTATCAGAATTAGAGACAAGCAAAGACCCAAAGGCGAAAACTTCAGATTACATTGTAAACAAGATTAAAATATTAAATTAATCACACAGTCCCAACAGTCCCACAACGTGCGAACAATTGAAGAAAGACGGACAAACATAAGAAATGGCACCAATACAACGGATAAAGAGATTGAATCGAGTGTAATGCCTAAAAAACGTCTGTGAATAACTAAAAATATTTTTGCGTTCATAGAGGAACGAAGAAGAAGAACACCAATGAATCTGAGTAAAGAAGAAATACAGAGGTATTAAACTAGAAATCAAAAAAGCTTAGGAAGCGTGGATGAGAAGCAAATGCGATGAATAAAACTGCTGCAAAGGAAGCAAGATGAATTCAATACTCACAAGAAAATCAGAGAAATCTCAAGTGCATACAAATGAAGCAGCACGCTCATTCTAATAAACAACCAAGGGCGATTAATAATACTGACAGGTAAAATATTGGCAGAATGAAGAAACTTTTTGAGGACAACAGGCCCACCTTACGGACCTTAAAATCAGAAACTGAACAGCTGAAGTAGGAAAAGCTATCAATAAGGCTAAGAATAACAAAGCAAGTGGCCCAGAAGAAATATTTTATTAGTGGCTCAAACTAATGAATTATGACAACATAAAAGAGCTAAGAGTGCTCTTCAATCAGATGTATGATACGAGATACGTTCCAAAAAAATGATTGAAGTCAAACATTGATGTTCCTTTCTTTTCGTAAAAAGTGAAATGCTAAGAAGTACCAATATTACGGGCTTATTAGCTTAATGAGCCATGCTCTTAAATTATTACTCCATATATTACATAGTAGAATCAACATCAAATGCGAAGACATTCTGGCTCAAAAGCAGTTTGGTTTCTGCACATGCCTAGAAAGTAGGGAAGTATTATTCTCGATGCTAACGCTAGTATAACGATACGGGGAGGTTAAAAGGTAAATTTATGTTTCATTGACTTTAATAAAGCTTTTAACCGGGCCTAACACTTCAAGCTACTTACAATGATTCAAAAAATCCAGCTAGATGACAGAAAAATTCGATTAATATCAACCAATCAGCCTTTATTAGTGCAAACAACAACACTTCTAAACTAATTAATATCAATTTAGGCGTAAAATAAGGTTGTCTGCACTCCCCCATACTATTTATTATATATTCAGAAATAATTTTCAAAAAAGCATGAGAAGCCAAAAATGGAATTTCAATAGGAGGAGACACTATGAATAAAATCCACTTTACAGATGAAACTATCATCCGCTAATGAACTTGAAGAACCAGTGGATAGAATAAACAAAGTCTGTGCAGAGTGGGGATTAACCATTAATTTAAAAAAAATATATGGTTATTAATAATTAGAAAAAACACGAAAATATTTCGTAAAATCTACAACAAATGAGTCTTATTAAGACTACAAAAACAAACCACTTTTGAAACAACTACTTCTCTAGCTAATACTTCGACAGACATTGAATAATACAAAAGTAATTTGCGTGTTACAAAATAGCAAGGCTATCAAAGCAACACTAGTTTGAACGTATTTCCTTCTGTAAAATGAACTAAAAATGATTGAATGTACGTTAAATAATTTGTGACTGACTATATTATGACAAATTTGAAAAAAGAAATTACATACATACATAATTACGTACATATCTGAGTAAGTTATTTATATTTCATTATATTTATTTTAGTAAACGTTTTTATTTATATTTGAAATCAATTTTATAATAAAGCTGTACTGAAGAGATCGAGAGATCAAACACGTGTCTGCAGATGGTTATAAATTGAGTATTGAATTATTTAATTGCTTTTGCTAATTTATTTTTAATTACACCAACCTAAATTAATTTCTTGTTTCAAATTTGTCATAATATAGTCAGTCACAAATTATTTAACGTACATTCAATCATTTTTAGTTCATTTTACAGAAGGAAATACGTTCAAACTAGTGTTGCTTTGATAGCCTTGCTATTTTGTAACACGCAAATTACTTTTGTATTATTCAATGTCTGTCGAAGTATTAGCTAGAGAAGTAGTTGTTTCAAAAGTGGTTTGTTTTTGTAGTCTTAATAAGACTCATTTGTTGTAGATTTTACGAAATATTTTCGTGTTTTTTCTAATTATTAGTTAATTTTCTACAACGTAAAGGACTTATATATTTTATTATATGGTTATTAACAAAACAGACTCAGACTCAATAGTATTAAGAAAAAATAATAATCATATCGGAAATACTGATGAAGGTTTAAATTACACTTGGTTAGTGTAATATAATTTAAACATTTATCAGTAATAGTTCAAAATGTTTCATCAAGTGATACGTGGGAAAGTAATTCAAGAAATTCTATAGGAAGAGTTCAGAAATTTAAAAATCTTTAATCCGTGTTGCGAAATAAGGTGCAGAATTGGACAAACCGGATAAGCATTTCAGAAAACAGAACTTTCTGTCTAACAACTAGAAAGCGGTTTGCAAGATGTTACACCTTTGGGAACTTCTCTGCGGTTGTGAAACATGAACGCTCACCTGAAGAGACATTAACAAAACTGAAGCGTTCAAAATGTGTGTGCATGTGTGTTACCTTGATCAAGAAAATTCACAACGAAAAAGTTCTTCGCAGAATAGGCCAGGGGAAATTAATACTACAGACAATTAAAAAAAACTGGAATACCTATGCAAAATAACAAGATATGAATTCCTATGCCTATGATTCTGAATGGAAAAGCTGGCAGAAGGAAATAAAAGAAGAAACACAAGTAATTAGATTTAAAATAATGGAAAGAAGCATGCAGAAACCGAAAAGAGGGCAGCCAAAACACACGAACACCTATGAAGACAGGAAAAGGGGAAGAAGAGCAATAATTCACCTCAGAAAATATGTTTATAAATATGCTAAATCGTAGCTATAATCCTTTCAGGATTTAACGGCTTGATGATGATGATAATGGAGGTTTAAAAGATATAGTGTTAATATCGACAAAGAAAATAGACGATATATGCTTCGTAAAGAGTGTAGTCATAAATATAGATAAGATAATATGACAAATTGAAACCTTTCATTTTTTTAGGATAAGAAAAAAATATTTAGAGGTTTCAGATTACAAAGGGATGAATGTCTAGAAGGTGGATTAAATGTGGCAGGTTAAGTTAAAGATAGACATGAATGTAAAAAATCATGAAAGTATAGATTTAGTAAAAATGAATAACATAACATATTTTAGAGGTGGAAGGTTCCCAAAGTATCTATAAGTAGCAGTAAATTAAGTAGGAAGGAAAAGGTCAACTTACGATTAATTAACTTCTCACTTAACCCGTGGTGAAACATTTTTATGCTAATAAACGGATTAATTAAGCACGAAACTAGTCGGAGAAATATAAAAATAGTGAAACATAACCAAGTGCTTAATTAAAGGATTAATTAAGCACTTGGTTATGTTTCACTATTTTTAAATTATTAAAAGTCAACTTGTCAAGAGACATGGAAGAATATTAAAAATTTGTTAGATGAAATATATGAGAAATATGCATTATATGCAAGTGAGGATAATATTTAAATGCATGAAAATACGTAAAGTGTTGGTAGATGGAAACTGAAGAATTAATGAATATATTAAAAAGGATGGAATAGAGGTATTGGCTAAATTAGGACGGAATTAATATAATATTAATATAGAGATTAGAAGAGCGGAATTAATATATTAATAAATATCCTTATAAATTATGATACTAAAAGTAAACGATTCATTAAATTATTACAACAGTTACATACAACTATTAAAATTGTAATTATCGATTAATTATTTTTGGTAAATGTTTAACAACAATTATTAACAGGGAATATTTGAATTAACCCTCTAATTAAAATAAAAATGTTTCATCACAGGTTAAGTGAGAATTTAATTCATCGACAATATTTTAGTTAAAATAGATTAACATATATCAGTTTATGTATGCAAACATAAATTTACTTTACACAAAAAAATCTGATAATTAATGATTATATTTCTTTCTGTTTCAGGTAAGGTGTTCAGGATATCAATTATCAGTTCAGAAATCCAATTAGGTAATTACATAATATTGCATACTCTTTATTACGAAGAATTTAAACGGATATCCTAGCTGGATTTAAAACCAGTGTATTGCACTCCCTTTTGTGTGCGATATTAACGCCTCTGTGAGCAGGAAGCTCAAACAAAGCGTTTCGTGAAAATTCCTGTAGGTGGCGCATACACAGTTTTCCGCTGAAAAGTGTGTCCTTGTACAAGTTTTCCGGATGGTGCTGCCCTCTCACATTCTTTCATAGAATTCCGGCAGCGGAGTTCCTACAGGACTCTACACTGATGTTTCACAATAGTAACGATTTTGTCGGAAATTAAATTATCACTAATATTTATCTTTAAATTCATTAAATATTTAAAATGAATTTAATTTAATTGCGTGAATATATATTTCTAATTACTTGAAAATGTTTATTTAGATAAGTACAATGAAATATAACTTAAAATAATGTTATAATTTTAATCAAAAATACAACGAATACGCAATAAAATAATAATAATAAAATAAATAAACATAAATTATATTTATATGAGTTATTATATGAGAGCACATTCACAGACGCGTTGAATTTGTTAAATTTGCCGAAAGCTTTAGAAAACTTTGTATATCATATCAATTTAACACTAATCATAATGATGGTTGCGACCGTTATTACGTGGTAATTCCAATATTCAGTGTTCTTAAACTTAACACGTTTAATAAGAATAATAATGATAGAAAAATAATTATAATTTGTGTAGGTTGAAAACAATAGATTGTTCTGTTAGAATCAAGGTTTAATGTACAGAATAACACATTAATTCCTTATAGTCAAATAATTATAATCTGTTCTAGTTTAAACATAAATCACCTTTATTGAATTTATTTTAGGTATTAGTATACTTATCTTCTGAAAACTCTTTTTTTTTAATTTTTGAGTGAAGTAGTACATGCATATAATATAACTAATTAATATATTAAAAGTAAAAATTCTTTAGATCTTCTGTGGCAGTTCAAAACCTTTCCAATCAAAGGAAGAAAATTCTTCTCAAAGAAATATATCACTAATATATATTTTAAACAATTTTAAAAGCAATACTACTTAAAAGTGGACCTAAATATTTATGTTAATTAGAATAAACTTCCATTACACTTATAGATTATAACTATATAAACAATAGCCAAATATTTTGTAAGAAGAAATTTTAAGTTATTGTAAATGTATGCTATTTTGTATATTTTTTCTAGGACTTGTAAAGTCAATAAACTAAATCATTTGTCATTTACAGAACACATGCATAGAAACTAATATAAAATTTGCTTTAAGATTATAGAAAATGAGAGTCAAAAATTAATTGAAGCTCATCTCAAAATAAACAGTAAAAATATGACTATGATGTAAATTGTTAGATCATTTGCCTTCTAGGGGTAAAAACATATGGAAAAAATGCCAAATCAACTATAGAATGCTGGACGCTGTTTTTTAGTGACCAAATGATGCAACTTAAAGTCAACAATACAAACCTATATATTTCTCGATTAGGGAAAATTACACAAGAGATAGGAGAGCAGAACCAACTGATATTTAGGAAATAAAGGCCCTTTTTGGATTGCTGTACCTGGCCGGATTTCTTAAAAGTAGTCGCTTAAACACAAAAGAAATTTGGGAAAAGAGTACAACTGGTATTGAGCGGTTTTTGGCTAACCATTTCACGTGATCGTTTCAAATTTTTATTATAATGCCTACGTCTTGACAATCTTGACACAAGAGGAGGAATAAAACAGAAAGATAAATTGGCTCCAATTTGAGAATTATTTGATTTTTTACCAAAAATTGTAAAAATGCATACACTGTTGGAGCAAATGTAACAATTGACGAAAAACTAGAAGCTTTTAGAGGAAATTTGGAATTACTGGAAAATTTCCGAGGTACAGAAAACCGAGTGAGAAACTATTTTTAAAGTTGAAAAGTAGCTTGAAATTTTTAGAAAAATTTCTTTAGAAAATTCTGATAGAATAAATGATGAAATATTAGAAAATTGTAAAAGTCTGAAGCAGATGATTCAGGAAAATTCTAGTCTTAAAAGCCTTGAAGAAAACTCTGATGAAGGTAAATAATTGGAAAATTTTAGGGAGTTAGAATACAAGTTGATAAAATATAATTATAAATTTAGCATTTTGAAAGATAAATGTCTTGAAATTCCAATAAAACAATCGAGAACAAACGTTTTTTAGAAACTTCAGTCAAAATAAAATTTAAAAAATATTTGAAAACTCAATATCTCTATAATATTCTAGACTGTTTAAAAGATATTTCCTGAAAATTTTGATTAAATCAATTAGTTTGTACTTTGAAAATGATCAGGAATGATCGAAACACGTGTCAGGCAACTGAAAATAAAAATATTATGGAACTTAACAAATCAAATTTACATATCTCGCTCCATCAAGAGTGTAGCTCTACCAGTATCAACGATATTTTCTGAATTTAGAAAGGAAGTTTCTACAAAAATCTTTAGCAACAAGATAAATAATTATATATTCTGTAAATTTTCATATTCAGTTCTATGGAAAAGAAATTATTACACAATTAAAAGCATCTAGAACATTCTAGGATGCTTGAAGAAAAGGAAATTTCTAGAAAAATCTTTAAAACTAAAATAAATACTTAAATATTCTGTAAAATCACATAATTTTAAAACCTCTGTTCATATTAGAAATGTTGAAAATCAATTACAGGTCTATAAAATAAATATTGTTTATGTTTATTAGTCTTTCAAAAAAAATACACAAAAATTATACAAAACTCAATATTCTAGAAAATTGAAGAATCAGATTTGTGAAAAAGAAAAGAAAGTTTAGGAAAATGTTGTCAAAATAAAATAAAATAAAAGGGAAGTTGCTAGGAAATTTAAAAAAAAAATAGAATACAGATTTTAACATAATTCTGGTAGAATAAATAGAAAACTGCGTAAAAAATTATAAAAAATATCATTTCACCTGGAATTAGACCTCAAAACCTTAAAATCTAATCTAAATGAACGTATTTCAATCATTCCATCAAAACAATTGACATGAAACAAAATGCAACGTTTGAAACATATTGAATTTATAAAAACTGCGTTCGAAAGTTTAAAAATTTGTATAAAATTAATTTCTAGATACATTTGAATTAAAACTTCAAAATCATTCCCTAATGAACATATTTTTGATATCCCATTAAAACAATTGGCATACTCTATCGAGAAAGAAAATTCAACGCTTGAAACTGTAATTGAATTTATGAAAACTAAGTTCGGAGGTTTAGAAATTTGTAAAAAAATTAATTTCAACTGTAGTTAGACTTAAAACTTCAAAATGATTCTTCAATGAACATATTTCTGACACCCTATTAAAACAATTGACATACACTGACAATAAACAAAACGCAGTGCTTGAAACTTAAATTCAATTTATGAAAGCCGCGTTCGGAAGTATAAAAATTTCTAAAACAATTATTTCAACTGAAATTAGACTTAAAACTTCAAAATCTATTCTAAATGAACGTATTTTTGACATTCTATAAAAACAATCGACATACATCGACAAGAAACTAAATGCAAAGCTTGAAACTTAAATATATTAACTGATGAGGCTGTTATATGTTGAAAATTCATATTCACTTGTTTAGTTGTTGAAGTAAAACACTTAAATTTTCAAAACACTTTATTATTGCTTTTTTGAAAACGCAACAATTGTTTCGCCACACTGTGGCTTCTTCAGGCGAAGAAAATAAAGTGTTTTAAAAATTTAAGTGTTTTACTTCAACAACTAAACTTGAAACTTAAATTTAATTTGTGAAAACTGCGTTCATAGGTTTAAAAATTTGTAAAAAAATCATTTCAACTGTACCTAGACTCGAAACTTCAAAATCATTCCCCAATGAACATATTTTTGTCATCATATTAAAACAATTGTCATGCGCTGACAATAAACAAAGTGCAACGCTTGAAACTTAAAAAATATTTGCTATGGTTGATTCTGCCACGCATCAAACTTAGAAGTATATGTTGGAAAGCAACCTTCCGGTTCATACCAAAAATCCAACGATCCACAAAGTTTAGTTGATAGAGCGAATTTTCGGAACAAATCGAAATGTAACAAGATAACTGGTTTACTAGTATGCCTTTAGTCAACAAACTCTTAATAGAACACACAATAACGTATGTAGGTACTATCAAGAAAAATAAGAAGGAACTTCCTCTTGAATTTACTAATACAAAAGTTCCTCGATATTCGGATTCCAAGAAAATACAAATATTGTGTCTTACGTGCCCAAAAAATATAAGAATGTAATTCTAGTATCCAGTTTACATCACGATTATGCTATTGATGCATCATCTGAAAAATATGAACCGGAAATTATCATCTATTATAATAAAACAAAAGGAGGGGTTGCCACTCTGGGCCAACTCAGTGCTGCTTATGATGTGCCAAGAAATGCCAGAAGACGACCGATGATTATTTTGTATTCTTTGATGAATATGACAGGTGTTAATGTTCAGCTTATTTATGCCTGTAATAATAAAAACTATATAATGCAAAGAAGATTGCTACTAAGAGATCTTGCTTTGTTGTTGACAAACGATCATTTTGAACGGCGTTCATTAGAAATAAATGTACCACGATCTGTGAGAGAAGGGAGACGAGAGGTGGCTGGAACTTCAGAAATAAATGTTGATCAGGAAATTCCACCTGGTACTCGAAAAATGTGCTATTTCTGCCAGAAGGACTCAATTTTTTTGCAAAACCTGTAATAAAATTGCGTGTCTCTTCCACCTTGAAGCTTGGTGTCCCATGTGCTCCGAATAATAATTATATTATTTATTACCTGTTGCTAATAAAAGAATCCAAAATTGTGCAAATTGTTAAGAATAACCTGTTTGCGTAAACCTCATAGTTTTCGAGAAAAATATAGGGAAAGTATTTTGATGGTCACATCACCATTTTTTCTGGTCGCTTGGCTTTACCCAAACACCCCAAATAGGTCGAATAATTCATTAAGAATTTAATACCCATTTGTGGAGATTTTTTGAAAGATAAGATGGTAATGATAATCGGACTTCTAAATACCATAGGTCCTGCTTGGTGATAGAGTTGTTGTATCTTGTTTTTAGACCTTCGATTAATGATAAATAAAATTATATAATATCATATAAGATAAAATATTAATTCAATAAAACTTTTGCGCGGGTTCTACTAGTTGGAGGGTGTGATAGTGGCCACCCACCCACCCTACATATACATATTAACCTATATCTAGATAACTGCTCTAATTATTGAAAAACTACAACAGTGTTAGTGTTAATGTTGTTAGAAATTAAAAAGTACTGTTTTAGATTGTGTTTAAATATATGTGTAGGGTAATAAAGAGAGGGCCAAGAATAAGGCGCGAGGAGGCTTTCACTTAACGTGGCTGTGGGACAGCCCTACTACAGTGTACCGACAATATAGAGCCCAACTATGTATACGAAGAAAACCAGGTTTCAAATACCTTTAAGAAAAGAAGGAGTGAGTCTGAATCCCCTAAGCAGGGCTCCAGTGTAAGCTTAACCAGCAAAAAGAAAGAAAACTCCTCTACATCCATACCCAGATGGATAAGGTGTCTAGAGAGCTCACGAAAGTGTTAAAGAATGTAAACACCAAGGTGAAATGAGGTGGGTAATCGAGGGTATAGAGCTGGAATGCTCGAGACCATGTATTAAAGTGATGCAGATGCCGACACACAGACTGCAGGGTTGAGTGCGGGCTATAACAGGACCGAGACAAATACACAAATGTATGCTGGCACCCAAACGGGGCCGATGGGTCTCCTAGAAGGGATAGACTCCTACAAAAAGTGAGAAGTGTCTAAAGACAAGCCGTGGTCGAAAGAAGTGTACTGCATCTCTGAAGTAGTAGAAGGCAACCCGATACTGATTAAGAACAAAGTGGTAAAGGTGGTCTTGATTCACACAAGTGACCCAGGGATGGAGAAAAGCATCCAAAAGCTGTATAAAGATAGGTTTCCGGGTGGAGAGGAAACAGTACAGGTGGAGCCCCCCTCAACAACAACAGGAAGGGAAGCTTCTAAAAACTTTACATCATTTTTTTGCTTGGTCTTATGGAAATATTCTATCAATTCTTCTTGTCCATGTTTAGAAATTTTGAGTATATCTTTATAATAATAATAATAGTAGAGTTTCAGAATTGTTAAATTATTTTTCTTGCAAATTTGAAAGCAATTTTTCTTCTACATTTCTGAAAGCTAATATAACTTAGCTTCTTAGAACTTTACAGCATTTTTTGCTTTATCCTATCAAAATATTCTACCAATTTATCTCATGTAATTTTTTCCTATAACTATCAAAACAAAACTGCAAATCTTTTTTTCAAATTGTAGGAGTTTAAAAATGTTTAGAAAATTGTATCGGATTTTCTTTTGGTGCTCAAAATGATTATAAATAATGTTTCGGAGTTTGATAAACTTTAAGTAATTGTTTTGCTAATTTTAAAACAATTTTTCTTCTAGATTTCTAAAAGTTAATGTAACTAAGCTTCTTAGAACTTTACAGCATGTTTTGGTTGGTCTTATAAAAATATTCTAGCAATTTATCTCATGTAAATTTTTGCTATAACTATTAAAACAAAACTGCAAACCATTTCTTCAAATTGTAGGATTTTTTTGCAGAGTTTTAGAATATTTAGAAAATTGTATTGGATTTTCTTTTGTTGCTTCAAAGTTTGAGAAACGTTAAATAATTTTCCTTGCAGTTCTAGATTCTTAAAACTTTACAACAATTTTTGCTTGATCTTATCAAAATAATCTATCAAATTTTCTTGCGCATGTTTAGAAATTTTGAGTATATCTTTATCTTATAGGAATTTATCAGAAATTTTAGTCTTAAATTATAAATATTTTCCTTAAGGGTCTTAAAGTTTGCTAACAGTTATTCTTTCACGTTTTTTCTTTTAGATTTATAATTGTTTTGAATTTTTTTTTGTTGCTTCAAAGTTTGAGAAACGTTAAGTAATTTTCCTTGCAGATTTGAAAGCAATTTTTCTTCTGGATTTCTGAAAGCTAAGGTCACTTAGCTTCTAAAAACTTTACATCATTTTTTTTGCTTGGTCTTATGAAAATATTCTAACAATTTAT
Organism: Ontholestes murinus; assembly: GCA_963969525.1. Lineage (NCBI taxonomy): Eukaryota > Metazoa > Arthropoda > Insecta > Coleoptera > Staphylinidae > Ontholestes > Ontholestes murinus. The sequence continues at coordinate 7,626,810 of OZ018392.1, forward strand.
CTCATGTAAATTTTTCCTATAATTATCAAAAAAAAACTGCTAACCTTCTCTTAAAATTGTAGTAATTTTTTGTAAAGTTTTAGAATTTAATAGAAGATGTATAGGATTTTTTTTAATACTTCGAAATTAATTAAAAAAAATTCCAGAGATTACTAAACTTTGAAGTAATTTACCTTGCAAATTTTAAAGCAATTTTTCTTCTAGATTTCTCAAAGATTAGATAGGTCAACCTCAACAGGAGCAGGGCGACCCACGATCTGCTGATGGCCTCAACAATCAGAATGAGCACCGAGGTGGTGCTAGTGAGCGAGCCAAACAACGCTAGATTGGATGCGGGATGGTTCAAAGACATGAAGGGTGGGGACGTAGCGATAAAGGTAGTAGGAGAGACCAGAGGAAGGGTGAGCGGCCTGTACAGACTGGATGGCAGCCAGAGGGGTAGGATCCTTACTCAAGGGGGACCTAAACGCAAAAGCCCTGCAGTGGGGCTCTGCGGCTACGGATGCAAAAGGGAAGGAAGTGCTGGAGATGGGAGCGGCTGTAGACTTGCGGATATGTAATAGAGGAGGTGTCCCTACGTTCCAGATGGGCAGATTGGTGTCTCACATTGACATTACATTAGCGGATAGCAGATTGGAGAGGAAAATGAATGGCTATAACCAAAAGCCAGGGCCAGTGGGGTCCAGGAAGGTCCAAGAGCAGACCAGAGTAAAATGGGTACTCAACAGAATGAGTGAGAAAAGGATGAGGAGGGTGCCTACCAGCACTTCCCCACACCCCCTCCCTCCCCTCAGCGACGGAAAACACAGAGAGGGCGGCATCGCAACTAATCTCTAGAGTTCAAAAGGGAGAAATATACTCACAGAGGGGCTGGTAGAGGAACATCGTCAGGTCAGGGAGGAGTTGAGAAGAGTCATCGTTAGCAGCAAAAACAAATGGTGGAAGCCCATGGGGGCTTCCCTAGAAGCTGGCATCGAGAAAAACTGGGGCGAGGACGCCAGTCCCGGGGGTTATGATACCTGGGGGAGTAATGGCGGTCATAGAGGAACTATTCCAGACCTGGCAAGTGGGGGAGGTGTGGGTAGAAACGAATAGTAACGAGCTAATCACATCATGACGGAGATTATAGAGATCATGAACCAGTGTTTGAAGGAGGGGTCTTCTTGAGTATTTGGAAGAAGGCAAGGCTTGTCTTTCTCCACAAGATAGGAAGATAGGAAAGCCACAGGATAACCCCAGAGCCTACAGGCCAGTATGCTTGGAGGACGGGATAGCCAAGGTACTAGAGAGGCTAAAAGCAGAAAGGCTGGAGGAGACAGTGAACAAAGTCGGAAGGCTCTCCCCTTACTTATTTAGAAGGGGCATAAGAACGGTGCAGGACATCGCCAGAAGCGTCAACAAGGGGACTTGGAGTAAGAGAAAGTATTGCCTCATGCTCTACTCTAGATATACTCTAGATGTACAGAATGCATTTAACTCTATTCCTCGGGAGTCTATCTGAAGGCACTGAGAGAGAGAAACATCCCGGTGTACCTAATGAACCTCATCTGGAGCTTTCTCGGCGGAAGGGAGGTAAATTATGAGGCTGAGAGTAAATCTGGAAGATTCACCACGGTGAGGTACCGCAGGGGTCAGTACTGGGCCACCTAGTATGGAATATAACCTTCGACAACGTTCTACGGCTGAAGCTGCCTTAGGGGGTCAGTCAGACCTGGCATTTGTCAGCTGCTTGACCACACTGGAGGTAGCCAAGACGTCGGCGGAACTGGCAGTCTCAGATATCGCTCGATGGTTGGAGGAAGCAAGGCTGGCTTTGGCGGCGCAAAAGACAGAAGTCGTATGGCTCTTCACCAAGAGGGCGGGCCACAGGGCGGACAGCAGCATCACCAAACAGGGAATGGAAGTGGGATATAAGAAGGCCGTGAAATATCTGGGGGTATGGATGGAGTAAAACCCCAACCATACGGCCCACATTCAAAAGGCGGCACGTGCGGCTTTAAGAATGGACGCGGCGGTGGTCAGGATCCTCCCCAACGTAGGAGAGCCAGGAGAAATGAAGAGGAAGTTGCTGGAGGAGGTGGCTAGGGAGAAACTCCTATACGCGGCCGTGTCATGGGCAGAAAGGACCCCCACAGCTCGCAACTACGAAAAGGCGACTCGGACATTGTGCCCATAGACCTACTGGCTAGAGAGCGAGAGAAGTAGTACGTGAACCGCATAGGGGGGTACACGAAACAGGATGCTAGGAGGAATGCCAGAAGAAGGACGTTGAGAGATTGGCAGACGAGGTGGGGAGCCAGTAATAATCATGGGTACGGAGAAGGCAGGGAAGAATGGACCACTGGCTCACGCAGCTACTCTCGATACATGGCTTTTTCCATGAGTACCTGGCCAGGTGTAAAAAAGTGGAGACTGCGGGCACCCAAAAGATAACGCTGAGCACACAATAATGGAGTTTCCAGATTGGAAGCCCCAGAGGGAATATCTGAGGGACGTCAAGTTTGCACAGGCACTGATGGGGAAGAAGCTGGAGAACAGCCTGAAGGGGAATGAGGGGTAATCTAACAGTAGACAAGTAAATTATTAATATTGTGTAATTTGTAAATATCAATAAAGTCGTCGATAGAGGTGTAACCTATAAAACACGAAAAAGGGTTTATATTTCACTACAAGAACTCTCCATGAATTTCAGCATATCACAGAAATTTAAAATTTATTTCACACCTTATACATACAACTGTTCGTTACGCATAATTAACATCAAAACGAGTATAGTCAATAGGCATACGATTAGTAATTCCCATTTCACTAATGATTATAGCTTGGCTAATGTGTCAATACATTGAGGCACGCACTTCCAAATTGGAAATCGATAAAATTACAGGCACAGTTAAGTACGTAAATACGAGCAAAGCCTAAACGTATATTTGCGCAACTACCACCTCACATAAGCAGGTCTGATTGATTTGAAGTATGGCTGAGTGATTCAATTCGGTGTTTGCATTATCCACCCGAAATTAGCTATTAAATGTTGTTTTCTTAGAAGCGCACACGTGTAATCGAATCGTGTCGGCGGAACGAGCAGCACATAAAACTAGGAGCACCTAATTCGAGAGTGAAACAACTCTGTCCGTCCATTAATCATCCCCCCACGAACGAAAACAAATTAATAATTCACGACCGGAAAATAACGAGCTGATTTCCGGGGGAGCGTTATTAATTTAAGGGGCGATCGCCCTAACGACTTCTGCTCCGCTCTTCGTCGCTTCGCCTTTGCATTGTGCACAAAGGTTTTTGGTCGGAAGGTGTCGGCAAAAAAATATAGTCGAATTCAGCTGATAGATGGCGTTGATTTTCGGATGTTGTGCGCTGTGGCACAATGGGGCGAATTTAAATGGGCGCGAAAATCGTGGCCGGTTATGATTCACGCATTGTACCGACGCGACATAAGCCGCTCGATTTAAATTCTTTCTATTTATCAAAATGCGGAAATGAACCGCGGATTTACATAACTGCGCCCGACACATTTGCATAACAAGCTTTCATTTCGGGAGTTTGATTTAGTGACCGGAGTTTAGCTATTATGTCCGCATGCATTGCTCTCCGAAAATCATTCACCTATTTTTTCAACTATGAAAACTGCATGAACAATATTCGCTTAAATAGAATTATACAAACTTTTCTAAATTAGAATTATATAATCATAAGTCTCATTAAATTAACCATCAATGAAAACACTTGCTATTTCTCATACAATCATAATTAGAAGAATAATCATTAATTCAAATCAATTTCGTTTACTTAATCAGATAAACTATATTAGTAGCAATTTCCTAGAGAGATTAGACTTAATAAATATAATCATATTTAATAAGTCGCTAGCACGAATTAATAATTAGTACATAGCCAGTGTCGAAAATAAAAATCAATAATCAAGGTGACATTGAAACAAAGATTCGTGGGTCCACACCGCCACTAATAAAAGCGACACCTATAGTTTCGCGTTAGGGGCGGAAAGGAATGCCGGCGCGGTAAGCCGCAAGTCGTAAGTTCCAATTTAGGAATTACACGGACATATTGAAGACATATATTAGAGAGGGTGGGCGGCTGGTCGCCGTTTGTGCGTAGTCAATTTCCTACCCGTGCCACTTCTGCCACGGGAAAAATACCGGCGAGCCCGGCGAAAACAAATAAGGGTACGAATGAATTTTGATTCTGAAAGCAAACAATTTCGGCGCGGGGGGTGTAGTTTACGAGGGCGTTGTTTATCCCCGACGGGAAACACTACCAGCAGTGAACTTGTAGTCAAACAACGCAACGGAAAGTAATTATACGGGACGAAGCGAACTGAACCTTCAAAACTCAATGTTATAAATAATTAACGCATGTAGGTAAAACTAAACTGCTGTTTATAAATCAATCACGATTTATGTATTATATATGTTTATTAGATTATTTCATTATTTTTAATATATCTAAACTTAATAAGATTTTTAAGTGGACAAGTCAGTAAACAAAGGAGGCTAGGAGGCATAGTAAAAAAACACTGGCGTTAAAATAGGTTCTAGAATGTCTTATGACCACGGAATAAATCGAAGCCGTAAGTGAGACCATTGAGGATAGAATAAAGAAGATGGAAAGAAGGAAACAGCGAAGCACAAACTCCACCAGTTTCACCACAGATTAGAGTGGCTCGCTCTGTCATGTGCTGACCGTACCACAGTCTACTAGCTAAAGGCGCATCGGTCCATCTCAAGCTTTTGGATGGGGCCAAGATAAGAATACTGGAAGAGGTGATTGGTTACTTTCCCAATAGCAAGGGTTAGATCAACGAGGTGATAATCTCACTGGTTGAGGCCTACAATAAATTGAAGACTGGACTAAGGTACTAAGGAGAAATCCGAAGAGAACCATGTTAAAGGTCATGCTGTCGCTGGATTCACAGTTCGCTGTTAAGGTGGAGAAGCCGGGCCAAAAGATCAACTACCGATTTGGTTGCAATCCAAGGGTAAAAAAGAACAAAGCGAGGTAGGGCTACCAATCGAGTTTGTCCAGGTACAGAATCCTCCGTCACCAACGACGACAAGGGACATAAAATACCCTACTCGATCAATGTGGCAAATAGAAGAGGAACCCTAAAAGCAAACAAAAAGCCCCAAAATGCAAAGTTTAGGGCCAAAAAGTATAGACCACACTAATGGCGTACATACGCAGTATCCAATTGAATCAAAGCCAAAATTAACATAGATTACTTACAGGAGCATTGGTTCAATAATATAAAGATTAGGGGCTAATCTCACAATAATTGTTGTTTGGTTTATAAGATGGTCTACATTACTAAAAGGGTAGTTCTAAGGCTTAAGGAGCACATTAATTATACATTCATGCCAGAATTCACCACAAGGAACCTAAAGAACTTCTTGAATTTATTATTTCTAACAATTTAATAGAGGCAGCTAGCCCCTACCTTGGACATCACTCTAACTGATGCATTTACAGCAAGCATAATTTGAAAAAGAAGTTAAATTTCAAATTTTCCAAAATTTTCCCAAAGAAATTAACTTCTTGGGAAAATACTAGAAGTATGATACTAGTAAAGAAGATTTGACTCTCTGTCTATGTGCAAACTATCCCAACCAATCTAATCTAATCTAATAGCCAAAAATCTAATTCTTTAAGAATATTTTTGGTTTATTTAGATTTTTAGATCACTTCTGCACCATGTTTATTCTATGTGAACACTGAATTAAACACTTTCTATGTTTTTAACCACTATAATTACCACGTAGTAGCAGTCGCAACCATCATTATGATGTTTCTTCTAATTTATCTACAACATCATCTTCATGAATCTTTTTCTTATAGAAGCCTTTGAGAACCATGTGAAGTATAATCGTTAAATACTTCACATGGTTCTCAAATGCGTTTATCTTCACAATTACATATTTAAGAAATTATTGGACGTTTTTGTTAATATTATGTTTCAATCACATTATAAAACCAACTTTTTGGGCATTGGCTAGATTCTGAGATGCTCTAATGATGTGCAAAATATTTCAAATTCTTGGATTTTGAACCTATTAACGACGGTATGTAGCGGAATAGTTCTAAAGAGTAGGTAAATAATATTTGATGGAAATTTGTAACAAATTTCGCATCAAAAGTAGAATATGATCTTTTAAACGTTTCTTGATGATGACAATAAAACCTAAGGCAAAGAGTAAGGAAATGTTCCTAGAATATTGTTCACAAGCTTTATCTTAATTTAGAAAATATTGTAACGAGTAAGGAATTACTCAGACAGAAACAAGAAAAACAGTTAAAATAGTTTTGCTAATTGGAAAAAAATATCCAGAAAACTTCTAGAACCCTTAACAAAAATTCCAAGAATCTAAAGAAATTTTAAAGTTTTAAATAAATGAAATTTTGTTTCAAAAAACAGATCCCTGGATTAAAATTATAGCTATGGAGAAAAAGAGAAATGGTTAGAGAATTCTAGAACTATCATTAAATTTAAAAATAAATATAACATTGATAATAGAAAAATGTCGACATCTTTAAATGAAATTATTGAAAAATTCTGGAATCCTCGTGGAAAATATGTGGGAAAAAAGAAATTGATATTTAACTTTGTAAAATAGAATTAAGTTTTCTGAGACATTGTAGACCTTTCAAAAAATCTTGCCGGAATGAAGAAGAAATATTGCTCCGAATTTCTAAACATCTGTAATAAAAATTGCTAAGGAATTCTAGAATTTTGAAATCCTCATGGAAAGTACTAGAAATCTAAAAACGAAATTGATAAAAAATTGAAAACTTTCAAAGAAAATTGTTGTAAAATACAATTCAGTTTTCTGAGACATTCTGGACCTTCCAAAACATCTTGCCAGAAGAAACAAGAAAAATTTGCACGAATTTCTAAAAATCTGTAATTACAATTGCTGAGGAATAAATTCGCTAATTTGATGAAAGTTGCTCCAATATTTTAGAATCCTAAAATTATTTTCGTACTTGAATAAAAAACTGCTATAAGATTATAAAGTTAAAAAATAGCAGAAAAAAATACCTAAAAACTATAGAAATCTTTAAGAAAAATTGTAGAAAACTTACAGAAAATTCTAGAAATCTGGAAGAGAAGTAGATCAAGTTAACGGGTTCTGGGCCAGGAAGTATTCCCAAAGAGGACAAAAGATCGTAAAAACAGGAAAAAAGAAGACAAAAGAGCGTAAAAAGAGTCCGTTACATGAAGTCCTTATCTTATCAACTTCCGGTGACCTTGAGAATACTTCCTGGCCCAAAACCTGCTAATTTTATCTACTAAGAGAAATTAATAAGTTCTGAAAATTTTTAGTATTCTTGTAAAAAACAATAATCTGAAAAAAAAATTATGAAAAATTATGAAACCTTCACAGAAAATTCTTGAAAATTAGATTTAAGACAAATTGTGGAACTCTTGAAATCCTCGTGGAATCTAAAAAGAAGTAAATAAAAAAGAAAAAGTTAAAATTAAAAAAAACAGATTTATGTTTTCTGAAATATTGTAGACCTTTCAAAATATCTTGTCAGAAGAAACAAGTAGAATTGCAGCGAATTTCGAAAAGTCTGTAAAAGAATTTGCTGAGGAATTCTAAATCTTTTAGAGAACAAATTCGCTAATTTTAAGAAATTAGCTTGAATATTCTAGAACCTTAAAAATTATTCTAATACTTGAAGAATAAAAAACTTACTGTAAGATTTTAAATAAGTAATGGTGAGGGTTTTAACTTTGTGATGCATTTTTATAAATTTTAATTGTGAGTCTCTAATAAAATATAAATTACTGGTGTTTCTAATCTGCAAAATTTTAAATTTAGAAAAATTAGCAGATTGGTAAAAATTGACTGAAAAACATCTAAAAATCCTTAAGAAAATATGTAAAATTTTAAAAACTCTAGGAATCTGGAAAACAAAGAAAGAAAACATTCTTAAAAATTTCTAGAGTCTCTGGAGAACTTAGGAATATGAAAGAGACTGTGATGAAAAATTATAAAATAAAAAAGAATTGCTGCGAATTTCTAAAAAAGCTGTGAAGAATTCTAAACCTCTCAGAGGAACATTTTGCTAATTTAAAAACAATTGTTAGAATATTTTATAACCTTAAAAAATATTCACGGACTTCATAAATTGGTGTGAAATTCTAAAGCTTAAGAAATAGCAAATTTTGAAGAAAATTTGTTGGAAAATTCTAGAAATTAAAAAGAAATATGTAAAAAAAATCTAAAAAAACTTATAGAACATTCTAGAAATCCCGAAGAGGAATTTATAATAAGTTCTGAAACTAGAAATTCGAAAGAGAAAGTGATAAAAAATTATAACTCTTTTAGAGAAAATTTTTACTTTCCCTATATAGAACATATACATTACTTTGCGTATATAGAATATATAGGGAAATTATTGTTTTCGTCTGTGGGCGCTGTATCTCAAAAACGAATGATCCGTTTGAGATGAAACTTCAAATTTAAGGTTTTATCATTAAATACTAGAACTGAAAAGATTTTGGTAAACATTCATAAATCGGAAGTGGATGTTTACTCGAGGCGTTTTTTTAATTATTCTCGATATTTATCTAAATTTGAAAAATTTTACATAACTTTTCAAACACATGTTAAAGGGAATGAGAAACTGAACAAGTTTTATTAAGAAATGATTTTCGTAAAGTTCTTAATTTGTGAGAAAATAATTTAACTTAATATTTTAGATTTTTCTCCATACTTTTATTTTTTATTGCAACTTCCTTTCCAAAGAATTTTATTCAGAGTTTCAAAATTGTTTACAGTAATTTTTTCTTCATATTTCCAAAATTTTCAGCAAAGGTCTTATTCGGGAGTTCTAGATTTTTTAGTTCGTTTCAATATTTATAGAATTTTCTTTGAGGCTGTTTCCAGTAATTTGTCTTCCAGATTTTAATATTGTCTTATAAATTGAAAAGATTTCCTTCAGTGCTCAAAAATTTTAAAAAATCTTTACCAGACTTTTTTTTGAGAGTTCAGAAATTTCTAGTAACATTTATTCAAATTTGGAGGCTATAGATTTTTCTAGAAAATCTGTTCCTAATAATCTAGATTCTTTTCAGTTATTTCTCCTCCGGATATTAAGATTGTTTTTTTAAGCTGTCTTTTAAAGTTTTTAGAATTTTTTTTTCTAGTAATGTAGATTTTTTTTATAGAATTCGGGAAATTTTCAGTAAATTTAAATGAACACTTTTTTAGAAAATTTGGTTTTTAAAAATATAGACTTTTTTTGGAGAGTTCAGGAAATTTATTGTAATTTCTTCTCCACGTTTCAAGATTTTTTTCAACTTGTCCTCTAAATCGCAAAGAGTTTTTTTGAGGCTTTTGAATTTTCAGAATTTTATTCTGGAAATCTAGATTATTTTCTTGAGAGTTCAGGAAATTTCTAGAATATTATTCTCCAGAGTTTAAGATTTTTTTAAGTCGTCTTTTAAACTGCAAAGATATTCTTTGAGGCATAAGGATTATCTAGAATTTTTTTTCTAAAATTTTATAGTTTAGAAAATGGCCAATAACTTCTGCCCCAAATTAAATGTTTTTCAACTTTTTTTATAAATTGCGAAGATTTTTTTCAGACTCTAAATGTTTTTTAATTCGTCTTTTTTCGAGAATTCAGGTAAATTTCAGTAATTCTTTCTCTAGAATTCAACATTTTGTTTTAACTAGAGGCAATAAAATTATTTAGATAGTTCTAAATTGCAAAATTTTTCTTGGAGGGTCTAGCATTTTATACAAAATTTTCCCCTAGGAATTTTTTCTTATTTTCGAGGAGTTTAAGGAATTTTTAGTAATTTCTCTTCCCAATTTCAAGTTATTTTTTTAACTTGCCTTCTAAATGACTGGGAGGCTCTAGAATTTTTTGGAAAATTTTCATTTAGAAATCTAGACTTTTTCAAGGGCTCAGGAAATTTCTCCTTCAGTTTTCAAGGTTACCTTCTTATCTTCTAAATTGCAAAGATTTTCTTGAAGGCTCTAGAACTCTTTTCTTGAGAGTTCAGGAAATTTTCAGTAATTTCTCTTTTTTTTCAGGCCCTAGATTTTTTAGAATTTTTTTTTTCTAATATCTAAACTTACTTTTTCAAGAATTCAAGAAATTTCCACTAATTTTTTCTCTAGGATTCAAGATTTTTTAATTCAACCCGCTTTCTAAATTGTGAATATTTTATTGGAAGCTCTAAAATTAAAAAAAAAGATTCGTTTAGAAATCTAGACTTCTTTTAAAAATTAAACGGTCGCAATCATTGTCTATCAAAAATTTTTCTTTGTCAATTTTGTTTTATTCAAATTGTGTAATTAAAGTTAAAGTTATTGAAAACCACGCGGCGTTAAGTAATTAAAGTTAATATGTATATGTAGTGTGGGTGGGTGGCCTCTAACCCATTTATGTTTTCTGAGATATTGTAGACCTTTCAAAACATGTTGCCAGAAGAAACAAGAAAAATTGCTGCGAATTCCTAAATTTCTAAGAGAATTTGTTGAGGAATTCTAAATCTCTTGGAGAAAAATATCGCTAATTTTAAGAAATCAACTTGAATATACTTATTATACTTGAAAAAAACTTGCAGTAAGATTTTAAATAAGTAATGGTGGAGGCGTTCACTTTGTGATACATTTTTATAATTCAGAAACACGAGAAATTTTAGCCACTAATAAAATATAAATTACTCGTGTTTCTAATTTGGAAATTAATTTTGGTAAAAAAGTACTATAAAAATCTAGAAATATTTAAAAAAATATGTAACTTTTTAGAAAAGTCTAGGAATCTGGAAGAGAAATAAATAAAAATTCTAAAAATTTCGAGTCTTTGGAGAAATTAGGAATCTAAAAGAGCCGATGAAAAATTATAAAATAAAAAAGGATTGGTGCGAATTTCTTAAAATCTGTCAGAGATATTGCTGAATAAGTTTAAACCTCTCAGAGGAACATTTTTCTAATTTAAAAACAATTGTTAGAATATTTTAGAACCTTAAATAGAACATTCTAGAAATCTGGAAGAGGAATTTATAGAAAGTTCTTAAAATTAATAAATTTTATCTAGAAAATAAAAATCTAAAAGAGAAGGTGATGAAAAATTAGAGAACATTTTTGAAAATTAGATTTAAGATTTTTGACAAATTGTAGAACCCTTGATATGAATATATTAAACATTCATGAACATTTAGAACATGAAAATAATAATATTTATCGGAGGTTAATTAATTTTTGACAAATTGTCAAGAACCTTCTTAAAAAATTCTATAAAGCTTATAAAATATTTAAAAATCTGAAATTTATAACATGTTTTAAAAATGACTAGATTTTATCTAGAAATCTGGAAGAGGAATTTATAGAAAGTTCTGAAAATTACTAAATTTTATCTAGAAAATATAAATCTCTGGAACCCTTAGAGAACTTTGTAAAAAAAATTCTAGAAAACTTTTAGAACGTTTTAGAAATCTGGAATTTATAAAAAGTTCTGAAAATTACCAGATTTATCTAGAAAATAGAAATCTGAAAGAGAAAGTGATGAAAAATTTGAGTAAATTTTCGAAAATTAAATTGAAGATTTTCAACAAAATGTAGAACCCTTGAAGAACTTGAAAACAAAAATAATTAATTGTTGCCAGTTTCTAAAAATCTGTAAGTAAGAAAAATTGTCGTGGAGCTCAGAATTTTCGTTAATTAAAACGAAATTTGCTGGAATCCATCTAGAACATTAAAAAATATTCACGGACTAAAAATAAAAGTCTTATAAAATTCTAAAGCTTAATAGAAAAAGCAAATTTGAAGAAAATTATTGGAAAAATCTAGAAATAATAAAGAGAAATTGCAGAGCAATTTCTAGGAATCTGGAAAAAGTCCATCAAGGTAAACTAATACTTCATTATTGTTCATTGGGAAAGAGGACGATGCTGCAGTCTGTGTTTTCTGAAGTAGAGTAATGAAGAATAATTTTGAAAGATTCATATTTCAACACTCTATTGGTAACAATAATAGATATTGTGTTAACACTGAATGAAGTTTGAGAAGATGAGAATTATTGACTCAATATCCTGATGTAGGAAGAGTTTTCCAATTGAGACATCTTTTCACTAAAAAAACATAATGCTAAAAGAATTTACTATCACTCAACGGTATCAAAAAGTTTGTTATTTTTAAGCTTTTCTGTGAATTGAATTAATTAGACTGAAAAATAACCCAGACTTTTTTTAAATATCAAAATCAAGATTCTGATAGGCAAGTACAGGACCATAGATAAACACTTTATCAAAAGTTTGGTGAAGATTATCTGTAATCTTTATTAGCTTCGTTTTTCCTGCTAACATATCCTGCCATGTACTGCAGGATAACAAATGTCAGGACTAAATAACATTATCAGATACTACTACTACTTCAGATAAATATTAAAAGTATTATTATTTTACGTATATTTATCTACGATCTATGTAAATTAAGGATTAAGTTATTTTATTAAATAAAAATCCGTTTAACGAATAAAAGCATTCTACAGGTAGCCCAGCGAAACTATCCTGTTTACTAATGCAGGGTAGATATAGAACTGCAGCGTTGCCCCTTTTGTATACTCTGCCCCGTCTAATACATCGTGGGGGTAGTGTGCTTTGCATATTAAAACCGACATCCCCTTTGTCAAGAGGCCTTCCGCAGGGAACGGCACAGTTTCGCAGTAAGGGATGATACTGGCGAGATGCGATCGGGTCCGGTCGATAACCGGTCAAGAAAGTAATAGGGTCAAAGGTATCTCTCCTTTCGCATTTCTTACACCCCGCCCGGAGGGGGGGGGGGATAATAATTCCGGATGCATTCTGATAGATACCGCCGCAACCGAAATAAAACACGGCTTTGCATAAAATACGAATTTTCCCTTAATAACCTGGCCATCCGTTCCCTTTTAAATACATGCAAATTCCCGCATAAATATTCCTCTGGCGATAATAATTACTCGCAGATTTTTCCACCCTTCCTTAAATGCGATTGTTTTGATAAAATAGGCGGGCGTTCAGCATATAGATTAGGAAATTTGCGGTGGGACTGCATATCGAATTTTAATTGAAATTATTAGCGACGATAATAAAGCGGCCGATTAATTTCCTCCTTACGTAATTACATGTCATAACGCAATTAATTATTATGACAACATAAAGTAATTTATGTAAAATTGTAATTAAATTATTAAGTTGTAATAAAAATCTAATTTTTTATTAAAAAAATATAAAATTTATTAAACTAATTCTAAATGGGACACATTTAAAAATGTTATTACCACCCCTAGGGACTTCCTGATAATGTTAAACCAGAATTAAGTTTGCATGCAAGTGCTGTGATTTGCGATGCGGTAGTTTCGGGTTTGTGGTAAAGTACTTATGTATAAAATAGTGAATATCAAAACAGTTTGCTGTGATATAGTGGTGGCTTTCAGGTAACGACATTACGCCTGTTACCTTCTTATGCATGCATGCATTGTTTATACGCCACCATTAGACTATTAAAATTTGTAATTTATACCGTGCATGAGTTACATAATAACCCTTTTCTTTTAACAAAATAATGACAAAATCGTTAAATATAATTTTGAATTGAGTAAAAGATATTTAAACTTTATAACAATTTCAAAGTTTCTTTTTGCATTAATAATTAAGTTGAAATGAAACAAACGTGTTTTATCTGCTTCAAATTATGTCAGCGTTGTGACATTTCAATATACGACACCGTATTACAAATACCCGGTGTCTCTATTTGTGCGAGCTTTCGCAACCCAAAACCCACCCTCGCATCCGCTCGGTTTCCCTCAGTGCAAAATCCTCTCAGCCAGCATAGCGTATACACCATATGTTCATATCTGTACAGTTTCGTAGAGGCGACATATGTTTGACTTCCTGGAATTGTTTAACATCCGTTCTACGTCAACTTAACATTTCGCGAGAGTTTCAATATACGTCGACGCGCTGATCTCTCACCCCTTTTTCAGGCGCGCACCCCAGTACAGCGCCACCCTCTCACCCCTCGGCAATGGGAGCAGCAGGAGCAGCAGAAGGCGCCCACCAGCCCGACGCCCAACATAAAGCGGGTCATGTTTTCCCCGCAGTTCACAGCACGGCGAAACAAATCGATCCTCGACGTCTCGTGTCGCCTATCGATCTACATCGACTTTCTTAAAATATTGAAATGTTCGTGGGTATTTACATTTAAAGAGGTTTTTACATTTTCTACTTGTTAAACATGCGTTACATTCGACAATGAGATCGATGAATATTATACTTTCCGCCATGTAATACATAATAATAAGTCCATTGATATTCCTACCTCGAAAATGAATATATTTGATTTATAAGAGGAAACAATTGATTGATATAATAACTATTATATTTTCCAGTACAAAAAAATAAGCATAGTATTTATAAAATAATTATTAACTATTAAGATTATTCCTCTTATTTGATTAAGCGATATTTATTTATAACCATCCCAAAGAGTAATATTAATCTTTACTAGGTCTATAATCGTACAATAAACTTGTATTTACGTTAATATGTAGAGTTACTATCAAACAATTCGGATTGTATACATGTGTTAATATAATTGGCGCAGTCGGTAGGATTTTCAGTCCTAGTCAAATGAATATCGATAATAAATAAAACTTTATATTCGCTAAAACGATTATTATTATTACCAGATAAACTTTTTGAGAAACCCCCTGATATGTTGTAATGATTGGAGGATGGGAAATAGAGGCCACTCACCCACCCTACATATACATTTAAACTTAACCTGAAACTTGAAATAAAACAACACAGTTGGGAGGGTTTCACATTTATTGTTGAACACTGCAACATGTTTCGCCACACAGTGGCTTCATCAGGCAGATGAATAATAATTTAACAAATTACAGGTAAAAGCTTATATACTATTAGAACTACGGGAAGGAAGGGGGGGCGTTGTTGTACAAAGGGGCAAATTATTTGAAAATTTACATATTTATTAAAGGAGAATTATTAACTTCTATTTGATCATTTAATAGAATACCTTTTTTATTATATTTATTAATTTCTAGTTCTTCTAACAAATTTAACTTTCGACTTTTATTACAAATGTGCAAAATTTCAAAATTATCATTAAAGGTATGCTGGTATTCGATTAAATGATTGGCGTAGGTTGAAGCTGTTTTCTGGAATAGAAAGCATTTTTTATGTTCTTGAATGCGGTCTGGAAAGCTTCGTCCAGTTTGTCCAATGTATACCTTAGGACAATCTCCACACTTTAACAAATTTACGCCCGAGTTCGTTGATTTATCAGATTTATCTTTAGCATTATTTATAAACTTACTAAGTGAGTTGGTCGTTCTGAAAGACGGGGTTAAATTAAAAGATTTAAGTTTTTCTGATGGCAATTGATGGGGGACCGTTAAATGTTAATGAACAATATTTAGTGTTTTTATCGGAATTAACCTGGATTGGGTAAACTAATTTTAAAGCTTGCTGTTTTTGTTTTTTAAAAAGGATGTTTAATATTAGCTTTTGAGGAAAGCCATTATTGTTTGCTATTATTAAAATTCTATTAAATTCGTCATTAAAATTTTTGATTGTTATAAGCCTATGTAACATTGAATGATATGCTGCAAGTTTATATTGGATAGGATGAAATGATTTGAAATGAATAGTGGTATCTGTATGTGTCGGCTTATGAAAGATGTTAAATTCACGCTTAATATCTGAATGTGAAATTGTTAAATCAAGAAAATTAATTGATTTATTTGATTCGATCTCCCTAGTGAATGAAATGTCTTTGTGAATTGAATTAATAAAGCTTAAAAATTGATCTAGTTGTCTATCTGTACCTGTAAAACAAGTTAAAATTATTTCCAATCACTGCACCATAAGAGAGGGTTTCTTAAAACATTTTTCTAGTAAAGATAATATTTACATGCTAGAAAAAGTAAATAATACAACTTCTTGTAGTGAAATATTTATTCAGTAAAATTTGTTCATGTTGTATGGATTGGAGTGTAGGATAGAGGCCACCCACCCACACTACATATATATTTAAACACAATCTAAAAGAGTACTTTTAATTTCTAGAACCATTAACACTAACACTGTAGTAGTTTTATAATGATTAGAGCAGCTATTTTTATATAGGTTCATATGTATATGTAGGGTGGGTGGGTGGCCACTATCACACCCTCCAATCAGTAAAACACGCACAAAAGTTTTATTGAATGAATATACTTACTTTATAAGTAGTTATATAATTTAATTTATCATGTGAATATTATTATTACTAGGGAAACATTCTGAGAAACACCTTCTTATGATGCAGTGATTGGAATGTGGATAGAGACCACCCACCCACCCTTAACCTGAAACAATGGTTTTAACATCTTAAAATATTAACAGTAATATTGTTGCTGTGTTAGGGAAATTCATTTGTAGGATGGGCGGGTGGCCTCTATCTCACCCTCTAGTCTATAAAACATACGCATAAGTTTGACTGGATAAATATTTTACTACAATAAGTTGTATAAATAATTTTAATTCATGTAGTTATTATCATTACTAGGAAATCTTTTTGAAAAATCCTATCTTATGTTGTAGTGGTTGGAGGGTGGGATAGAGGCCACCCACCCACCCTACATATACATTCATACGTTTATGATGGATACTGTTTTAATTTTCTTAGAACTAAAATCGAAAAATATTCTGGTCACATTAATAATAGATAGTTGTGTAAAAATTCATTACTAACATAATATTTTAACAACTGATAAATGAGAAACAAATACAAGATATAGGGTCACATTAAGCTGTCTGATTGTGACTTGTGAAACATTATGACTATGATTAACTGTTATTGTGGTTACATTGTAGTACAGAGCACCTAAAATATTATTTGAGATTTCATATGCTATTCCAGTTAATATATGGTCTGCTAGGTGCATCATTGCTGAGCTGTACTCCTACTTTTCGGTGAAGTATCGAAAATTGATTACTTGCATAAAATATTTAGAACTTTAGGTCAACCTCACGAGTATGATTGGCCTCAAGAAAATGTTTCCACAAAATATCATTCTTCTGAGGTTAAAAACCTTATATACGAATACGAATACGAAACATTATTTCCAACCTTGTAGTTCTGCTTATAACCTCATTCTGAAGATTATCTTTTGTTCCTTCAAAGAGAATAAGTAACTTGGAAGCTTTAAATCTGTCTTATTGTTTCTAAAACGATCAATGCTCAGGTTCAGTACTTATACCAGCCCTACAGCAGTCATGAAGGCAGTAACCGCCACATGTAATAAAATATTTAAATCCAAAGAAAATAGAACCCAAAATACGATATATTGTTAGTATAAAGCCAGGAAAGAAGGGAAAGCTGTCAGATGATATTTAACCTGAACCAAAACCTCCAGAGGAATAGAACAGGAGCCACTAGAACTTCTAGAAAGAGACTATAGACTGGAAAAAAATAGAGACTAGAAAGGGAAATCTTGAATGCTAAAAAATATTTTAGGATGACATAATAAGACAAAAATAGGAACTAACTTGTGGAGTCCGGATATAAGAAAAACTGTCATTAATTCCGACTTACTGCTGATCTGTTTCCAACTGTACGGACTGCACAGACCAAAGACATTTCAGGCGGGCTGTCCTTATTTTATTGTTGAGGATCTAGAAAAGGCGCTAACAAAGCTAAACGATAAAAGGGCACCTTACCCTGACAAGATCCCAAAATAGTATTACAATACTCTGGCCACAACACTTGAAAATAATTAATTATATACTTGTAAATGGGGCAGCATCCCAAGGTAATGAAAAAAAGCCCAACTAATTTTGATAAACACCTGCAAGTCTTTAAGATAGCTAGATAAACAGAGCCTATAGAAACAGAAGTCAATGCTTGCTTATTAGGATAGACATTTAAAATACCAAAAGCAGAAACAAATTGCGGATATAAGTTTAGAAAAGCACGCAAAACGTTAAAGATGAAATATTCAAAAGAAGGCGCCATTTGATACCTTTTTTTATTGTAGTCGAGGAGAAGCTCTACCAGCCTGAGTGTGGAGCTCTCATCCATTAAACCCCTAAGCGTTTGGGGCCATCCCCACTATCATTACTTTAGGGCTAAGACTTTCGATATTTCCAGACCCCAGGTTTAAGCGCTTTTCGTTATCCCTATGGCATTTCCATTCATCCCGCCAATTCTCTCTGAGGATCTTACTGTTTCCGGTACTAATATAGCTCCAGTTTTTTTTTTGACCTTGACATTTTGCTTGTCCGGTTGTCTGTGGTTATTGACTCACCTGAATTCCGTTCCATTTCTTCACGCGCGCTCCCCGCAGTGGTTGCGGAACACACGCCTGCACGCCAAGATGACCATCACCGTTTTCTGTAGGCCTTTCTCCGTCACCCAGTATGTAATGTTGTAAATGGCATGTTGTAGATTGTTGACGATCTTCTCCTAGTCCTTACCACTTCTGCGTTGTGTTCTTCAAGCATGTGTTTGAAAATCTTTGACGTCGGATCTAACTGACAGAAGTGTCTGTGTCCATTTTTCTTCTGTATCCGGGTGATTATTCTAGTTTACTGGAAAGACGAAATTTCTGAGAAACCGTTACAACGTTTCCCGGAAATTTTTCGGATGCCTGACCGCCATTAGATACCTAGAACTATACATAGAAATATTTATATATATACACTAGGATAAAAGCACGCGTTGACAACATATCTAATAAAGCCGAAAAGTCAGGATTATGCTTAATCTAAAGACCCCTACGTTTCATACTACAAAGATACTAAGCTTAGTGACACATTCGATCCTGCTCTATGGAGCCCCGATATGGGATATTCCACCAATAAAAGTACAGACCCTACAAATACGATTGGTAAATAAAAAGAAAGATATAAGGAAGAAAAGCGACAAACCGTTATCAAGAAATGGACAAATAAATGGGAAACACAAACAGGCAAGGCAAACTGGACAAAACAGTTGATCAACAATCTTAAAAAGTCTATAAAAAACATAAAGAAACTGATAATCATCTCTGTTAATTTCTCGGTGGGCTTTTGTCGCACACCTAAAGCGTTTCCATTTATCAGAGCAAGACAACTGCATATACTGAGGAGGAAAGAACACCATAAAACATGTTCTTGATCTACATTTATTTATGATCATTAAAGACATCATGGAAATTTTTATAAGGTGGTTTCTTCAATAAAAAATATTCTTCCCATGTTTTTATGGTTTTTGTCTCTTTTCACAGCATAATTTTGCTCGTCGAATTATAAGAGCTGCGCTGTAACTACCTGCTGTGGATTATTTTTTTTATTAAAAAGTATCGGTAAAAGGTGAATACTTACTTACTGCTAAAAATTCTATTATTAGTATACTATTCTCATTAACCTTTTATAGAAATTAGCGTTAGTTCTTCTTGTTATTTATTGTTAATAGGTTCTCCTCTTTAGAGCCCTACGTTGGGCGCCAAATTGTGACTCTTGATAAAGAGAAAATACACGACTTGTGTGTTTACAAACAGCTTTTATGTGATCCTTTTTTTGATGGAGGTGAGCGGCTTGGATGGAATTAGTTAATTATTACTAAATTAGTCAAAGACCTTTCGTTTCTAAAAGATAGATTAAAGGGGGTTAAAAGTTCCTTTTTTTAATTTAATCAATTTTAAAGTTATTTGCAAAATCAATAACTAATAGTACAAGCGTTAAAATTCTTCTCTAATTCTAAATGCAATAAATTTTCCATAATTAAACAACAAATATATTTATCCAATATTATTTAAATAAAATTTGATTAAATGCATAAAAATTGAAACAAAATAGTATAATTCTTTTAATTTGTATGCTATATTTCTATCGATCTTAAAAACAAATATAATTTTGAATGTTGTATGCTGATTTAGCTAAAATTGTTTTTGGTATAATAAAATAACTCTCTTAATATAAATTTTAAATTAATCATTAGTAAGTGTATTCATCCAACTTTTCTAAGAGAAAGAAATCAGGCACTTAATTTTTTTTTTTTAAATCTTCAACAGTTTTTTTACAATGGCGTCAACTCATTTTACTATTTTTTTATTGTTGTTTTTGTGTAAAGTTTCTATTTTTTATAAAGTTGTTTTTTTCTTTTTCTATATTAGCATTATTTTAAAAGTTTTTAACAGCTTTTGTCAAGATATAAATTTATTTTAAAGAGTTACATTTACATATTTTAGCACTTTTTGCTTTTCAGATATCTGAAATATGAATCAATTATTATAGAGTTTTCAACTGTGTTTAAAATAATTTTCAATTCTTTTCGGGTGTCAAGCTTTTATCGTTTTTATCAATTTTTAATTTAAGTAATTATATTATTTTATAATGAGATATTCAATTGTCTAAATATACCACATATATATTGTATTAATTGTTACTTTTTAACTACAATAAACCAAATTTCATTTCAATAAAGCTTTATAAACTCATTATTTATTCTAGCGTACTCTTGACCTACCTCAACACCAATACAAAGACATCTCGTATTCCCGACCTACCTTAATAAACTATCTATTAACCTAGGTCAGGAGTACGCTACAGTAAGCCAACAACTTATTGAAATAGAAAAATGCTATAACTACGAATAAGAACGATGACAATGTTAATTAATATATTAATTAAACACTGGACGTGTTGAAAATATAAATAGTAATGAATATTATTATATGGTCTCATCGTGTTTAAAGGGGAGTTAAAATAAACAAATCTAGCGTCTGGTGAATAATAAGAAAGTTGACTGGTCCGTGATTAAATTTGTAATACTGAAATTTTTAGTTTACAAACAATGTTGTATGATGTATCAGCCCATGTAGAAACAACATAAATTGCCAAAGATTAGAAAAAAAACACTAATTTAGAAGTTCTTCATAATATAGATGGAGATTCGTTGTATTTTTTTAAACTGCCACATTTTTAAAAGCTTTTTTGAAACTATAAGTATATAAAAATGGGGTGACCTTATACATATTGAGAATAATTAATTAATAAGCACTAAAAACCTTTCTTCACAATTTTATTTAAGTTCACAGATATATATTTCGGACACAAAGTGACCACTATCAATGTTTTAATACTGAAAGAAATATATATCTGTGAATTTAAATAAAATTGTGAAGGAAAGTTTTTAGTACTTATTAATTAATCAAGTTTAATTTTACGTAACTCACAAAAATAAAAATTAAAATTAAAATACATTCTTTAAACAACTCTTATATTTTTAAAATACTTAGAGAAGCAATAGAAATATCCAAACATTTTAACACTTTTTAAAACAATTGTTATTAATATGCTCATTTAAAGGTAATTGGCAATCAAAAATTCCCCTAAATCTATAATAGTTACAAGCGTTCAAAGCAGACATCCTATAATGCATTATTTACATTTACAATTGGATTGATTTGTTAAAGGTTTTTACTTTTGAATTTGTAAAATGTCATTTTGTACAGTAATGCAATCATGTAAAGAATTAATAATTTAAAAATACCAAAACAATAATACACCCAATCACAACAAAACACCCCCTCTCAATATGACTAATTGCTCCCTCAGCCTAGTATATAAGTAATAACTGTAAATTATAATAATCATTTCTCATCTACCTGACGAAGCCACTGTGTGGTGAAACATTGTCGTAGAATAATAAAAACATTTTTGAAACCATCCACAGTGTCAGTATTTTATTAAAACAATAATAATAATAATAATAATAATAATAATAATAATAATAATCTTTATTTCAGTGTGTCATTACAAAAGAAATGTGTAATTAATTAATTCAAATTGACCAATCATGAATATTGTCTCTAACTCTTTATAAAGTAGCCAAAACCTAATCCCTATAACAATTCCAATTGTAATACTGATTCAAGATTAATTTTTCCTCTAGACGATCTTTCTTCCATTTATTCTGTTTCAGAATTTACTGCAAGGGTCGGTAAACCGCAGAATTTAAATGAGGTACACACGGGGGGATTATTCCTCCTAAGAGAAGAAATTTTATCAGGTTCGCACGTTTAAAAAAAATATATATGCATTTCAACCAGCCCTCCTCCCTGTAAAACAGACATTCCCGCCGGCAATAAAGGCACATCGACGTGTCGTTTTAAACGGCCACAGGGTGGCTCATATTGCCACCGATAAATCCGGAACGCCGTGTAATTTCACAGGGCGCCGCCATCCGCCCGACGCCGCCCCTTGAAATCGCATTAAAACGGGACAAGTGCGCGCCACCCTCCGTACGTGATCAAGTGTCCGCGGCGCTGGAGAGCCGGACCCTCTCTAATGCCGCCCTTCACCGGATAAGCTGATGCGGGACGACAATATTGAAATGTTGGCGGTATTAATTAATTACACGCCCCCGCAATTGCGGCGTGAAAATATGTGCGGAGCCGTTTTATCGGTTAGGGGCTATTAATCTCTTTCAGCCACCCGACGACGACGACGACGACGACGGGAACGCGGACAGAGAGCCCTACCCCGTTTTTTACGCGTCCCCATTACTCTTTATCAAAGTTTTTTTCGCGCCAATATTGTCGGCGTCGTGTCCGGGATCCATTAGGGGCTTTATTAATGTCTAACTCGGAATTTCGTGTGAACGTCTGCTCTTATATAACTGCAACAAGAAAAAGTGGGCGTTATTACAATGGACTTTTAAATTGGCAGATTTAAAAATAAATTCATAATCATTTATTTGATCAGAAACCTCCAAAGAAAACACTGAACAGAAGAAGAGGAAGATTTACTATCTTCAAACTAAATCATTCTCCCCACACAATAGAAAATTTGGTGGAAACAAGAAAAATGTAAATGAAAACTTTGCCATCTCACGAATATCTGATATATAATAAAAAACCAACAATTTTTACTCTTTAATCAGCTATAGTCTTCGAATTTTTACTTTAGGACTTTTTCTATTTCTCGATCTGGTGTAGGATATTCTCTCCTTAAAGATTGATAATGTTGATACGGGGAATTTTGCGAAGGTTTTTTTATAGTGTTCGAATTTGTAAAGTGTAATGGTTTCAAAAACGTCCTAGCCTAGACCAAAAAATTGTTGCTGTTGCTTCTCTTCCGTACGATTCCTGTAAAAGATGTCATACGCAACATCAAAAATCCAAACAGGAGCAGATTTAAAGATTTAAAATTATTTAGAAATGGCCCGTATGCTCAGAACTTCACGCTTAGGCCAGCCCAATTTACCACGAAACGAATGTTAGGCACTAAATAACAAGAGAGGACAAAACTATAATTTTCTTACCAACGAAATACGTGAAAATAGTTGTTAATAAGATTATATATCACAAAGAAACTAAATAAAAAAGCTATACATTATATGATGATTCAGTTACAAATTATTTCTGATTCTAATACCTACCTTTAAAATAATGCAATTGACTCTCGACAGCGAAACCAAAAACGCTCTAATACCAAGAAAAAGGTTCAAGTTACGAAAGTTATAAAACTTACTTACAATCCACAAACAGGATAAGCAGATTTTATCCATGATTGCAATCATTGTGCCACAGAGTAAGCTCCTCCATAATTAAACATTTAGCCTTGATTAGTTCTTTCGAATCACCTACACAAAAAAATGCTAAATTATTGGCTAAGGAATTTCAATCTACTGCCGAAAAAGCCAAATAATCTGTCAAAAATTAGTTAAACTTCTTGAAGACCTTTTCAAATCAACAAAACTGATTACGACAACCTTAAAATTTATTTAACAATAAATGTTTTAAATTCTAAATATATATTCAACGGAAACCGCTGTAAACAAATTAAAGGAGCACCAATATGTTTCTTCTTTTATCCGTGAGAAGCAATTTGTTCTTAATACGTTCTTTTATAAATAAGAACCAATCAGATCCATTTTCGTCGAAGGTCGCACTCTACAGAGACTTAGAACGTCAACGGTCACTGAGAAACAGTATCACTCTAAGTGCAAGGGTGATTTCCTAAAATTTGGCTAATAACACATATTTATTTCAAATACATTTACTCTTAACCAAATCTGTTGCTGCAGCAATGGAATTAGATGTCACTAATGCAAAAATTACTAATCATTCGAACAAATATTGTCAGTACTCATAAGCTAAATAGCTAAGCAACAATTGCAAAAATTTGCGGGTCACTAAAAACGCCAATTTGATTTAACTATACTTAACAACTATAAAACAAGATGAAAATCAAATCTTCGAACAGACAAATTTAAAACCAAAAAATTCACCCAACACTTGACAACGGACATCATAAACACCTACAACAAACTACCCTCATATATAAAAGCATTAAAATATATTCCTTTTAAATTGAAAGTAAAAAATAAAATAATAAACAACGAAATACTCTGAAGGAATAGTCCAAACCAGAAGAAACCACAAGTTTCCTTCAATACCGTTAGCCCGAGGTAGGGTCCAAGCCAGAAATCACGAGGCGAGGAAGGAAGGAAGGACCACAAATAGGAAAAATTACAAGGAACAAAACAACTAAACGTTAATAACAAATAATGTATACAGCCGTGTAATTTTGAAGAAAATAAATTCATTTAATAATTAACTAGCTGCCTTTGACTGACCGAGAAAATCAACCTAAATAAAGGACTTATCACCCTCAAGATAACTCTTGTCTAAAGCAATTTCAATTCGAGTGCAATCGCAAGATTACTTGAGCAAAAAACACACACAAAAGCAACACCGACACGTCCTAATAATTTTCAAAAGTAATATTGCTTTGATATATACAAGGTACGACTAACAGAATTTCTAAAAATCTGTAAAATATTGAAGATTCATTACATTAAAACAATTTAAACTACTTTGCGCAAAATTAGTCAATTCAATTCCTTAAGTCTTTAGAAAACATAATTACTTTTGAAAATAAAATAATATACACAATTCCATAAAGAAACAGGTGCCTAATTATACGTAGAGATGATCATATAATAGCAGTTTAAAAAAGATCTACATTATTTAGCGCCTTGGGCGTCGTCGCGTTTGCTGTCAGTATTATTTTGATTGCCTTAAAAATAATTCTTTCTCTGTAAACTGATGCATTACTGTAATGTAAGTGGTATAATGAAAATTTAGCTTGTGTCACAATATTTAAGAATAATTAGCTAAATATTCATAATACTACTTCCGTTACTGTAATACATCAGTTTACTGAGAATTATCTTTAAGACAATCAATAAAAGCGACGACGCCCAACTATTTGCCCCATTTGAAAATCTACCTTATGCAATAAGCACAATACAATTGGGTATTGTACCTATTCTAATTTTTATTAGATAAAGGATAACATAAGCGTAACCCATCCGATCTAATAAAAAAAACCAGACACGCCCATCATTTTAGTATTATGTTATAAATTACTACCTACTTCAAAATTAGAATTATTGGAATGTTTCGCACATTACAAACAATTTTAAGTACTAAATAAACCTAAATTTTGCCATTTAAGAAAGTAGACAAAATAATGATGATATATTAGAATACCATAGAAATCATCTGACTTCTTTATATTGTGAAGGTATTTTAAAAATACAAAACATTTTTAAAATCAACAATAATGAGTTTTACTTAGACTAGAAAACAAATTATTTATCTAAACAACTTATGAAGGTATATGATGAGGTTGTATGATAATATATATGATTCCACTTCATATCCACTAGAGGGGTGAAGTTACGGGTCTAGATATCCTGTTTGGACTTTATGCATGACTTTTTATTTAATTTGTTTTATGAGTATTATTTAAGACATTAATCAACAATTAATCTGTAAATGCACAATGAGGCGCGCTTGGTCTCATATTTGCCTGCAGGGTTTATACTGTCGTTCTTTGAAACCTCGTACATCTTCAATCTAGTGTCGAAGTTGAGGTTTGGTGAAACTGATGATTTTCTCCGATTCTTTTACCTTTAAATAGATGGCCGGTATTCAACTTGCGTTAACGAAGCTTAATACGCACAACTCTCAAAAGAAATATTATTCTCCTTTCCAACGATCGGACAGGACTCCGATGTTCAAGATTGCTTCAGTAACTATTGTCATCGCCGGATTTATTCTTGTGCTTTACAAAGGATTTTTTAATGTCTCAGTGGACCTGGCAACTCTTACCTCGGGGCCTAGGATCTTAATCGTGCCGTTTCAGCTTCTAACTCGGTTTGATTTCTCTGCTGCCTGTCTGGTTAAGATCACCACCTCCTCTATTTATTTACACCTGATAACTAACCAAACTGGCGTGTTAAACTAATGTAGAATAAGCATATCGAAAAAATCATGACCAACGTAACGTCGACACTCTGGGCCTGCCGGCGGCTAATGGAAAAACCTGGGTATTAAAGCCCAAAATAAGGTATTGGCTTTATAAAACGGCTGTGACACGTAAAGGACACGTAAAGGAAGCTGGGTAAGCTTTAACGTTTAGCAGGTTTAAGCATTACAGGGGCGATGCAAACGACCCCTAGCGTAGGAATGGAAGCAATCATAGGTCTCCCACAGCTAGTGGTACAAAAAGAAGGAAGGAAGAAGGTAGCCGTCCGACTACACCAGAGGAAAAAAACACTGCAGAGAGACTAAACAGGACACTTAGAATTATTGAAGCAAATCGACTCGGCCCTTCTGTCTAAACCAACAGACATCATGTCCAGGAGGCTCGAATTCGAAATACCGTTTAAGGTATTAATTCGAAGAGAATCAAGGAGTTTGGTCGAGGAATATCATCCTGGCCAACGGATGGTGCCAAGAATATTGAAAGTACTGGAATAGGCATTTACGGCCCTAACCAAAATCACAGGAGCTTCATGGTTGTGGGTACGACACTAACGATTCTTCAAGCGGAAACAATGTCTGGATAGGAACGCATTTATACTTTTGTTCGGGACATCCAAGCCGCAATAAAGACCGTTCGAGAAGACAGCCTCGGCTTACGGACTATCTGGGGATGTCTACCCCTCTCGCAACTGGCGAAGAACAACTCGTTGACCATTATGTGGGTTCCAGGGCACAGGGGTATCGAAGATAACGCAAATGCCACTACCTTAGGACCAGAGCCTTTTTGCCGACTCCCCATTGCGCACAGAAGAGAGGTGGTACAAAAATGACATAAAGTGTTTCAACTCACAATGAACGAGCTGAGAACATTCAAGGGACTCATGACAGAGCCCTCCGGTATCATTCGTGGAAAATGGGAAAAGAAGTAATTGGAAATTGCAATTTCTGCGATTCGGCAGATGAAACGACCGAGCATACTATGCACCTGGTTTGTGATTGCTCGCAAGCATTTTTTTACACTTCGGTAGAGACCGATTTTCCCACGAAGAAGTTGGCAAGATCACCCCCAAGAAAGTTGCCAGGTTCATAAAGGACGTTGGACTGCTTGGGAAGTGATTGGTTAAGGGCAGACAACTTTATCTGTTAGGTCGCAATTCATGAGAGGTTAATTTACCTCACAATTACTCTGTAACCTGTAACAACTTTTAATTTTTAATTTATAGGTTGACTCTTATGGAATCTCCAAACTTAATTTTTTTACACAATATTATTTCGAAGAGACTACTGTTTTTCAGCCCAATGTTTCTGCATAGCTACCCATATTATAGAAGAACTTTATCAATCCTGATTAGTATACACACGTTTATTTGAATTACGCTTCGTTTGCCTTTTGACGAAATTTACGCACAAAAGATCGTAATTTTCGGTGATCATACAATGCTTAGTGCAGTGTTTATATAGGTGGTGCTTCGATCGTAATATTACTTTTAATTTGCCCATTATTGGTGTTTGTTTCTAATACGAAATTATATGACTCGATCTCGTTTCCAATAAACTCAATAAAATCAGATGTAAAAATATGGCCACAATAATTACCATAAAAAGTAATTTGAATTCCGCTGTGATAAACAACTGGTAAGTAATTGGATTGATAAGGCTGTTTCTTAACAAATCTCCATTATGAACTTATAATGAATAAACGCGATCGTTTTGAATTTAGCCTTATTTTGTAGATACTGCTACAATTGCTTCACAACACAGTATCTTCAAAATAAAGCTAAACTCAAAACGATAGTGTTTTTTTATTATAAGTAATTATTTATTCTTTATTTTGGGACATAAAGAAAAATTATGAAACAAGCCAAGTGTAATTTAATTTAAACCTTCATCAATTGATAAGCTTAGTCAAATTTACAAAAATTAAAGATGAAATAATAACATCCTTTTCTACCAGACTAAATGTCTGATATGTTTAGTATGAATAGATTCGTTGAACATATGAATTTCGAGGAAGTTTTGCAAGAAACTGAAGACAGAAAATCGCGCCAATGTAATATAAAGATGTACAATATAGAAGAATGCTAACACAGGAATTGAATACGAGACGCGTTGCTTTTTCGCTACACAAAAATATCCAATAGTCTCTTAACTTTAGATACCATGAGCACAGTCTAAAAAAACAGACAGCTTTTT
Organism: Ontholestes murinus; assembly: GCA_963969525.1. Taxonomy (NCBI): domain Eukaryota; kingdom Metazoa; phylum Arthropoda; class Insecta; order Coleoptera; family Staphylinidae; genus Ontholestes; species Ontholestes murinus. The sequence goes on from OZ018392.1 coordinate 7,655,364, forward strand.
CTTTAAAAATTCAGAGCAATAATCTTCTACGGTTTAAAAAGCATATTGCTTCTGTATGCCTCAAAAGGAAGCACTAAATGCTTATAGATGTTGTAGAATTGGAAGAAGTAAAATTATTGTTATGTTCTATTTCCTTAATCCTAAAGAAATGGAACGTAAGTATTTTACTTTCTCCAATTTGAAAATTTGGTTTCATCAAGAGAGTAGCAGAACAAGTATCGATCATATTGTAGGACATTGAAGAAGTTTTAGAATTATCGACGAGGCTTACTTACAATTGGGGTATATTTACTCTTCGATAATGCACTTTGATATTAGAACTATTTTAATTAGAACTTCAGGCTTTCACCTCTTTACATAACTTAAATAGGATTTAGGTAGTCAAATGTCAAAGACATAATCAACAATTGGTTAAATGAATTAATGATTGACTGTTACAAAAAATTTCAGCTAAAACTTCTAATAAACACAAAAAAGTTATTGTTGGAAAAATATAAACTGAATAAATGAATCAATATGAATTTGTGAGTTATGTGAAGTTTACTATTTAATTAAATAAACACAGTAATATTTCTTACTGTTTGAAATGTACATTTATTGATTAAATAAAAAGTGAAGTAAGAAGTATATCTCTGTTTATTTAATTGAATAAGTGAATGCCTATGGCATATGTAACTTAGACATATTGATTGAGTAGTAAATATAACCCGGAAAAATATTCACTTTCATACATTCATATTCAAATCAATTCGGCGGAATACGAACGTACCGAATCAATTTTATGCAGAACAACGACGGCGCCCCGTCTATTAATATTTGAACACGGCCATAACAATAAACCTACCCCATTCGGCATCAAATATTGCCGTGGGACGAAAGGCGATATTTCGGTAGCGTGGCGGGTCATTGAATGGGAACCGTCTGGAAATTTTCCGCGATTTCCAAGCGGGCGGCCCTTCCTGAATGGATCCCTGCCGCCTGTGTGCACTGTGTGACGTAACGGGAATCGATCCGCGGCGTCGACCCGCACTGAAACCGGGTCAAGCGTCCTCTCCCCTCGTCATCCCCCCCCCCACATCCATTTCCCCCGTTTCCCGTTTTCAGAAGCCGCCCCTAAACCTACCCCACTCTGAAGAAATGCAGCCGGGATAAAATCGGCATTGTGAAAGGGATGCTGCTCGACTATTATTCGTATTTACGCCTTAAATGCAATCCAAGTGCAGTATAATAGAAAAAATGTTGAGGATTATCAAATGCGTGATGGTTTGTTTTTGTACGTTGAATGAAAACAAAACAAACAAAAAAATGTATCCTAAATCTCATACTTTTTCTAATTAATCTTTAAACTTGTTTACAAGTAATTTAGATCAATCGATACAGATGTTAACTTTTATACCCTTTTCCTATTTAATAGTCCATAACTTCACTGCGCAAATCAAATAAATAATAAACACAAAATTGTTAAATATATTTCGTTTGTGTACTCGTTTCTCGTTTTATGTCAATTTCATCTGAAAGAACATATATCGCTGTAAAAGAAATACAGAAAAATCTCGCGGTGGTGAAGTACTCTTTGCTGTGTCGCAAAAATTTAATACTTGCGTCGTTCGTAATATATCGTCACCACACTACGTTTTATGTTTTGTTTTATCAATCGCAGTACAAGATACGAAAATTCTTCTTGTAGAAATATATTTTCCTTCAAATGCTTCTATAGAAAAATGTGAAAATACTGTTACAAAAACGAAGTGCTACGTTACTTGATTATAAAATCTGTCTTATGGACTATTTCAACCTTCCTAACGTAATTTGTTAATTTATAAGGCGTTAAGATACAGAATGTTTATTGTTCGCAGATAACGTGGAAGTATTTAAAACTATTACATGTAAAAAATAGCCGGATTTATTAAAGCAAGATCTTTATCGATTAGGTTCCTAGATAAATGGTGTGTGTCTCAATATTAACATATATTATACCTTTTCAAAAATTAGTTCTCAAATCACTTGAAATTACGTTATAAATGACACTCAACTTTTAAGGGTTTTGGCGTTTTTATTTGTAACAATTAGAGTTCCTCTGATGAAAAAAGCAACCTTAGGTCGATAACTTATCTTGCTCCAAGGTTTTTAAACGTAATTGTATGGCATTAGTACTATAATTATTATTTACTAATCTAATCTTTAAGAATATAGTTTTATTCTTTGTATTCCTTATACTCACTATAATATCATATTTGTAAACGAAAATTTATCCGAAGAAACTAAAAGGACTTTAAGTAAACACTGACTTTCAGGGATATTTTTCAGATCTTCGGGAAAAGCAGAAAACCTAAGTTTAAAGTTCAAAATTTCTAGTAGTTCTTGAGATAAAGCGTCCACCTGGTATCTAGGGACTAAAAACGCAAATTTTTGTTGAAATACTTTTCCAATATATTAAAGTTTTTGTGAAAAAAATTGTTAAAAATCACATTTATATAATTTTGATATATATCGAGTTTTACCATTAAAATTAAAATATAAAAAATAACAGTTTAACTTTTTAGAACAAAGCAAGTAAAGATTTAAAAAAAAAAAACTAGTTGAAAACTTTTTACAAATAGCAATTTAAAACATTTTTTTTTGGTTTATTTACAAAAAAAACAATTGAAATTAGTAAAAACTCGTTAGAAATATAGAAAAAAATAATTATTTCAAAAAAAAAACAAATTAACTAAACAAAGAAATAAATTTCAAAATTCGCCGAAGATTTTTAGTTAAATAACAGTTTAAAATTTTATAATACCCAATGTTAACAAGAAAAATTGAAAATTTGTCTATTTAGTTATTCACTTTGGTAACTTTCCCTAAATCAATTTCGATAACACTTTCAAATATTTATTTTGCTACTCGATTCAATTGTTTTGTCACACTGTGTGAATAAGAATATGAACTTTTAACAACTATCATCCTCAACTATTCAGTTAGTCTAGTTAGATCAAGAGTATAGAGATAGTACTAGTAGTATTCTATTTCTTAAAATTATAGTAAAAAATTGAAAAATCATTGAAAAAACTATTGACAGCTTAAATCTTTTTCAACAGATTTAAACTGTCAATAGTTTAAAGTTATTTCAAACGAGACATTATTAAAATAGCAATAGAAAATCTGAATAGTTGACGACAATTAAAAAATATATAGAAATATTGATTCAAATAATTAATTAATAACAAAAAAACATATTAAATATTATTGATTAATAACAATTTATTATTTTTACCGGTCTAGAATGTTGAAACTAAAAACAATTAAGAAATTGTCTAAATTGTTTTAATAGTATGTTTTTGTTTTAGTGGAAAACTAACTAAAATAGAAAATTAATTGACCAAAACAATTTAATTTCTTTTTAAATATTTAAATCGTTAGGAATACAGAAAGAAAATTATAAAATGTTGAGAATTTATTTATAAATACACTCAGAAAGATTGGAGGAATGGTTATTTAAGTTTTTACACTCGTCAGACTTTGTAGAACTAATCCTTATGTAATAACTTATAAATGAGAAATTATATATAAAAAATATTGTGGTTAAATTAATATTATCTAAGTTTAACAAAAGAAAAGAAGGAAAAAACACGATGGGAAAAACGATACAATGAGGTATTAGTTTACAATTTCAGTGCAAAGAATTTTCACTCACTCAAGTTGTCTCTCAATGTGTAAAATTCGTTGTAAATTAAATATTTCTTTAATTGTTTTTTGAAATCCTTTTCTTCAGAGATATTTTGCAAGCTGTTAGGCAGTTTATTAAACAGCCTCAATGCAGCATACCGTGGTGATTTTTCGTAGCCTTACTTTATTTGAAAAAAAACTCGTTGATTGTTGAGGAACTTATATTTTGAAAATCCATTATCACTTAATATAATAATAATAGTAAACTATTGATGATTTTCAACTTTTTATTTTACTCACTACAATTGTTTCGCTACACTGTAGCTTTTTCAGGTGAAGAAATATAATACAGAAATTTTTACAACTTATTTACATTATATACAGATTTCAGAAGTGTGGGTGAAGGGTATAAATTAAAGAAAAATACACCCTCCACCCGCACTTCTGAAATCTGTATATAATGTAAATAAGTTTGTAAAAATTTCTGTATTATATTTCTTCACCTGAAGAAGCTACACTACAATTGTAGTGAGTAAAATAAAAAGTTGAAAATCATCAATATTTTACTATTATTATTATATTAAGTGAAAAAAAAACTGTCTAAAGTTTTTAAAAATAGATGAAAACTATTCACATTTAAGTTTGTAAAAATTGTAAAAATATGGATTGAGTAGTTTGATATAAACACTTAATCAATAAGATAACTTGAGAAACTGGTGACCTTATAATAAAATCCTAAATTATAAAAGACTACAATCTGTATACAAAGGGTGTTCATTTTTCAGATCAATATCTAGCTTATAATCTATTTATAACAACTGTAATAAAGAAAGCTTCAATGTTTTTGTTAAATTGTGCTCTATTTGATTAATTAGTGGTATACAAGATACTAAATTAAGTAAAACATTAATTTTTTACTGTTGTAGATTCACGAAATTATCGTATTTTTAAATTTATTATAAACTATATATGTACATTATTTTATTACATTCTCCATGTATTTGTCAATAAATATGTTTGTATGATAAATAAAAAATGGCAAATGGCCAATGGCAAATGACAAATGAAACATGAAAAATGACAAAAGACAAATGACAAATTATAAATGACAAATGACAAATGACAAATGACAAATGACAAATGACAAATGACAAATGACAAATGACAAATAACAAATGACTAATGAGGTACATACATCGTCTCAGCGTGTATTTATCACAAAATTGGTAGATTTCAGTGTTTTATGTTTATGTTTATTAGTCTTTAGCTTCCTTTCCAAAAAAATACATACACAAAAATTATACAAAACGTACAAAAATTTTGGATGGATTTTGGGCAGAGTTTATGCAGCTGCGATGACCTTTCACTCTTCCGCCCAATTAGAGGAGTCTAACATACTAGTGTTATTATTATAAAACATGGCCTACCCACAATATTTTCGATGGTGAATTAAGGCTGGAAGGTTTTAATGTTTACCGTTGTGACAGAAACGTCGCAGTAACCGCTAAATGGAGCTGAAAAAGATTCCATATCGCTGGACCATATCCTCTGAAGTGTTACATGGTTAGATGTACAGCTTTTTTTAATGAAAAGGTTTATGTATCCATCACTAAAGTACTATTCGGAGTGGTATATATTCCACCAGTTTCTGCATGCACCGTCCACGAAGTGAGAACTTGTGAGAACAGTAAGTTTCATGTTTTTACACACACTGAAAGTTCTGATGTCTCTATTGTTGCTGAGATATAAATGTTACAAAATTAAGTCGGTTATTCTTCATTTAAATTTTGTCCACGCGACTAATTATGTACAAAAGAATTTTACAGGCATTTAAGTGTAAAATTATTTTGTACACCATTCTTGATAACGGCTTTAAGCTGAAACTAGTCGAAAATAAAAAATTGTTTGTGAAACAAATCAAGTGAATTTAATTAATCATAATGATGGTTGCGACTGCTATTACATACATAGTAAGTGTTTTATTCAGTGAATTTAATTATAATATTTCACCATGTGAATAATGAGAAACAAGTATATGATATATTAGTTGTAAGTATTATTACAGATTGATCAAGTTAAATCTTGTATTTGTTTCTCAGCTTAATTCTTCCTAAAATTCGGACTTTAAATATAATTTTTAGAAGGCAAAATATAATTGTATGAGTCAAGCATTTAGTAACAATTGATATTAAGTCAGTGTAATTGCCAAGTAAGTTACAATACTTTCCTTGCCTACACTATTGTAAGGAGACCATACATTGGAACAATACTCGAAATGTGGGCGAACTAAAATGTTGAAAGAAGAATTCCCGAAAATCTTTCGCGTTATATTTGCTGAATCTCAAGAGCTGGTAAGATTTAGCCACTGTCGTAATATGTGTTGTGAACGTTAAATTGGAATTAAATATAATACCCAATCTTTTATGAATTCTACTTGTGACAGATGTTCACCTACCAAATAGTAATTTTGTGTTATAGTGAAACCTGTCTGGCGAAGGTATTTATTTTGTATTTGTTTCAGATTATGACAGGACTTTATTACTTTATGACTTTATTACACCAAATGATTACAACTCATATTGAAATACCCTAGCATCCTCCAACGATCCGATTTTCACCAAAATCTTCGAGTTAGAAAAACAAGTTACAACATCATTTATAAAAATGTTAAATAAAAAGGGACCAAGGTGGGATCCTTGGGGAACACCAGATTTTGGCCAATTCGTACAACTTGAATTCTATCAGAGAAATGAAATTGAATCCAATTGTAAGAGAGTACTGTCAACACAAAAACGCGTAATTTATTAATTAAGAGTGTTTGATCGACAGTATCAAATGCCTTCGAGAAGATAGTATAGATAGAATCTACCTGATTTCTCTCTGCGAAGGCATCAATAATATAAGATTCAAAAACTAAGAGATTAGTTCCTATCGATTTTCCAGCTCGTTTGGCACGTTGAAATCGAAGTTTGTACTAAATGTGTGTATTGGTATAATAAAAGCACTTTTCAAACAATCGAGAAAAATTCCTGTAAAAAGGTTCAGATTTTATAAAAGCCATAAAGGACGAATAAATGCAAATGCACCATCTGGGTCTGAAAAGTTATTGGCTTTTAATGAGATAAGTTTGTACAATACATACGATATTTTGTAGGTAGGCGGAGTGTTTTCATTTATATAAGAGTTATCAATTAAAATATTACAATTAATTTATTATTATTTTTGTCTTTATCATACATGATTTTATAGAATTTAAAAAATACAAATTTTGTCAGAATGCTAACTCGCATTAAATGTTTTTCCATTCAGACCCATTTCTCCTTTCCTAAGCTGTTCCAAACGATCAAGCATTGGATACTTATTTTATTAACATTTAGATGCTTATTTTTCCCTTGATTTCTGGATTCGTTTTATAAAATTTTCAAACTGACATTAATAGATCTCAGGCTTGTGTTTTTCGATGGGTGTTTTTCTTTTAAAAAACTAGTATTCCCTAGTAAACCATTTTGGGAAAGTGGTAGTTTTCTTGTAGGTCGTACGTATTTTTGGTATATAAAGGTCTATGGAGTAAAAACGATGACAAGCTTCATTAATGTTACAATCCTCGAATATGGCATTCTATCTGATATTGATAATAAAGCTGAAAATTTAGTTGGTGAAAAAATATGTCTAGAATAACATTATTAGTATTACGTTCTGTATTACATTGACGTGAGTTAATAAAGCCAAACGTATTTTTGGACAAACAGATACCGTTCTAATATCATATTCGTCATTAATGCATGTAGAAGAGGGCAAGTTATAGTCATCAAACATGTATAATATATTAGAATTTGATAATGATAAGGATTTTACATATGGTCCCGAGGATAATTTTACTACTAGCAATATGAATACAGATATAAAATTCTATGACTATATACTTCATCTGTAGAATAGCCTTCAGAAAATCCTCCTTTCTGCTTTTAATTTACCCACTTCTGTGTCAATGCTTTCCTTCCATACCTTCTTCACCAATTTCCCCTTATCTAATCCCCGCGACTTGGATGGTGCAGTACAGTTGCGATCACAACGATAGACATTAAAATCTTTAAAACCTAATTCAGAATTAGAAATAGAATTCGTCAGCCACGTCTCACTGAAAATGAAAATAACACGTTCCGCCAGAGAAACAGCAGTATTGAATAAAAACAATTTGGAGCACAGTCCACGTACGTTTTGCTACTATAGCTGAAAGGTCAACTTGACCTTGAGAGTTCCTGCCAGCGCAGTTTTTAAAGATCGTGATGAGGATTGAGACTTAACCACTTAACCAAGGTGTCTTCCCTTCGTATTGGAAGAATGCATTTATGACACTTATTCATAAGTGCAGCCTAATAAACAACTTATATGTTGCAAAAATATTTGAAGGGATTGCGACTCCTTACCTATCAAGTTGCCTTAGTATCTTTTTGGAAAATCACCTGCATGGATTTTGATCCAAATGCTCAACAGCGACAAACTTATTCCTGTACAGGCAATATATCATATTGTCTCAATCTACACTGATTTCTCTAAGGATTTTGATACCGTTGATCATACCATTTTGATAAATAAATTGGCTTAAATAGATATTAGATTAATCTTTTAGATTAAACCTGGGCTATCCGTAAAGTCGTAGAATAACCCAACAACTAATCTTTTCGAGTCGATTTGTTTGGTGAATTCTTCTATTAGTTTTATTGTCGCTGTTTCTGTTGACTTCTTCTGTCTGAATCCATGCTGGTTTTCTCCAATCAATTTATATTTATTAATAAATCCCCAGAGCCTATTGGCGATTTCTGTTTCCAATATTTTTGAGAAGGTGTTCAATATTCAACACTTGATAATGACCTGCAAAGGTCGAAACTATAGTTGTGTCAAAATTGATAATATATTGTAAACTTTGTTTGTGTATATTATATTATATTGTTTACATTTAAGCCAACTATCTGTTAGAATTATTGTGCCTGCATGTTCTCTGGTTTTACGTGTAAAGAAAGCTACTTGTTCATATTTATTTAAAGTTATGAGATCTATATTATTAACTTTACGCCACGTTTCTGTTAAACATAGAATATTTGGTTTGATGTGTTCTAATATTAATTCTAGTTCATCCATTTTATTAAATATGCCCCGGATGTTTTGGTGCATAATTTTTATAGTTTCATTACTGGGTGTTTCTACTCGTCCTTTTTTTATGTAATTCCCGTTTGCTTTTTTGAGGTCAAAAAAAAACGAAACTTGCTTATTTTGATTCCCAACGGCCATAGATCCGGGACACAGATATCATTTCGATACTTATCGACTCCTAACTTAAAATATTTATATTTATCACCTGCTAGTGTATCATATTTTTCATACGATTCAATTATCCTGGATATATTAGGTGATATATTTTGTAGGATAGATTTCAGCTGATTTTCTGAGAAGTCAAGTTTGAATTTTCCGATGTAAAACCATGATTTTCGTTCTTTATTGTATACCATTTGATTGTTGTTCTTATTATTTCCAGTTATCGACTCGGTATTAACTTTTCACATTGAATATTTTTTATTCTGTTTGCTTACATTACTTATAGTATCATTTCCAGCGCTATCTTGTTTTTTGCTTGCAGGCTAGGAGTCTCGTCTTTTTGGTGGTTTTATTATTTTATCCAGTTTATTGCACTTTGAGTTTATAGTTTGCAACGTATTTTTGTCATTTTGGTCATTTTAGTATGAATTATCTACGCGTGTGCTACTCAGTATGTTCTGTGCTCTGTCATTTACATTAATTGTATGTATTTCGTTAGATGTCAGTGTCTGCCAGTGGATATTGTTAAATCATGCTATATGTTGTTTTAGTGATTGGATATTGTCATTAAGACTACTAATTATTAAATTTGGTGAAGTAAGACACTTGTTATGTTCCATAGATTTATTATCAGTTAACTGACACGTGTTTCGATTGTTACCAATCACTTCACCAAATTTGCATATCTGGTTTCATCAAGAGAGTAGCGCAACAAGTATCAATTATACTAATTATTATATCTTTTTCTGATAGGAGTTGTTTTAACTAGTATATTTCAAGTTTACTTGCATTATTATTAGGTATTACTGTTTCCAAACTGTCATTTAGGTCCTCGCCACATTCTTTTTTATCACAGCAATTAATTGTTCTGTCATCAATTTTGATAACGCCTTTTAGATGTTTTAAACATCCAGGGTGGATGAGTGATGTACATGTAATGCACGTAAGACCGGTTTTGGGTGATTTCTTGCAGTATTTACAACATTTAACTTCGCTTGCACTTCAGTCAACGCCATTTTTCATATTTTCACAGTGTTTATAGTTTGCAGTCACCCAGGGCTCTTATTTGGGGCCTCTTCTATTTAACGTGTTTAAGAATGTCGTTGACATATGTTTTAAATATTATCTATATACGAGGGGTGTTCAATAATTAATGCAACACATTTTTTTCGGCCACGTTTGGTGGAAAAGCCTGAATATTTTGTCACGAATAATTTGATTGATTTCCGATAGGTGACAGCGTAAAACGTAGTTAAAATGGCGTTTGTAATGAAAGCGTATGTCATCATCGCCATAGGGTCAAGAAAAACTGTCTGATCTCCCATGGTCAAACGAAATATCCCTCAAAAATTAAAGAAACGACTTCAAAGTGTTCGTAGGCACAAAAGCCAAACGATGACAGCGTCACACCTCACACAAATCTTCGCACCCAAGAGGAGCTCATAAAACTTAAATGAACTGTTCTTTCTTATTCACCCTACAGCTTCGATCTCGCACCATCGGATTTTCATCTGTTTTTTCCTTTTCAAAGAAGTTTTATTTGAGTTTCAATAATTACTATATATAAGGAAGATAAATGACAAATTATAGGTAAGTAAGTGCGAGTAATAACAAATTTTAACGATAAATATCTAATATACCATATTTGGATCACCTAAGTGTATAGCGCATAGATATAATGTTAAATGAAATATATTTATAATAAATAATTAAATATATTTCTAAGTTAGCAGAAAAGATTTCTTTCACAAAGATACGTTTTAATAAAAATAAAAGAAAACGCCAACAATCTCGGATAGGGAAACTTAATTGCGGCGACGTTCATTGCAGTTCCGTGATGAAGTCGCAATTATGCATGTTGTTGCTGTTGCACCGTCTCCGGGGAAATGCTCTTTCCCGTGGATCAAATTATCATTCCAGCTTTGATTCCAATTAGAAAATCGATGCGAATTAATCAAAATTCAAATGTAATGCGCCAAGATTTAGGACGTATTACAATACGTTTTAATTAAACCAAATAATTTATTTTTACATTCAATATTTATTTCGAGTAATAACTTCACAAATAAAATAATTTTCTCTTGTTTCAAATAAATTACAATATTATATGATTTATACTTTACTTAATTACTATGTATAAACTGCACAATAACTACTAATCAATAGGAAACAGTATATGTTAAGATTATAAAGATATTTGCTTGATTAGAAAAAAATAATTTTCCCTAAAAGACTTTAGATCAATAGCTATTTAGCGGGAATTTTCTTCTTTTCAATTGTTTCGTTATAATGTTGCTTTACTATGTAAAATTGTCTGTAATAAAGGTTTCTGTAATAGACGGTTAATACAATATCTAATCAATAATAAGGGTAATAAAATATGGATTTTCAACTAAGTGCCTCGACCATCAGGTAATCTCAATATTTAACATGAAATTTTTAAAAATATGATTAAAAATACAACCTAATGAAAAATCGGTTTATAAGTTATTGGCAAGAAAACTATAATTTAACAAATTTTACAGTATTTATAAAGAAATGATGTCTTTATCTGATATATTAAATCAGTAGGTAAGTAGAAATCAAACTGATCAGATAAAAATTTTATATTTTATCGTTACTTCTCATTCATTTTTATATATTTATTAATGTTGATATAATATAAATAAATTCTTAATTGTGGTTTTGTTTAATTTAATGGAAAATAGTATCTATTCTACAGAAATTATTATATAAACTATGGCTTATAATGTTTACAACTTAAACATTTTGTTCACTTATAAAAGAAACAATTCCTCAAGGGAATATTTGTTTAAGATGGGCTTCATTATACCAAGTACGATTGACATGATTACGTCTTCCATGACAGGCTGGAGCTCCTTAACAAAATCCATGATGTTGTCTTGGATCACCTCGTTCGTCGCCTTCGTCAAATCCTCGCGATCACCGAATAAATTGTTGAAGTATATTTGAATTGGACCCTCAAAACCCAACGTGGCTTTACCATCAGAGACTTGCCCATGCTCTTTACCATTTTTGGTAACTTTGCTTCCGGCAATTTTGACTGTAGCTGTTAAATCAGCTGGAAATGAAAAGAAAAACAGAGTAGATTAGCAAATAATTTATAAGTTAGGTTTATTAACTCTTTCTGAATCATCATGTCAACTTATTATAAAGATTGTTATTTATTTTTTACATCAATTTAAATGTTTTTACTAGATTTAACAAATTTTATAAAGTAGAATTCAATTATAAATATATAGATAGATATCATAGACTCAATTGAATATACAGAAATGAGATAACAAAGAAGTCTACAAGAAGATGAATCTTCTAAACTTTTTCGCCATCTTGTTTCTACATACTTAATTGAGTCTGTGGTATATAGTTTTATACGATAAAACCATAAAGGTGCTACCTACATTATTATTATTATTAATATAGTTTCATAATTAGGAATTCTTGTGCAATTTCAGTTTTGGACATTACAATTAAGTTATAATATTAATTTCTTACTTGCATTCGCTTCTCCAGCTCCGTGTCCGTTCAATTCGAGCATCAGAAGCTTACCCTTGAGCGTGTACGTACCAGTGATCTGCAAGGCGTGTAATTTAATTACGGTTTGTACTGAGAATCCGCCTTCCAGTTGAAAAGCCATACTGAGGATCTCGAAAGTGTCCAGGCCTTTCAGGACCATGTCTTCTATTTCAAAGACGAAACCGCTGCGCTCCAGCGTCACCTTTGGCAGCTTGAAAGGTGCCAGTGGTGGTATGTACAGTTCTGGAATACCTTTATCGAGGTGCGAACGGCACGCTTCGGCGTTCTCTTTCAAGCAAGGAAACATATCCCCCTGCCTCTTGCATACATGGATGTATGGTGCTGAAAATAGTTAAATATTATAAATCTTAATAGTCTCTTTAATTTTGATCATACTTACGAAAATTATTTCCACCAAAAACCTCGCATATGGGAACTAAACACAACAGCGCCAACACGTAAAACATCTTGAAAGAATCTGTCTTCTCTTCGTATCAGAATGCTTATTTATATCAGCCAAGCACAATTACGCCGGTTGTAAATAAACCTGCATCAATTAATAATAATTCTATATGATTCCATAAATTATCTTTCTTATGTGATAGTTACGTTTTAATTTTTATTTAATTTTCTTATTTGCACGCATATTTTTGCATATAAATATGTATTTTTTTTTGTTACAGGTACGAATCATCATTTCATAGGTAAATATGAATTAATTAAATTATAATTATTTCAACGACCCAGAATACCTTTAAATAGTTAGTGATTTAACATTATCCTATCCTAAACTGTTTATGTCACCTAATAACTGTAATTATTGAATATTTCCATCTCATTTAATTAAAACCGTAGACTTTTAGATAGCCAAATAGAAATAAATCGCAATTTGTTTATATAACAAACAATTACTGCAAAGTACGAATCGAAGTAAATATTATTGTTTTGATTGATTCGATAACTTAATTGCTGGTTTGAAGTTGAAATTTATTAGCTAGTTCACTCAATTTACATGAGATACCAGCTTCTTTTTTCACTAGACATAAAACATAATTATTTAAAAAAATATATTTTTTTATAATACATCATGCATTTATGTATATGTATATAATTATATATGGAACATATGTACTTCTTTATTTACTTACTCGTATAAATTTGGGCATATACTTTTTAATGTGTAAAATACTGAGCGGTGGAGTTAGTAGTTATTAAAAGACTAAGTGGGAGTTTTCCCCTTACCTGTCCGCAACAATTGTCGCCTGGGAAACAATGGCCAATTCGCTACCATTCATGCCATTCAGGCTGCATCCCCCTTTGTTTCCCAGATAACAGCTGTAAGTGATAATGAACCGCATTCATCTGCTAAACACACCTAGTAAATTTGCGTTTAATTATATAAATTTCAATTTAAAATCATTTTCCCTCACACTATTTACTTAGCTCCTGGGGATGAATTCTGTCAGAAAGAGCCTACCTAAGAGTTAAAATTTCTACACTACTGTAAGGCTTAAATTCAAATAAGCTTACATTTCTGATCCAACTTGGGAGACTGTTGTAAAATTTCATTCCAAAATGTAGAAGATTAATTATATTTAAACTTAAATTTGGTTTATGCTTTATTTTTTATTACTTACAAGGTTTTATTCTTCTATAAGCAGCAAAATCATCAACGATTAGTATTTAAAGTTATCAACTATATGTAGGGTGGGTGGGTGGCCTCTATTCCACCCTCCAATCAGTAAAACATAAGCAAGGATTTTAATTAGAAGTTGTAAAATATAGATAAACACAAAATAATTGCAAATTTTAGAGATTTATTCATACAAATATTTCAAATAATTGTTGTTGATGTTTTACTGATTTAAAGGTGGGATAGAGGCCACCCACCCACCCTACATATACACATAAATTTAAATTACTGATCGTCTCATGGTTTCGAGTAAAATTAATTACAAAACTTTTTGAATAAAAGAGAAATTCATAAACTAAAATTCTGTTGAAGTTTTTGGGGAAACGATCCAGTAAATGTAATGTATGTAAAAAATGTTTATGTAGGGTGGGTTGGTGGTCACTAACACACCCTCCAATCAGTCAAACATACGTCTTTGATTTTTAAATAAATTCTACATCACGAGAAATATTTCAGTTAGTTAAATTACATAAATACGCTCTTTTATTAAATTTATTCTTAAGAAATCGACGTTAATGACGTAATAATTAACCACCCACCCTACATATATATTCAAATTTAAACTACAACCCTTAGTTTTTGTTATGTAATTACATCGACAAAGATTCTGTTGAAGTTTTTGGGGAAACGATCCAGTAAATATAATGTATGTAAAAAATGTATATGTAGGGTGGGTGGGTGGCCACTAACACACCCTCCAATTAGTAAAATTCACGCCAGTGATTTACTGAATAAATACTTTATAACCAGAAATATTTCAGTTTGTTACATTACATAAATACGACGATCTTTTATTGAATTTATTCTTCGGAAATCGGCGTGATTGGCGTAGTAATTGGAGGGTAGGATAGTGGCCACCCACCCACCCTACATATATATTCAAATTTAAACTACAACCCTTAGTTTTTGTTATGTAATTACATCGACAAAAATCCTGTTGAAGTTTTTGGGGAAACGATCCAGTAAATATAATGTATGTAAAAAATGTATATATAGGGTGGGTGGGTGGCCACTAACATACCCTCCAATCAGTTAAACATACGTCTGTGATTTTTAAATAAATTCTACATCACGACAAATATTTCAGTTTGTTAAATTACACAAATACGCCCTTTTATTAAATTTATTCTTAAGAAATCGACGTTAATGACGTAGTAAACGTAGTAATTGAAGAGTGGGTTAGTTGCCACCCACCCACCCTGCATATTTTCTCTGAACTACAACCCTTAGTTTTTGTCATTTAAAAATAAAAACATCGACAGAAATTCTGTTAAAGTTTTTCGAAAAACAATCCAGTAAATGTAGTGTATTTAAAAAATGTATATGTAGGGTGGGTAAGTGGCTACGTCTGTGATTTACTAAATAAATATTAATCACGAGAAATATTTCAGTTTGTTACTTTTCATAAATAGGATCTTTTATTGAATTTATTCTAAAGAAATCTAAAGTTGGAGGGTGGGATAGTAGAAATTAATAAAATGTTTAATTACGATGGGTGGCAGACTTTAAATCTAAACTAAATAAGATTAGCTATAGAAAGTCAATTATATTTAAACTTAAATTTTGATTATGCTTGATTTTTATTACATACAAGGTTTTATTGTTTTGTAAGCAGCAAAATCATCAACGATTAGTATATTAGGTTATCGTGCATATGTAGGGTGGGTGGGTGGCCTCTATCCTACCTTCCAATGAGTAAAACATCATCAATAATTATTTGAAAGATTTATATGAATAAATCTCTAAAAATTGCAATTATTTTGTGTTTACTTATATTTCACAAATTCTAACTAAAACCCTCGATTATGTTTTCTGGTTGGAGGGTGGGATAGAGGCCACCCACCCACCCTACATATACATGATAACATTAATTGCTAATCGTGGACGATTTTGCTGCTAAAACATTGAAACCTTGTATGGAATAAAAATTAAAGTAAAATCAAAATTTAAGTTTAAATATAAATGACTTTCTATAGCTAATCTTATTTATTTTATATTTTAAGTCTGCTCACCCATTATTTATTTATTGCAACTTACTTTCCAAAGAGTTTTCATCGAGAAGTCTAAACTTTTTTACAAGTTTAGCAAAGATTTTATTCAAGAGTTTCAAAATTTCAATTTCAATAAATATAGAAATTACTTCGTATACAAGATTTTGTTCAACTTTTTCTATTAGAAAATTTTCTTCTAAATTTCTATAATTTTCTCAGATGATCCATACTTTTAGTTTTTTTTACATTGATGTTTCTAGAATTTCTCACAAGATTTCACTTTAGATTTATAAAACTTTTTTGAGGATCCTAGAAGTGTACAGTGATTTCTTTTCCTTATCTAATAAATAAATAGATATTTCTAGAATTTTTAGCAAAGATTTTATTCGAGAGTTCTAGATTATTCAGAAAGTTCTCCCAATATTTTGTTTAACTTTACAATTTATTATAATATTTTCTTCAAAATTTCTATAACTTACTTAGAGGCTTCTAGAAGTTTCAGGAATTCCTCCTCCATATTTTCAGTTTTTTCATCCTCCTTTCCAAAGAATTTTGATCGAGGATTTTATATTTTTTTACAAGTTTTCCTTGTAAATTTCTAGAGCTTTTTTGGAGAATTCTAGAAGTTTACAGTAATTTCTTCTTCATATTTTCAGAATTTTTAGCAAAAGTTTCATTCGGGAGTTCTAGATTTTTTAGTTCGTTTCAATATTTATAGAATTTTCCTTGAGGCTGTTTCCAGTAATTTCCCTTCCAGATTTTAATATTGTCTTATAAATTGCAAAGATTTCCTTCAGTGCTCAAAAATTTAAGAAAAATCTTTTCCAGACATTTTTTCGAGAGTTCAGAAATTTTCAGTAACTTTTATTCAGATTTGGAAGCTATAGATTTTTCTAGAAAATCTGTTCCTAGAAATCTTTTCAGTAATTTCTTCTCCAGATATCAAGATTGTTTTTTAAGCTGTCTTTTAAATTTCGAAGTTTTTAGAATTTTCTTTCTAGAAATGTAGATATTTTTGTAGAATTCGAGAAATTTTCAGTAAAGGTTTAAATGAAGGCTTTTTTAGAAAATTTGTTTTTAAAAATCTAGACTTTTTTGGAGAGTTCAGGAAATTTATAGTAATTTCTTCTCTACATTTAAAGTTTTTTTAACGTCTTCTAAATCACAAATAGTTTTTTTGAGGCTCTTGAATTTTTGGAATTTTCTTCTGGAAATCTAGAATATTTTCTCGAGTGTTCGGGAAATTTCTAGAAATTTATTCTCCAGATTTTTTTTTAAGTCGTCTTTTAAATTGCAAAATTATTCTTTGAGGCATTAAGATTATCTAGAATTTTTTTTTTCTAAAAGTTTAAAGTTTATAAAATGACCAATAACTTCTTCCTCAAAATAATTTTTTTCAACTTTTCTTATAAATTGCGAAGATTTTCTCTAAATGTTTTTTATTTCATCTTCTTTTCAAGAATTCAGGTAAAGTTCAGTAATTGCTTCTCTAGAATTCAACATTTTGTTTTAAGTAGAGGCTATAAAATTATTTAGATAGTTCTAAATTGCGGAATTTTTCTTGAAGGGTCTAGAATTTTTTAGAAAATTTTCCCCTAGGAACTTTTTTTTTATTTTCGAGAAAGTTTAAGGAATTTTCAGTAATTTCTCTTCCCGATTTCAAGTTATTTTTTCAACTGATCTACTAAATTTCTAGGAGGCTCTAGAATTTTTAGAAAATTTTCATTTAGAAATCTAGATTTTTTCTTTCAAGGGCTCAGGAAATGTCCAGAAATTTCTCCTTCAGATTTCAAGGTTATCTTCTTATCTTCTAAATTGCAAAGATTTTCTTGAAGGCTCTAGAACTTTTTAGAAAATTTGTTTGTAGAAATCTTTTCTTGAGTGTTCAGGAAATTTTCAGTAATTTCTCTTATTTTAGAATTTTTTTTCTAAAACCTAAACTTACTTTTTCTAGAATTCTAGAAATTTCCACTAAATTTTTCTCTAGGATTCAAGATTTTTTAATTCAACCCGCTTTCTAAATTGTGAAGATTTTATTGGAAGCTCTAAAATTAAAAAAGGATTCGTTTAGAAATCTATACTTCTTTTAAAAATTAAATTATTGTCTTTATCAAAAATTTTACTTTGTCAATTTTCTTTTATTCAAATTTTGTAATTAAAGTTATTAAAAACCACGAGGCGATCCGTAATTAAAGTTAATATGTATATGTAGGGTGGGTGGGTGGCCACTATCCCACCCTCCAATCAGTAAAACATAAGCGAGGGTTTAAATTAAGAGTTGCAAAATATAAATAGACCCAAAATAATTGCAATTTGTAGAGATATATTTATACAAATTTTTCAAATAATTATTGATGATGCTTTACTGATTTGAGGGTGGGTTAGAGGCCACCCACCCACCCTACATATACATATAAATTTCAATTACTGATCGTCTCGCGGTTTGGAATAAAACTAATTACAAAACTATTTGAGTAAAAAATAAATTCAAAAGGTAAAATTTTTTAGTGAGTAAATTAATAAAAGTTTTATGCATGATGGGTGGGCAAATTTTAAATTTAATTTAGATAAGATTATTTCAACTTAAATTTGGATTATGCTTTATTTTTTTTTACATGCAAGATTTTATTGGTTTCAATAATAATAATAACAAACTTTATTTCAGAGTGTCATAACATAAAATGTACAAAATGAAATTGTGCAGTACTTATTCTAGCTTACATACTACTTAATTACTAATTATTACTAATTACTAATATAATATAGTACCTATATTTACATATATACACACATATGCATTTCACTAATATACATATATACATAAATACAGATGCAATGAAGATGCTTTCGTCTATTATTTGTATTCCAAGAATTCTTTTAGATTATATGGTTCCAATTGCATTAAATGATCATATAGATTTGTTTTAAATATTTTTGGTGTGTTAAAACTTTTCTTAAAAAATTCTGGTAATGCATTGAATAACTTTATTCCCATATAATGAGTTGATTGTTCAGTCGTTTTGAGTTTATGCTTTGAATATATAAAATTTACTGTTCTAGTGTTGTATGAACTGTGTTTATTGTCATTAAAATATAATGCATTATATATTCCATCTAAAACCGTGGCACATGGTAAAAGTAATTTTCCTAGATGGTTCAATCTTGACCTTATTAAAAAAAATCTGAAAAGAAGCTTGCACATATAAATTTTAAAAGATATGAGGATTATCAAATAATTTGCAACCTTAGATCCGTTTGTAAGACCTTGTCAAAAAAAACTATAGAATTAATATCTGGAAAATATCCAAAACAATATTTTTAAAAATCCAAGAAGACTTTTGCAATTTGTAAGTGATTCTAGGAAAGAAAGTGTATCAATAAAATTATGAAATTTAAAGATGGAACAGCCGACAACGGGTTGGACATTGCAAATTTGTTTGCGAAATAATTTTTCGACCGTTTATGAGTATGAAGAGTCTGATACAGATTGCAGCCTTTCGGATGGAGGAATTGGTAGTGCCCAACAAGTTCTAGTGCATGGCGTGGAGTTGTCGGTATCCCTAGAAACAGTTTTCAACCATATCGCCAAGCTGAAGAATTCTATGTCCTCTGGACACGATCGTATACCATCAAATCTATATTTAAATTGTATATACTCATTATGTAAACCTATATACATTCTATTTACATGTTCCCTAAAAAAATTTTATTTCCCTAAAATCTGGAAAGAGTGTTACGTTACTCCTATATATAAGTAATGATGTAATTTATTGTCGTGGCATTAGTATACAATCGGTCATTCCTAAACTTCTTGATAAGATTATTCGTAAGTCATTCATAACATTTAAGCAACACGGTTTTCAACCGGGCAAATCTACAACAACAAATCGAATGCAATTTAAACAATTTCTGTCAACCGCCTTCAATGGAAATTATTAAGTTGATACTATATGTATATACAGATTTCTCGAAGACGTTTGACATAGTGAATCACTCTATTCTACTGGAAAAAATACGTTTATTGGGTTTCAATATAAATACTCTAGCATGGATTGAGTCATTTCTTTCTGACCGTACTCAAAATGTTAGAATTAAAAATTTCATATCTAAGCCAATAATAGTAAGCTCGGTCGTTCCGCAAGGTACTCATATTGGTCCAATATTATTTATACTGTTCATAAATGACCTAGAAGATGTTATTGAGTTTAGTGAATGTTTATTGTATGCTGATAATATGAAGTTATATCAAGTTATAAAGTACATGGAAGATTGTAAATTATTACAAAAGATTTGGATAGAGTTGTTCATTGTTGTGACGTAAACAAATTATTTTTAAATACTGACAAATGTGCTTCAATTTCGTTTTCAAGAAGTAAACGTCCATTATGTGTGGAATATTTTATCCACTCATCTCCTTTGAAATGTGTAGATTCCGTGAAGGACGTAGGAGTGTTATTTGATAGCCGCTTTTAAAAACCATATTATTGGTATATGTAATAAGGTAAGACTATGTGGTTTTGTTTGGCATATTTCAAAGGACTTGAATCCTGAATGTTTAATGTTATTATATTGTACATTAGCAAGGTTTCACTTAGAATATGCTTCTCCAGTTTGGTGGCCATATTTAGCGATAGATATAAAACGTATTGAATCGTTGCAACATAAATTTTTACGAAATCTTAAGTTCACAAAATTACTACAAACTACAAACTAACTACTCTCATAATAATTCTATGAGTCGTATGTTCAGGTTGGCAAATGATTTAAATAAATATGAGTGGTTTAAATTGTTTGACTCAAGAAAACAAGTATTTAAAGAGTCTGTTTCCAAAAATATTTTAAGGACAAAGTAATTATTTTCAACAATTTTATTTTACCATTAGTTTCTATTATTATTATTTAGAATTTTTATTTATCTAATTTTTAGCTGTAAGTTTAATTGTAAGTTAATGTTAAGCTTATAATATGTATTTATTTATTAAATGGGTATTACCGTAAATAATGGATTTAATTTAATTAAATTTAAAAACATAATAGAGAGTTTAGAAGTTGTAAAATGTAAACAAACACAAAATAATTGCATTTTTTAATTAATGTATTTATACAAATATTTCAAATAATTTTTAATGATGTTTTACTGACTGGAGGGTGGGATAGAGGGCACCCACCCAACCTACATATACATATTACCTTTAACTACTGATCGCCTCGTGGTTTGCAATAACTTTAATTACAAAATTTGAATAAGAGAAAATTAACAAAGTAAAATTTTTGAGTGTAAATTAATAAAAATTATATACGTGATACGTGAAAAAGTTTTAAATCAAGCTTAGATAAGATTAGTTATAGAAGGTTAATGATATTTAAACTTAAATTTTGATTTTGTTTTATTTTTTAGTACATACAAGATTTTATTGTTTTGTAAGCAGCAAAATCATCAACAATTCGTATTTAAAGTTATCATGTATATGTAGGGTGGGTGGGTGGCCTCTATCTTACCCTCCAGCCAGTAAAACATAAGCAAGGGTTTTAATTATAAGTTGTAAAATATAAAAACACACAAAATTATTGCAATTTTTAGAGATTTTTTTTTATACGGAGTTTTCAAATAATTTTTGATGATGTTTTACTGATTGGAGGGTGAGATAGAGGCCACCCACCCACCCTACATTTACATATAAATTTCAATTACTGATCGTCTCGCGGTTTGGAATAAAATTAATTACAAAAGTTTTTGATTAAAAGAGAAATTTAAAAAATTTTTTAGTGAGGAAATTAATAAAAAAATTATGCATGATGGGTGGGCAAATTTTAAATTTAAATTGGATAAGATTAGCCATAGAAAGTCATTTATATTTAAACATAAATTTTGATTTTGTTTTATTTTTTTTATTACATACAAGATTTTATAGTTTTTATCAGCAAAATCATCAATCATTGAATAATTAAAGTTATATATATGTAGGGTGGGTGGGTGGTCTCTATCCCACCCTCCAACCAGTAAAATATAATCAAGGGTTTTAGTTAGAAGTTGTAAAATATTAACAAACACAAAATAATTGCATTTTTTAAATGATGTATTCATACAAATATTTCAAATAATTTCTAATAATATGTTACTGACTGGAGGATGGGATAGAGACCACCCACCCACCCTACATATATATTTTACCTTCATTACTGATCGCCTCGCGGATACAATACAGGTATTACAAAAATACTATAGTTATTAGCCTATCAGTGCAATGAGTTAAGAAAAATCTCTATAACTATAGAAACACTTTTTTATGAGGTATTTTTTGCAATTGCAAGATATTTCTGCATTTTTTTTAACTCATTCGGTAATTTGTTCATTATTGTTGACACACGCCCTTTCTGTAGAACGATGTTTTCGAAATCCATGTTGCGTATTGTTCATTAATTGGAATTGTTTTATATATTTCGTTAATCTTGATGTTATAATTTTCTCAATTATTTTTGAGAATATATCGAGTATCGAAATTGGTCACATCTTGTTCCGCCTTTATGAATAGGGAAAATTTTTGCTATTTTCTGGGAATACTCCAGTTTTTAATACTAAATTAATTATGTAGTGCAGGGGTTCCAATATATCATTTGCAACTCCTTTAAGTACTTTACTTTCTTGGCCTGAACAAACGTTGTTTTTTTAATCCCATAATTGTATTATATATTTCTGCGTGAGAAACGAGCTGCAAGTATATGGATTGCTTTACATTTTCTGATGTGGTGCAGTTATCTGATAAATTGTTACCAAAATGTTGTTTTATTTTCACATCAGTAATAGTGGAGAAGTAGGCTGAGAAAATATTTGCAACTTCGGAGGTATCGTTAATTGTTTGTCCGTCGTTGTTTTTAATGGCGTACGATTCCTTTTTTTATCGCCGTTTAGTTCTTCTCATTTTTTCACTGTTGATCGACATATTTTGTTAGGGATTTTACCTGGTCTTAAAGAAAAGTTACATTATTATTAAGGTCTTGTATATGTAAATCCTTAGATTTTAACAAATCTTTTAGATATTTCACTTCCAACTCAGCATTCATTTCGATTACAGTCCCTTCACTAGAAATCGACGCGTCAAGATCGTCTCTATTATCACATTGCTCGTCCTGCGTTTCCGATCAACAAATAATGGAACCCTTGCTGACATGTACCACATTTTTCATGTATTTAATGCAGCACGGGTGCACAATTTATACACGTTGGTCCTCTTTGTGGTGTATTTCGGCACCATTTACACTTTTCTGAAGAGAACTTTGCACGCACGTCTGTCTTGTTTGACGCTATCTTCAAATTACAAAAGTTTTTTAATAAAAGTGAAATTCAAAAGGTCGAAATGACGAAATTAATCAATTTTTTGTGCATGATGGGTGGGCAGACTTTAAATCTAAATTAAAAAATATTAGTTAAATAAGGTCATTTATATTTAAACTTTCGTATATACTTTATTTTTTATTACATACAAGTATTATTGTTTTTTAGCAGAATAATCATCAACTATTAGTATTTAAAGTAATCATGTATATGTAAGGTGGGTGGGTGGCCTCTATCCTACTTTTCAATCAGTAAATCATAAGCGAGGGTTTTAATTAAAAGTAGTAAATTGTAAGGAAATATATAAAAATGGTGAGGTGGCCATCATAGTATTTTCCTTACATTTTTCTCGAAAACTATGAAGGCTATTCTTAATAATTCGCTCAATTTTGGATTATTTACTGTAAGTTTAATTTTATTCTACTCAGAAAAATGTATTTCTATAACTTACATCTGGATAGTTGCAGACTTGTATCGAATGCAATGCGTTTTATCACATAATTCTATTTCTAATGCGTTATCACTTTTTCATGGTGAACCTCAAGGATCCATTCTGGGCCCATTACTGGTGTTTATTAATGACCTACCTGGTACAGTCGAAAATGCTGATGTGATAGTTTACGCAGTTGATACTACGATTACAAACAGGTCGTGCAGACCGGATGAAGTTAAAATCTTGCACAAGGAAGCACAGTTAAGAATGTCGGAATGGTTTGACAACAACTTAGTAATAAAAAATCAATCATATTAACATTTTCTCTCAGAAGACATGACGATCTAATTGTGTCAACAAAATTTCTGGGAATGCATATTACGAACAATTTGTCATTGTGATTTTCTTGCGCGAAAATTATCTTCCAGTATATTTGCTCTTCGTTCACTTTCGAATCAAGTGCCTATTGACGTTCAACTTGTTGCTTATTTTTCACTTTTTCAGTCACATATATTATATAGGTTAATTGTCTGGGGACATTCGGCGAACAAACATCGAATCTTTGGATTGCAACGTAAAGCTGTGAGGATCCTTAGTGGTATGGGCTTTATCATAATTGTCGGCAAGCCTTTGCAGATTTACGAATATTGACAATACCATGTTTATATATTCACGAATGTTTGATCTGCCTTTGAAAATCATTTCTTAGCAAGCATATATTTTACTGATAAAGGTTGCAAAATGGATTTACTGGAAGCCAAAATTAATCCCGAATTTTTCATCCTTAACGACCAGACAGATTTAATACTTCCTCCTCTCTTTGAGAATATACAAGTAGCACTTTTTATGTATTTAGTCATTATTTATTAATTTATATTACAAATGATTCTCAGTCATTCGTATTCTTGTGAGTGCCTTCTCTCGTTGATTAATGCAATCCGTATTATAATCCATACGTGTAAACATATGCTTGTGTGAAGCCTTATATGTATTTCTGGCTAAAAGCATAATATTATGTTGTTAATGCCGCTTGTCCAAATACTTATTACATTACACGTAACCTCCCCCGAGCTAACAAATAATGGTATTCAGCACTACGTACGCCCATCAACTGCACAGAGGCAACTTCGTAAGTTCCGGATTAAACTTCAGAATGATTTAGTTCGTGCATGTAGCGATTTTTCCATTCCGAACAAATATTAGTTCAGGAACATTTTAATTTTCCGCCAACAAAACGGTGGAGTTTTTAATTTACGCTCCGGGAAATTGACAACTCCACAACTTCGTCAGTCAAATTCCGCATGCTGACATGCAGAAAGCACGAAAGTTTGAACCGAAAAAAAAATTATATATATAACGCAGCATGTGCTGTTACGGACTGTGTCAGCGTGGTGGGGCGGGGAAGGGGAGGAACGCGTAATCAATAACGATGAAATATTTATAAGATGCACATGATGATAAATCGTGGCGCGGATGTAGGGGCGCGTGCTGCCCCTCGAAAAGTAGGGGTGCGCGGTACGGATAACGAAAAATGTATCCTCGCGGTTATCCTCCTATTTACAGACACGCTTATACTGGGATTCGGGATTCGGCGAACACAGCCTCTCCGTTGCCAATATCTTCCATCACAATAATACGGGGTGGCTAAAAGCTGCCCCAACAAATATGCCACGCCGCCTGAATGGAGTTTTCAACTGCTTTCGGGCCGAAGGAAAGGAAAACAAACAGTGATTCATATTTAATATGTACAATGAGGCTACCTGTATTTCACATGCTTTTAAAATAATTGCATGCGACTTGTTCTTAAAGTGCCACTTGGTATTTAACAAGGCCATTAAATAGTGAGCGCGTACAAGGTCACTAGAGGTACTTTAGAAGTCCGGAATAATTGTTATTTGGCATTGTAATAAAAATACCTTTAGTTTCTACTAATTAAAAATTAATGTAAAAATGTACCATGATGTATCTATACAATACAGAATTTTTATGTTATGGATGTGTTTTATTACATTATAATTGCGATAGAATGATTTTATTATTGGATCTTCAAGTGTATTAAAAGAATACTTCCTAAGCTACAATTTTAATGTAACAAATGTTTACTAGGTTTATTTAAATTAATACACTAGTTGTATTTGCAGTTTCGAATTTGAAAATTTACTTTCATATGATTAAGAGTTAACATGTGTGAGGATTGTAAATAAAAACATAGACATTCTTGAATTTTGGATGGTTTCAAAAATTATTTGTTACGAAATTTCTATATTATCCAATAAATCTGCTGCTTAAAATTTTATTAGACTATGTGTTACTGAGTGTAGTGTATCAATACCTGTTATTTTTTTCAGTAAAGCAATAATAATTGTAAATAAAGTGGTAAAACAGTTTTTTCTACGCTTATAGCCATTTATTTTAATACATTTTATTCAGTTACGACCGAAAATAAAGTTATCATGTCCCCTTATTCATAATAAATTATCGTTATCTGAGTAATACAACTAATGTTTAAATAAATGAGCTGAAACATTACATGTTTGTTTTAAAAGAATTTCTTTGAAGTGAATGAGAGTATTTGTATTCTTTATTATATCATTAGATTTATATATTATGTTTTCACACAAATATCCTATTTATAAAATTTGAAACTGGCACAAACTCTTAGTGTTATTGTGGCATTTTTAAGACTTTGTTATGCAGCCGTGCATCTCGAACAAACAGGGCCGTTTGTCCGCTGGAAAACAGATCCGTCTGGAAAAACAGATAGGGGAAGAAGAAATGCAGCCCCCTTTCGTATAATCCCGTTCATTTGATTCAACTATTGAATGGGGGGTTGGTTGCATGTGAAGTGTCCATGCGTGCGTGTGGCGCCGCGGCGCGCGCACAGACCGGCATCGCCGGCGCCGTGTCAAACGTGCTTTTCAAGCCAGGGCGTCGCCATCTGATTCCCGCACCTGTCAGGTGGAAATACAACTAGTGGACGTCGGAGCCGTCGGCCGCCCTCAGGAATACCCGCAGGAGATTACAACCAGTTTTTCCGAACCGACGCGGTGAAAATTCGACGACGACATGGCGCCGTTACGGGGTGAGTCCGATCAGGAAGCATTCGCTTTTTCCTTTATTATTATTACGCGCACCCCACAAACACGTATACTTTGTGGGGGTGACACGCTAGGTCAAGGTTCGTACGGCGAGGGTGAATTTCGTGGATGTTTCTCAGCCTTCTATATTTAAACGGTCATATTTAGTGAAAACGTTTTTCGTGACGAACATGTTTTGTTGATTCGGTGAGGTTTCAGTTCGATTTAATAGTGTTTGTATAGTGGATAAGGAAAAGTGGAAATTGCTCAACGTTACGATAGTGTGCGGTCACGCGGCTTAATAGAATTTGTTTATAATTTTTCCTTCACAAAACAATTAATTAACCTAAGTATTTAATCTTATATAATTACTTCTGTTGCTTCAATATTTTTGTATTAAAATATTAAAAGCATTTTTTATTTCATGGCGGATAATTTTGCTGAATTTGATATCGTGTTAATTATTTTATCCACTAGAATAAACACTATTTCTATACTTTTATTAATTACTTATGAAAAATAGTCATTTTAGGTTTTAAATGCTTGAAGTCATAATTTTATAAGTTTTATAAGTTTTATTTATCATTTGTTCTTATATTCAATTATTACTTTAAAGTATCAATTCATTACATATTTCCTCAATGTTAATAAGTAACATAAATACTTGATCAAATGTGCGTTACTTTAAAATAATATTTTAATTAATAAATACAATTAATGGCATTCAATCCTAATTTACAATAAGTCGTATATATAAACAATAAATACTCGATTGATAAGACTGTTACTTGTTGAAACTCCATATTACTTAATAAAATTCTGACGTGTCAGCATTGTATTAAGTAAACCTAAATAATAACTATAAGAAAACATCAAGAAAGAAAGCTAAAAGAAAGTTCTGTGATAATATTTTATTCCGGCGGACATTTTTAATCTTTTGAGATTTAAATGTATACCATTTAAATCTCAAATAAATAAAATATAACAGTTTTAAAATTGTTTTTAATAATGGTTCATATCAGAACAATAACATAAATGTACAAAATTTGTTCTGAAAATGAGATACTTCTAAAAGTAATTTTTTGTTTTGGTTATATAAAATAGTTGTTTCGATCCTTTTCATATTGAAAACCCAAATAAATGACAATTAAATTGTGTAACAATTATGTTAGCAAGAAACTTTTTAATGTATTTATACAAAACTTTAAATAATCCATAGTAAGAAAGTGAGAGATTTAAAATAATCGTTGTTCTTTTTACGGTTAAAATTTGCCTTAATTTAGGCTTATTTTCCATCTTTTTATAGATGGAATTTTGACTTTGTTAAAAGAAAAAATGCCTTTTTCTATATGATTCTCCTTATAACCACATAAATATTATTTCCAAATGAATTCTGTACCTGAGCTGAGATATCTGAATCATTTTGTAAGTGAACTGGAATGCCTTTTATCATTGTCAAATTTGTACCAGTAATAATAATTCAAAACAAACTTTTTAAGCCATTACTAGACTATAGAGAAGAAGGACATTAAAAAGAGCAATTCTAGTAGAATTTTGTCAAAAATGTTTAAGCTCGCAGTCTGTATAATAGTTAAATTAATTATCTTAGAAATTCCCTGATCAAGCACTGTACAAAATGTTTTATATTTTTTAGAATTTAGGTTTATATGTTTATGTATTTGTGATATTTATCCTCAGTTGGAATTACTATCATCAACACATACAGATATTCATTTACTAATTCGACAGCATTTTAATAGTTCTGTTGTAAAAACTTAAACAAAATAATATGTTGTAACATTAGAGGGTCTTATGCCTAGTTACCTAAATTACAGTTATTATTATTATTTTACTTTTCCTATATAAAGTACTGGAGAGTATTTAGTTATGATTTTTTAAGGAAATATCCTTTTAAGGTCTCTAGATACCATTTTACTCGAAAAAATGTAACTCAATGTGTATGTGTTTGTATAATGAAATCGCTAAAGATTTTCAATTGAAATTTTAAACTTAAGGTTTTATCTATTGTCGAAAAGTCTAAAAAACTTTTTGTAAAATTTCGTGCACACAAAATGTGTATAAAGCATTTATTTATTCTTAGAATTTTTCTTTAAAAGAGTAGAACTGTTTTAAAGCAAATATAACTAACAAAAAAGTTCATAACTATTATTTCAACTAAATTTAAAAAAAAAACGCTTTTAGGAATGAAATAGATTTTCAAGTAAAAACTGTCATTTAATATTTTTTGAAACAAACCATCTGTTGATCAAAACTTTACCTAAAACAACTCTGAGGTGTAATATATATACCGCAATATATTTCTGATTGTTCTTTTATTTGTGACCAGTTTTTAAACAAATAAACTAACTGTTCTATACAACAAAGACAACAAATTTTTTTCAAAAAAGATGCCAGGGTGTGTGTCTATCCATTGTCAATCTATGTTATTATTTAAACTTTGAAATTAAAGTTTTATTTATTTTGGGAAAATTTGTGAAGATTTTGGTAAAATTTAATGCAACGGAAGTGGGTGTTTACTTGAGGCAGATTTTTATCAAGTCACTAATTGACATCTGTCAGTTAGTTATTCTAATGACCATGATGAATTTCTTATTGTCCCTTTGATTTAGCAATAGTTCTTCAACAACAAGTTTTAGATAAGCATTACTTTTATTTCTAAAGAAACTTTAATTTAAGCTTTTAATTAAATTGTGAGAAAATGAGATTCATTACTATTGCGTATTTACATAAAACTCCTTTTAGTTTTTTGTTTGTTTATTCTTCTGAAATGTAAAACAGTTTTTTTCAAGTCTTGAAACATTATGATGGTAATCAAATAGTTACTTCTGGGAAAGTTACCACTGGGAAAGTATTATGTTGGATTATTTCATTTTTTTAATACTTTGAATTTAATCTATGTACAAAGTAGGGAATATTTCTTTCAAAATACATATAATTTAAAAAAATTAACTCAATATTTGTACAATGAAATCGTTAAAGATTTTTAATACAAACTTTAAACTTAAGGAATTAAACTGTTTGTATCTAAAATTTCATTCTCTAATAAAATCTCCTAGATTTAGAAATAAAATGAACAATTAATATTTTTAGATTGCTTGAAAACGTATGCCAAAGTAATAATTCCATTTGCTCCCTTTAGCTATTTTCTCTAATACTAATCACAAAATAATCCTAATTCCGTTTCATGTAGGTGTTAGATCCTTTTAGCAAAATTATTTCATAGCTTGATTGAAGGATAGAAGCTGCAGCAAGAAAAATTACCACATTATCTAATGTGTCTACCTGTTAGATACGATTCTTATTAAATCGGTTTTATTCTTTTATCGAATTATTTTAAGAATAGCACCGAAAAGTAATATCAGTAATATCATTTTTTTAACATTAAATTTGGACACGTATGTTTCTATTTTTAATCAAGGATTATCCTCTTTATCAACAACCTTTTTGCCATGTACTGTGAAAATTTTCAATGCTGAATCAATAAAAATTAATTGGATTAAGTTACCAATTTAGACATATTTTTTCCACATGCTGTAAGGATCAAAATAAATGGTAATCCAATGGCGCAATATTGGACGAGAATTACCATTCTTACCAGTGATAAGTAATAACATCCACCTCAATTCATTTTTTTTATTCTAGCTTTAGTCTGGTACCGTGTAATATTGCATAATCGCTTTTCAAAATAACGCGTGTTCTCGCAATTGTTGGCTACTTTATGAAAATTTGACTCGATCCAATTAAGATCACAGCTTGTCAAGATTAAACATTTTTAATTGTAAATACTCCATCTAACAAATAAAGGTGCCTGTTTAGAATGTAAACATCATTATAAATTTTACAGAGTGCTTCTGAATCAATACGTCCATGTGGTAGAAAGATTATGCTAGACCAAAACACATACTCTTCTTACTTTATGAATACGCTGCAAATCTTCTTGGATTATTGACCAAGCTTGGTTAATATTGTGTATCAGTCCCTCAATTGTCCTTGAATTTGCTTCTACGTCTGCCTCTAACATGTCATTGTCCAAAGTTGTTAATCTTCCTGATCGACAAAATTTGGATAGATCAAAATTACCGTATTTGAGCTTAGAATTTAATTATTTGTATAAACATAACAAATGTTATTGGTAACAACGTTTGCGTTATTAACCTTACAAAACTCAAAAATCATACAATGGCGAATATGTAACAGATATTTGTCGTGCTATTTTACCATAAATTACAAACTAACAAAATAAAATTTAATTGTTGAAGAATGAACCAGTTATTCTAACGTTAAAATATCTTTGGAACAACTTTAAAATACACACTGAGCTGATGAATGAAAAAGGAACATAGACATGTATAGGAACGACTTCCATACTACTTCTGAAATACTGTATTATAGTATATTTTAATGTTATAATAGTAATTATTATTATTTTTTACAATAACCAAAATATTATTAATTTCATAAATAAATAACTTTTATACGATATTTATTACCAACTGAATAATTTTGTTTTATTTGTTTATTATATTAATTATATGCGACAGTTCTTTTTTTAGTTTACTCATTTTTTAATCAACTACCTAAGTGGTTTCTATTGAAAAAAACCTTGACCAACTTATTATTATAAACGCCTCAAGAGATGTATCGTCAACAATCAAAAAACAAAATTTAGCTAATGCTTGAAAAGGTAATATTCGCGTTGTACCAGATCTGGACCAAATCGCAGAAGTAGGAGATCCTCACCCCAAGCTCTAGAACCTTCGGGGACATCCTTAATGATGAGTTTACCGCCTTTTTTCTGCTTCAATCCGGCTAATTGTTGACAGTGGATGACTAAATTAAGTGTTTGGTCGAACTGAAGCAGCGTGTAGTAGATACATCCTTTCTTATGTTTTTTAATCACCAGTCACTATCTGCTTTAAAAAAGGATCAGTAAATAATCGCAAATAATTAAATATCAATAACTCTATCTACCTTTATACCTTTAAAATAATCACGAGGATCCATTTGAAATTTTTTGGGAATGACAAGTTATTCAGTTAATAAAATCTACAGATAATTTATTCGAATTCAAAATTTAATTGAGCAAAATTCATGTTTATGTTTTACTGATTGGAGTGTAGGATAGTGGACACCCACCCACCCTACAAATATTATTAAACATAAATTAAAATAATGTGGATGCTTTTTGTACATACACACACTCTCTACATTTTGATTTGCTGGAAACTTGACCATTATCAGTAACTAAAATAAGCATGTAAATGTAGGGTGGGTGGGTGGCCTCTAATTTAGCTTATGATTTTTAAAATATTCACGAGTGTTTTTTTTTTTAATTATGGCTATAACAAGTAATTCATTTATTAAACTCTACATGTACCATATTAACAGAACGAAATTGTTGGAACCGCTACTTTGCTGTTGCTTTTAATATTGTATTGTCTGCCTGCTCAGTAGTTTGTCTTTAAATCGCTATATATGAGGGCGGATCAAATATAAACCGGATTTTTTAATTTATCGGTCTCAAGTGAAGTGTTATACGCAGTATAGCACAATATCTTGGAGGTGATTGTTATGGGAAGGAAAGGACGTTGATTTGGTTTAATCATGCTGATTGTCGCAAGTAGCACCCTGTCTGGGCACGAGGTATATATTTCTGTTTTTCAACGCAACTACATTAAATTTTTGGCGCGGAAAGGCGTAAAACATGATTTTCGATAACTCAAGTCTACAAATGGCATTAAAATTTTTAAGTGGCTGTAAAACGGTAGAAAACATGGCGATGAACGCCATACTGGCGTACTGCTTGTTGATTTCCTTCATGAGCGACGTGCAGTCAATTCTGAATAAAATCACAAGCTTCTCGATGAAGACAAATTTGCTTATCGAAGTATGCGCATCTGAAGTGTGATTCTCCTTCATGAAAACGCTTGTCCACATACCATACTTTGACCTGGAAAAATTTGAAGAAAATGTATTGGAAAATATTTTAAAACCCGTTCTATACACCCGCCTTGTCCCTGAGAGACTTTCATATGTTTGGTCCACTCAAAGATTAATTGGTAGGACGACGTTTTCACAGTAACCAAGATGTGGAATCGTGAGCAATTAGCTGAATAACCGAGCGACTACATTCTTCGATAATGACATCAAAAAACTTAATAAAAACGGAAACTTTGTATTTTGTTTTATAATAATACATACATAGTTTATTTTCACTAAATTCCGCTTTGTATTTGATTCACCCTCGTAGTTTGACCCGTATATATTGTGAGATATAGCCTACTAATGATACCAAGCGAAAAACGGTGAAAACTACACCTAATTTTAATCAATGATATTACCTTATCTATATAGTAATACTCACTAAAGAAAACTAAATATTTTTTGCTTCATCTAATGTTTACTAAATATATTACCATATCCAAAAACTAGTACTTAAAAAGAGATTAGATTTCTTTTAATAGGGATTGGGCTGAAAGCTATCAGTGGGATCAAAGGTGGCGAATAGTGCACAGCCTCTAGATATGGAAGTAAGTTACGAAGTAAGCAAAAAGTTCATATGGAGGGTCGAGGAGCCGACTGTGGGTGGGGTACACTTTTGTCCTTGGGCTGAGAGAACGACCTAAAATAAGGAAGAACCAACAGAATGCAGAATACAATGAGAAATTATTCCATTAAATGCTCGCAAAGGGATCCGTATTAAATTTGCCATTATTATGGACAAGCAAATTCAAAAAACAAGGACCGATAAGAGATCATTATCGCAAAAGGGCCTCTCGGGTGATCAACCTGCGAAATCCCTGTAATATAGCGGGGACAAAAACACGTTATATTCCAAAAAATACATCAATAAAAAACTAAAACTGAAACATAATTGATACTTGTTGCGCTACTCTCTTGATGGAACCAGATATGCAAATTTGGTGAAGTAAGACACTTGTTATGTTCCATAGATTTAAGATAAATCTATGGAACATAACAAGTGTCTTACTTCACCAAATTAAAACTGAAACGTATCGCCATGTGGACTGTTAAAACCTTGCTTCAGGCAGGCAAATTGAAAAACGTACAATTAGAACTGCAGCGCCTTGAGATATAAATTCTGGCAATCAATGAAGTACAGAGGACGAACAAGAGCGAAAAAGAAGAAGCAAAGTCTATACTATCTACTGCTCTGATAAATACATATATAACACCCATACAAATGGATAATAGCTACATTATTTGTATGGGGGTAATAAGCTTAATGATCAGATGGAAAAATCAGTCAAGAGATTTTTATCACAAGATCATGATGATATCGATGGAAAGCAAGATAAACACCAACCTGTTAGGGGTATATGCCCTTATAGATAGTATTGTAGAGCATGAAATAGAGTAATTCTACCGACAATTTGATGAAATATTGACGTAAACTAAGATGGATCAAGTGAATATCAAAGTTGGCGATTACAAGGCTAAGGTAGCTTAAGAGGCAACACCAAATACGTGGTGAGCAATACCTGGTTGAAGCAATCTAAAAGGCAATTATAAACATAGTCACCGCCAAATGACAACCAAAGTCATGTAATCCGCAATCAAATTGATTACATTCTAATCAACAACCAGTTCAAAAATGCAATTCAGGATGATATTCACTTACATAATTAAATATTATTTTTCTAATAATTAAAGGTACAATTGGTAAAACCCTCGCGTATGTTTCACTGATTGGAGGGTGGGATAGAGGCCACCCACCCACCCTACATATATTTTTTACACTCATCACTGTTACTCGATTAGTTTCCAAAAACTAAAGCAGTGT
The DNA here is from genome assembly GCA_963969525.1 of Ontholestes murinus. Lineage (NCBI taxonomy): Eukaryota > Metazoa > Arthropoda > Insecta > Coleoptera > Staphylinidae > Ontholestes > Ontholestes murinus. The sequence goes on from OZ018392.1 coordinate 7,690,214, forward strand.
AAGTGTGGAGATGTTTAGAAACGTACGAACGCAGTTTTACTTCATGTTTACATTTATATGTAGGGTGGGTGGGTGGCCACTATCACACCCTCCAATAAATAAAACATAAGAGAAGTTTTTATTGAATGAAGGATAATTAAGTGTCCACTATTCTACCGTAAAGTTACATAAAACATAATCGATTTCTCAAATAATACATATTTAATCATAAAATAAGACTTGCCTTTAATATTGATTAACATTAACTTTACTCTTGCTTTTTTAAAATCTTCATTTGCACACTTTATGTAAAATAAAAAATTTAAAAAGGAGTATAGTTAGTGTTAATCAATATTAAAGGAAAGTCTTATTTTATGATTAAATATGTATACAGAACAGATTGGTAGTCACTATCCTAGTTTTTAGTTACAAATTCATTGTCAACAGTTTTTTTTTAAATATCGTTTTGTAAACGAGAATATAAAAGTAATTTTAAAAAGTAGCCCTAATAGACCCCCATATATCCCCAAAGTGAAACTTTTTGAAAGTCACGTATTTTGACCACAATATTCCGTGCCGTATAGCGTGAAAAACCCTTATTAATAATTGTACCTGTCTAAATTTTCCTCTACAGCTCTCAAGATATTTTAATTTCAGCTAAATTCTTAGAGCCTTCTTTTAGACAATAAATAATTTATTTATGTGTTGAGCCCACAAAAAAATTAAGCCCATATTTCATACAAGACTCAATGTTTGCCCGGTAGAAAAATTTTGCTATATCATTATTGGCATTTAAAACAAGAATTCTTAAACCATAGCAAGTGCTACTTAATTTAGAGCATAAACTAGTTATGTGTTGTAAAAAAGTTAATTAATCGTCAGAAATTATTATTAGCATTTGAACTGTATCATTAAATTTGATGCTTTTTCTGAGATTAAATTTAATAGGTGTTTGTATAATTTCGTTTGTTTTAAACAGAACACATGCTATTTTTTCAGTGATCAAAGTTATTGTCAAAAAATATTTCTGAATAAATTTTATATTAGTATTTCCTGTGTCAATTAAATCAGGGTATGTATCTCCTTCTAGTAATAGACTGGTATCATCGGCATAATTGAATAATTTACATTTTTGTGTTAAATTGCTTGATAACTCATTTATGTCTGACGAATAAAAAAAGGTCCTAAAATGGCACCTTGTGGAATTCCTTTATTAATAGTGAGTAACTTTGATATTTGATCGGCTCCACTCTGTGTATTCTTTATTTTTATACAATGAGTACGATTTAAAAGGTAGGATTTTAATAATTTATGTGCCATTCCTCTAACTCCATAACATTAAAGCTTTGAGAGCAGTAATTCGTGGTCTACTGTATCGAAGGCTTTCGATAAATCTAAAAATATTCCACATATTAGGTTTGTATTTTCAAGATTTTGTAAAATCCAGTTTAGATACTCAAATAATGCTGTGTTAATGCCTCGTCTTTTAAGAAAACCATTCTGAGAATTTGAGATTAGATTGTGTTTGTTAAAGAAATCAATTAACCTAATATAAATTAAATTCTCTACAATGAACTAAAGGATTTTAATATATTTTATTATTCTTTGAAAATGTGTTGAGTATACTTATTGGTCTATAGTTTCCCAATTCATTGATGTCTCCCTTTTTATATATTGGCACTATTACTGATAATTTTAATTGATCTTCCATACATAGAGATTTATTTATGATCACACACAGTGGGGTAGCTATATATTTTATATATCTCTTGATTATTTGCATTGGCACTTCGTTATGCTCTGCATTAGAATCATATTTAAAACTATGAACAATATTTAATATAAAATAAATATGTAGAGTTTTGTTGTTGAATAGAAAGTTTCTTAAATTAGATACAGAGTTTGAAAGTTATATTTTTTTGATTATTTTCATGTTCCATTACTTTTATTCTTACTTGTTTGTAACTTTAAATAAATTAATAAATATGTTTATGCTTCTCATCTAAAAGTAATTTGTTGTATGCTCGTTGTTCTTTTTTGTATAGGATTATGTACTCGTCATTATGTATAGATATTGTTTTGTAAATAAGTAGTTTATTTTTAATATTTAATAATTCTTTATTTTTGTACATACTTGTTTTCATTTTCTTTTTTATAAAAGTTTTTATTGAAAAATTGTTATTAAAATGTTTAATTAAAATATTTATAAATTAATTATACATATCGTTAACATTTTGCTGATGAAAAATGCCTGTAAATTGTTCATTTACAATAGCTAGACAAAATTATGAGGCGTGAGGACAGAGAAAATATGATTAATTATTTTTTCTTGTTTTAACTTTATTGATATGCCATAATCAAACATCTGTACCATACGATCTAAAATAGTAGAGTGTAATATTTTAATTGATAGTATTTATTTTAAAAGGTAATATTCGCTTTGTACCAGATCTGGACTAAATAGCGGACGTAATAAAACCTCTCCCCAAATTCTAGGACCTTCTGACGTATTGTTAATGACGGGCTTGGGTTAACTAATTCTGTCCATTTTTATATCTCTTTCAATCTGGCCAATTGTTAACAATAAATATCTGAATTAAGTGTTTGGGCCAATGGAATCAGGTTATAGTAGATAAATCTTCTCTAATTCCACCAAACACACAGGTCGTTAACTTAATATTACAAAAACAAGCTGTTAGAATTTTATACAAATCAAAATACCACGCAAGCTGTGGAGGAATTTTTAAAGCAAATAATTTGTAAACATTTTTTGGTTTATATATATTTTTTTGAATGTGCAAAATTTGTTTCGAATCATTCTGATATTTTTAAAAATTCTTTAGTTTACAGTCGTCATAGACAAAAATGTATTCTATCTCGGCATAGATTGAGTGCTTTTGAAAAAGGTGCTTACTATTCATGTGTAAAAATAGTAAACAAACTGCCGAAATCAATTAGGGAGATCCCAATTTTATCAAGCAGAAAAAAATGCTCTATTTAAATTTTTAAATGTATTTATTCATTGGAGCACTATAGTTTGTCGAAATATAGATTTCTAGAATGTAATTTAATTTGTTTTATAAAAGTGTATTCACTAAATTACGTTATATTGTTTATGTCTGTAATTTCTTTTCCTTTTGACAATTTGTTCATGTATAAATACATTATATATATATTATGTAAGTTGTACATAGAAAAATAAATCTGGTTTATTATTATTATTATTACTCAGACTTGCTGATTGTTTGGACTAGCTCGCCGCTATATTTTTAGATATTGTTCTGTTTTCATCATCTGAAACCATTTGCTCTAAAAATAGATTAGTAAATAATCACACGTGTTAATTCGGTTCAAAATTTCTTTTGCATCAATGTGTGTGGTACCTATAAATAGAGTTTCTTTCTAAGTAAGTTTTTATAAATATCTTCCGAAACGATTATCTGATCAACGTTTAGTTCTTGTGCAATGGAATAAATGCTCAGATATAGGTACAATTCAAAGATTTCCATTATTTGATAAACATTTTTAAATATTGCCTTACTAAAACATCTCATATCTTCAAAGTTCAGCTTTATTGTTGTTTTTGTCTTAGTTTTTCTCTTTTTTTTACCTTCTATTTCACATGCTGTAACACACAACTTAGTAAACTAAACACAAAATGGCCAAAGAACTTTTTTGAAACGAAATGTCATCTTTAAATCGTCATATAGTTTGAGATATATACATTGTGAGATATAGCCTACTAAAGCGAAAAACGTTTAAAACTTTTTACTGCATCTAATATTAATTAAAGATATTACCTTATCCATATAATAATACTCAATAAAGACTTTTGTTGGAAAACTTAATACTTTTTACTACTTAACCTAATGTTTACTAAAGATATTACCTTATCCACAAAGTAATTCTTAAAAAAAAGATTAATTTTCTTTTAATAGAGGTTAATCTCAAAGCCACCAGGATCACAGATGGCGGATAGTGAACTACCTCTGCATGTGGAGGTAAACTGCAAAATAACAAAACATTATTAACGAATAAGCAGCCCTCGACTAAGCAACTAACAAAACTGAATGAACAGCCTTCATGTGGAGGCCACCCATCCATCGCGGACTGAGGATGGGGTACGCTTTTGTCTTTGGGCTGAGAAATCAATACAGAAAACGGAGGTATCAACAGAATTAACGGGACAAGGAGGCAGAAAACAATAGGAAACTACTGGACTAAAGACTTGCAAGAGTATCCATAGTAAATTTGCTATGATTATGGACAAATAAATGCAAAATATTCAATGGCTAGCAAAAGAGGATTATCAAAAAAAGACCTATGAAATCTCTACAGTATAATGGTAATAAAACATCCTTAAATTTCCAAAGCAATCAACAAACAATTAAAGCTGAAACGTATCGCTATGTGGAATGTTAGAGACTTATTCCAGGCAGGCAAATTGATAAACGTAACGTACAACTAGAAATGCAGCACCTTGGGATATAAATTCTAGGAATTAGTGAAGCGTGGCAGGATCGGACTGAATAAGAAGAAAAAACTATCATATTTACTACTTATAACACCCATACAAATGGTGTAGCTATTATGCTCAATGATCAGATGGAGAAATCAATCAAGATATTTTTATCACTTTCAGACCAGCTCATAATGATAACGCTGGAAAAAAAGATACACACCAAAGTAGTACTATTTTATGCCCCCATAACTAGTAGTGCATAATATGAAATAAAGTTGACGACTTTAACGCTAAGATAGGTTAAGAGGAAACACCAGACAGGTTAAAGCAACATAAAAGGCGATTATACACCTAGTCATTTACAAAAAGCAACCAAGGCCATGTAATCCGCAATCAAATTCATTGCATTCTAATCAGCTACCCGTTCAAAAAATTATTTCAAGGCGCCAAAACATATACAAGTGCCGATGTAGCCAATGATCACGATTTACTCGCAGCTACAATTAACCTAAAGTTAAAAAAATGAAAAAACGCTTCACCAGAATGATGAAAACTTTTAAAAGGCTAAAATTTGAACAAGATCTAAACAGTAAAATAATGATTAACAAAACAATAAGAAACATGGCAGGCACCAACATTCCCTAGGGAATACGGCACTCAAGGAAGAAGATGAAGTAAGGGTTGTTAACTGTCATTTATAAATAATTATTCAAGAAATTAAGGGAAGGACAAGGGAATTTAAACATTAATTAGTGAAATCTAACTGCAGTAAGATGTGTTTATAATATTTTTTCACTTGTTTTCTATCTATGATTTGATTTTTGTTTGTTTCTAACGAATATTTTTCATGTGAAAATTTATAATATTTTATTAATTTTACCAAGAAGATAGATATTTTAAATATTTGATTGTAGAGGCGTTTTACTTTGTGATATATCTTGAATAAATTAAACTCGGCAACTTTATTTTATTACTATATTTAACCCAAAGTATTCAGTTTGCAAAAAATATGTATATAGGTTATTTCTTATTTATTTCAATAACGCAAAAGGTTGGAAGAACAATAATAGATAGTAATTTATGTGTTTGAATATCATAAACAATATATTATATCTGTTATTTTTTTCTAATTGGTAAAACTGCATGATTATAATACTTAACTATAAATATACTTGAAGAATGTTTCTTATAAATTGTTGTAATATAATAGTTGCAGTGCGATCACAATTGTTGTGTATTTTTTCACTATGGCACTTCACTAAACACAGTTAATTAATTACAAGCAACATTACCCCCGACGGGCATATATTCACACGGACGCACTAAAATCCCTCGGGTAAAAGTTATCGCCGCATTTGTAAATTCACCGAGGGCGGATAATTGCGCCCTTAACGATTTTCGGCGTGTTTTAATGAGTTTCACAATAAATCATTCACAACCCGGCCCTTATTATCATTACACGCACACATACAAATCCTGCACATAACGAATACTTAAATGATAATCTTGGAAAATGGTTAATGCAAAACTTAAATAACATTTTATATACAAATAATCGGATATAAAGACTTGTGGTTGGTTGCAATTTAGAATATTGGCAAGTGAATATGGTTATTGATTATTTAGGTTAAAGCGTGTTTATATTGTGTACTGAATAAGTAATAGAGATTTATCTATCCATTTGTTTAATATAATAACAATCCATTTAAAATCTAATTTAGTATTAATTAATTACAAGAGGTGTTTCATGAATAATTCTTATGGAATAATTGTTTAATGGTTGAGGTTTTACTTGGAAATTTAAATAGAAATGCTTACTTTATTGATATTATACTTTATTTCGATCATTTTATTATAGAAACTCAAGTCACTTAAAAATAAAATATGATATCAATAAAGTAAGCGTTTCCATGTGGAATAAAAAGGTGTTTTTTATTTTTTTAATTTAAAGTTGTGATGGTTAATTAAAGTTATTATTAAAAAGATAATATATAAATTACGCTGACTAAACCGAGATAAACTTCATACCTAATTAATCTTTATGTAATTCCCGGCGCCTCCACCAAAGTTACTTTCCGGTAAATTCATCCTTTATCGATGACGGAGAGGTATGAGTTGAATTTTATAAATATCGTATAAAACCTTATAAAACTCAAAGCCGCCAGCGTATGTGAAACGCGCCCCTAAGTGACCCCTATTCATCGAAATGGCGATTTATTACCGGCGAGCGATAAATCCTTGGACCCTGCCCAACTCAATTTGACTTATCTGGACGCCGTCCCTTAGGTGCATCCTTTAGTCCCCGTGCACCCTAGACTGGCTTTATAATTGCAACGGCCACCACAGGGGGGTGATTTATCATAGGTGACGAGTTTGCGTGCCGACGACCTCTTTAAAACATCAAAATTCGGATGTGCGGGCTACTCTTTTTTTTTTCGTAAGGGGGCTTGGCTTTCGTGCGGAATAATTCCGTTTTTATTGTGTGTACGGTTATGGTGTAAAAGTAATTCATTCGAGGCATTTACATAAAAATAAAATTAATGGGTTTCCTTTGTTGTTATTTTAACCAAGTATACAAACACATAAATAATGTCTGTCTGTCAGTTTATTAACACTCTTTTTTAAATTATAATCGTAATTTAAAATGAGTAATTGATGCTTTATAAAAATTAAGTTTAAGTCGTTATATTAATAAGCTACGCATTCTTCTTCTCGAATTTAAAATAATAGCTTATACAAACAAATATAATCTTATAGCAAGAAATACAATTTTATATGAAATTATTTTACATTAATTATTCAAGCAGAATAGCACACAATTTTGCTGGTTGTGTCAAAAAAAAAACGGAGCTCGCGCGAATTGTCCAATAAAGTTTACGTAAACTGGCAAAGTTTAATTAGGGTCCCTTCGGATTCGGGAATTCCGGACGTTGTACGTCCAGAGGACACATTATGGATGCACTTTGTCTCGGAATTTTTAAGCATTTTATGCAAACAACGACATAATTATTCGAGGATATTAATTATGCGGAAAGTTGTTATGAACTCGGTTATGTGACCCTAAGTTTGGCCGACGTTATTACACCAGCTTGTTTATGTAAACATTATTTATTCTAACAGAATGTTTGTTTTAGATTATATTAGTTTACGTAATTGTTTTAAATTGTATCCAGTTTTTTGCATTCTAACAAATCTGTACGGTTACCCTCTACATATAAATCAGGAAGAAAACGACAGTAAATTAAATTCATCATCAGATAATGCTCGCCCCCCATGAAGAGCCTAATGCGCTTTACCAAGGTTTTTATTTAATAACTGTATTAGGCCTCGCCATGTAGTCCTAATTCCCTCCCCTACTTAATTGTTCATAATTAAATTAATGTGATTTGTATCTTCTCTTGCGTAAATATTAATCAATGGAAATAGGCTATGAAAATTCTAATTATAGAGAAGGATTCCGTGTTGTTATCCAGCTTGAGCTTATTGGTGGTGGTGGTGGAGATTAATAGGTTTTTGAGGAAGAGGTGGCCGCTATTTTAATAATGCACGTCCCAACGGATCCCCTCGCAGTTCCTTTTTAACATTTCTAATTTATATGTACATACGGGAAAAGAATTACCAACAGACTGTCTGAAATTGAAAATTATATGTGTATTATGTTTTGAATATTCAACAATTGGCGACCTTGTTGAATATTCAAAACATATTAAACATATCATTTTCAATTTAAGACAGTCTAATCGACATATAATTGAAATAACTTGCTTTAAGTAACATTCCAAATAATTAATGAGATACAATTTTATAAATAAGTATATAATCAAGCACACTTTTTGTAAAAATCAATGTATATCCTCTAATCGATGTATAAATGCACGAATACAACTACAAATACTAACCGACGTATTTTTTTTTCCATCGATTTTCCATTAGTGTTCCATGGACAATAATGAAAATAGAAGTGAATATCCTCCAAATGGAATTCCGGTGATCGATCGTGTGTCCCGGCGCCTCCGCCTTAATCTCGTCAACGAAATAAAAATTAATATCTCGGATCTGCGGATAAGACTTTGTAGGAGGGGGGCGACTTAATTCCGTGCCCCCCTTTTAATGTCCGCGCTTTACATTTTTGATGGGGATAATCCGTGTTCTGGGCGCACGCATTCTCGCCCTCTCGACTTCCACTTTTATTATTTTTAACGCACTGCAGCGGAACTGTGCGCGGCGATAAAATGTTATGGGGCCCCGGGTCCGTTCCGAAATTTCTGTTAAATTCTTAAACCGGAATTGGAACGGGAACGGGAATTTCCGAGCCGGGTGTTCAGTTTTGTAAATTATCCGCGGATCGTTTCTGACTTGTAAATTTTTATTGGCCCTTTAAACGGTTATTGCCTTTAAATTTGACATTTATTGAGAAGTCGTAACACTACCCCTTTACACAACAATTTAACAGTTCTGGGGGGAGGGAGTGAAGCGATGGGTATCATTAATTGTGGATGGAGGTGTATTATGGATTTCTAGTAAGGGTCGGCGACCTTACTACTAAGTGTGGCTTAATAATAATTATAGTTATTTAGTATTATGTATTTTATGAGATAATGACAAAATGGATATACATATACATCATTTAGAGTATAGAACGGCAATTTGGAGGATCGATAAATGGCACAAACTAGAATGATCATTAAAAAAATTGCTTAGCTCCAGTATCTTTAAATATTACATTTTACATAAAGATAACATATTTTTATGCAAACAGCATTGATGATGAATTGAAGATCATTTAATTTAAAAAAAAATACCCAGGAACTGATCCTTGTGGAACCCCACGTTTTATTTTGTTTTCAAAAAACTTACTTTTTGGACGATTAAAAAGAAACAATCTAATTCCTGGCTAATATCTTTAAAGGGAATAAATATATATTATGTGTGTGTGTGTTGCTCTCATATCAATCTTTTGTTTGAAGGCGATTATTGTCATTTTTTTACTTGAAATCCGTATTTAATCATGATACATACAAGCATTCTAACTTTTAAAGTAGAAAATTGTCTCAAATACGGAATAGTACCTCAGAAAGCTAAATAAGATGCAAAAAATCTAAACAAATAAACAATGAAGATGTGTAAATACCGAAAAATGTTTTAGATACAGACACTATGCCATTCAAATACCTCTGTAAACCTATAAAACCATACGCACCAATTTAACCAGAAAAAAAAAACAGTACTCTTCAATACTATACAATCTAATGCCAAAATTTTTCTTACCACCTGAAAGATCTGAATTTAACTTAAACTTGACAATAATCTGAAACGAGACCTCAGACACGATCTTTGGTTTTGTTGGTTCTTGCTGATATATAAACCGAAAACGGTGAGCACAATCTGCTGACATTGAAATCTTCACGACTAATAAAAATTTCAGATTATAAATTACGTATTAGTGTCCAGTGTCTACTTCCGGATTATTGTCATAAGTTTAAGTCTAATTCAGAACTTTCAGGTAAAACTGGTTTTATGTTCTCTATCTTTGGTTGAACTATTGAATTAGAAGAGCGCAAAATTGCCTAGGTAAGTAAATTGATGTTTGACGATAACCAAACCAGAAAGATCGTTGAGAGAAAAAAGTGTTTCAATAAAATGAATGATATTGAAAGAACCTGTCAAGAAGTGAAGCCTAGTTACACAGAATTTTCCGTAAATGTAAGATAAAGCAGAAAACAATTAAAATCTCGCAGCTGCTTGAAGATAATAATGTAAGAAAGAACCTGGAAAAGCTTAAGGCGTTTTAGATAAGATAAAAATTTATTTTCTGATGACCACTCAAAAAAAACTGAAGAAGTAAGTTTGAAAAATAAAATCAAATTAATGTATAAAATTTGTAATAAAATTGTTGAATAGATTCAAAATCATAGTTTGGATTCTAATTCTAAATCTGTTAATAATGTAAATATAACGAATGAAAAATGTTTAATATACAAATTTAGAAACCGCACAACAAAAATCTGATATTCATAGTTCTGATTCTGATTGTAAATTTCTATATAATTTAAGCATAATTTCTGCATTATCTTCAAGTGAGAACGTATGAAAGATACAATCAAAATATGAAGTAGCCAAATATCTTGAAGCAGAATCTACAGATTTAAAGGTTAAAATCAATGTTTTATCATAACAAATAATAATATAGCTAACAAAAATAATCATAGTGTTACGATGACTTAAATTCTCACTTAACTTGTCGTGAAAAATGTTTATGTTCATTAATAGATTAATTAAATACTTGGTTTTGTTTTACTATTTCTGTATTTCTCCAACTAGTTTCGTCCATTGGTCATTTTCAAGGAGATATGTATAAAAATTTACAACTGTCGTAACTAATCAGAGAAATATAAAAATAGTGAAACAAAACAAACGTTTTATCATAACAAATAATAATATAGCTAACAAAAATAATCATAGTGTTACGATGACTTAAATTCTCACTTAACTTGTCGTGAAAAAATCAACCTTCTAATTATCAGATTGATAATCGAATTGAACAGAATAAAACTCTAAATGAAGTTATATAACAAAATGATACAATAGATTTTGCCTAAAATATCTCAGAAAAGAGTGAAAATGAAGCATACTTGCTTATACATAATTATTTTAAAAAAAATGGCAAAACTGTCTGTGGAAGAACTTCGGTCTTAAGTGGAAGACCATTGATAAATATTGAACTCCTGTGTCCTAAATTATTTGTTTTTATCATGTAATTTTTTTTAAATTTTGTAAGCAGGAAAACCAAAGACAATAAAGAAACAATATTTAAACATAACCAAAGGAAATCTAAATCAAATGTTAATGAAGATTTTTCGAAAGCAATCAATAATCAAGCTTTAAATAAAATCGCCCTTGATTACGAAGTGACGAAACGAGAAAAATGTTGAATTTAAAAAGTGAACAAGATTGAGAACTATTACATCCGAAAATTGACACTAATTATTGTTGAAGCTTAAACAATGTCAACAATATAAATTAGACATTTATTTAAGAAAATTTATACGACAATTACCTTGCTAAAAAAATGTTTAGGTAATAACTTGTATCAATGTAACTAAAACGCGTTTATATATATATATATTTATATAATTATTACTAGAAAAGTCAGACTGAAAAAGAGAATAATTGAGATTTTATATATATACTGCTTAATATATATTACTATGACTGTATACACAGACTCGTCCTCAATCCTTTCCTGAATAATATTAACTTCCTCCACAAAAAAATACTTTCCATAAGTGTAGAAAATAGGAATTATTATTTGTATCCCCAAACGCGATCAACCTTCTACTTTACTAAACCGCTATCGTCCCAGCACACTCCTTTCTACTATTAGAAAATTGTATGACTCCCTTCCAAAAAACAAAATCCTTTCCTTATTTTCTAACCACATCCCAAATACCAATTTGGTCTTCTTCCCCGTCAATCTACTCTACCCATCTTAGTCTCAAATATTCAGACTGCTCACCTTAAAGATAAAGCTTTTACAGCTCTATTTCTTGATGTCCAGAAAGCTTTTGACTCTGACTAGCATCAAGGCTTATTGTACAAGTGTCACCTCCTAAATATTCCCCTTATATCATGTTTATAATCAAAACATTTCTCTTCAATATGGTAGATCCCTAAAACTCTTTCTCTTATTTTTTTACTCCTGCAAAAGAACTTCCCCAAGGATCTCCTCTTCTGCTTCTATTTTACAACATTTTTAGCGTCAACATCTATAATACTGATTCCCTCTACTTCAATCCTTCAAAATATCTCCTGCAATTTGCAGATGATACTGCCCTAATTACAATTAACAAAAGCCCTTCGATTTCTCCAAAGGCTTTTTGGGCCATTGGTTTACAAAATAACTACCAGGGCAAAATATTAGTAAAGGAAGACAAGAGACCACCGATTCTAAAACCTGCTCCTTTTTTAATAAAATCCCGCCTCATTACTAATTGGGAGAAGGTGTCTATTTGGAACATCTGGAGAATTATCATACCTCATTAGGTACATGAGGAGGAGATGAGATTGCTTGGTGATTACTTTTACAATTTTTACAATTTCAGTTGTTTCCTTCAAAAAAGAAATCAATATTATAAAGAATATCGCTTTAGCAATGGTTATAATGTCAAATTAATAGATAAAATTTTAAATAAACAAAAGATGCGTAAAATCAATAATATATTATTTGCAGGTAACTCAGTGTTAGAACCTAAAATGTTTAAATCATTAACTTATGTTGGCAATTGTAGTGTTCAAATCAAAAATGTACTTAAAAAACATAATTTAAATATTGCATTTAAACCATATTGTAAAATTAGTAATTTTATTTTTAATCCAAAAACAAAACAAAATAAACTAGAAAAATCTGGAATTTATAAATTAACATGTTCAAATTGTCAAGGAATTTACATAGATCAATCTGGTCGAAATTTCAATGTAAGATTTAAAGAACATTTGCGCTCTATTAGATTAAATCAAGTTGATAAATCCACTTTTGCTAAACACATTATTGAACAAAACCATTCTTTTGGAGAGGATGTACTAACGATTATTCATTACGCCGAAAAGGGACGAAAAATGAATCTTTTAGAATCCCTAGAAATCCACAAAGCCCGCGCTAATCCGGGAATTCCACTAATTAACGACCAGGTTGAGCTAATGTATTCTCCTATTTTTGACGCTGTCTGTAAATAATTTTTATGTATAAATACCTGTGCAAATCGTAGATTTAATTTACTTATGTTTCGATAATGGCAAGTGGATCTCTCTATAATTTTTTATATCCTCCCTGCTATCATTTTCTGTTCTGATAAATCTTTTTTTCCAGATCGAAGTTAATACGTTGGATTTTATAGATGCATTAAATACAATGTTTAATGGGGTACACAAACAATAAATACACCTTTTATAAAAAAAGCTGGTATTCCATCTGGACCAGGATTACATGAATCCGGTAATATGTTTATAGCATTGCAGATATCTGACGTATTAATAATAAATAATAAAATAATATCGTATTAAAAAGGTTAAGTTTATACTATTAATGGGAGTAACATCCAGAATTACTCTTTGATCATTATTCATCACGTAAACAAGTGAAATAAGTCGACAAATAAGTTTACACACACATCACCAGAATTACAAGACTTCTCATTAAAAAACATATATATGGGAAAATCATGTAATTTCCTAGATTCCTTAACGTAGCCTCAGAATACAATTCGTATTACTAAACGCCAAACATAAAATGTAGAGGTTAATTTCAAAGCGCGGTAACTTTTTTCAAAATAATCACTTGTTATAGAACAAAACAGTTTTTGATAGCCAAAGAATCATTCAAGTAAAATCACTTTAGGAAGAAAACCACATTTACAATTTTGTATTTTTTATGATTTTTCAAAATCCCCATTGGTAAACGTCTTTAGAGGTATATTTCAAAACGTTATAGCTTCTTAAAAATTTATCACTTATTACAAAACACAATAGGTTTTATTAGTTAGAAGATTGCTAAAATAAATCAACTTCAAAAATGTATCCACATTTGACGTTTAATATTTTTTATGCTTTTTTGAAATTCATCCTCGTAAACGCCAAACCTAACCTGTAGAGGTAATTTCAAAACGCTATAACATTTTTTCTAATGATTATTTCCTACAAAACAAAATAGATTGTGATTATCAACGGATCACTAAAACAAAACCACTTCAGAAATAAAATCACAAGTTACGTTTAGAGTTTTTATGATTTTTTTGAAATTCGCATTAATAAACGCCAAACATTATAAAGCACGATAACATTTTTTAAAATGATCATATGCTATAAAACAAAACAGTGTTTGATAGCTAATAAATCGCTAAAACAAAATCAGTCCAGAAATTAAACCATATTTTTCCTATTGTATTTTCTATGATTTTTTACAATTCGCATTAGTAAACGCCAAACATAACCTGTTGAGGTAAGACCTGTTGAAATTGTAAAATATCATCTATTTATGATTCTCTTTTAATGTCTTCACTAAACTAAACTTCACTTTTTCACATTTCACTTTTTTTTTAAATTACAGTATTCTGCTTTAATTGATTTTTATAAATTTTAGCTTTTTAATTTTTTTAAATAGCTTGTAATTTCTTTTTTAGTTAGTTTAGTTTTTGTGTTCAATTATTCTAAAATTTATTCCACACCTTCTTTTATGGTAACTTTCTTTATTTAAATCAAGCTATCTGTTTAGTTATTGTTTATCTTCGAAGTTAATTACTACCCTATATTTTTATGTTAATTAAATAAGTTGTCCTGGTAATTTAATTATAATACAATTGTCATATTTTCTAATAGCCTCCATCATTTCTCCTTTAATAATATTACACTTTAATCTAATTTTAATGAAAAATTTATAAATAAAAATTTATAACCTATAGGAATATATGGGTTGTTTTATTATTAATTTCTAAATCGTTTAAATAATTCTGAGAAATACACCTAATTTATATATTTTAAATTTTAAAGATGCTATTGTAATTAACAATTTGTAGATTGATTAAAAAAAGTCAGTATTATATTATTACTTAGTAATTAACAATCTCTTGTTTTATAAAAGTTATGTAAATATTTACTAAGCAAATAATAAAGTCACTGGGCAGGATAAAAGAGACATCAAAAGCCACTTGTTTGTTGCGTGTGTGTTATTATTTTTTTTTATTCTTAACACACTCAAAACAATCGAGACTTGGTAGGCTTTTATGGTGGTAATTTAAAATTAAATTAACCGTTCTGTCTCCCTATTTTCTAATAATAATAATAAACGATCTTCTACATCTTCTGAAGGTATTATGAAAGGTAAACAATGTGCGAATTTCCGTGTTTATTAATCCCAAACAAATTTACGTTCAAATTTAATTTTATAATTTCGCAATTAGAACGTACACAATTGACTTTACCTTACGAAGCGCTATATCTACGTTAAAAATAAATATTTGTTTATTTTAAGTATTAAAACATATGACTATAATTTTCTATAAAAATAAATATGTATTTTAAATTCAAAGATGTGTTTTTTTTAAAATATCATATCAGGCGATGATTTAGACAGTTAACAGCTTACAAGACTTTATGATATCCGTACATAGATTAAAAAAATAAAATGTTGAGGAATCCTTTGTTCGACTCTTTTTGACAAGGTAAAAGAGTGGAGGAAAGAATTATTGAAGAAAATGGGGTGAAAATATTATAATCTGAATCAGATGAATCGTTACATAAGCAATACTGGTATCTTTTATTTAAGCTATTGTTAAAATATAAAAGTTCACCAAGCTCACAAATTAAGGAAATACAAATATAGTTGATGCTTGAAGCCATTACTTTGTGATACATTTTGAAAATTAGGACGATAAATAAAATTCACACACGGTTTTTATTATTAGTGACCGGTTTCAACTATTACATGGTCATTTTCAAACTACAATTACAAAATACAAATATTAGTTAAAGAATTACCAATATTATTGCCATTGCACTTAGAACACGTCGGATAAAATGGAATAAATACCATTGTAATGTAATAAATGGCCCGTTAGAGTGACTATGAATAAAGATATTGTTAGTATTTGATGTACGACTTTAGATAATAAACCAATTACAATTTATTACCCAGACAAATAATCGAACATTCGCCGGAATTAAACCGTGTTTGTCAAACTAGTTTGAACCATAAATACCAAACGTCCCGCAAATAGTGCACTACCGAACAAAGGTGGGACGGTAGCCGCTTTGTTTTTTGGTAAATAATAATCGCGGGGGAGAGCTGGAAAATGGAAAATGTCGCGGCACGATGACATATTGCCCCAGTTTTAAGCCGGAGACAGGAATTTAATTAAGGGAAATGCGGCCAATTTGATATATTTATTAATTTCGCCATATTTTTATTCGCTGGCGTGCATTAATTGGGCAAAATTTACCACCACAACGGGCTATGCATCTCCGGAATATTGGACTAACTAAACTTTGTTTGGGGCGGTTTTAATGGTCGTAAGTTTGGAAGCGTGAGTCAGCCGATAGTAAAAGCTCGCGCAAATTAATTCGTTCGCTGATGGTTTTGGAACACGACACATTTACTTTAATAAACAAGTACTCAGGATGGCCGAATAGTGGTCACATAAATTTCAAGAATTAAACGTTGTTTTGCGTATTAACTAATACTTTCATTTAATCATTTGTAAACAAACTCATTACTTAAGATTAATAACTCTTTATAGAACCAATGTTTATTAAGTTTAATATACTTGTTTATTCCATATTTTTATTAGTGGTTTAAACCTGACAGGGCTAAATTGTAAACTGCCAATTAAAATTTAACCCTGTTAGAATAAAACTGCTAATAAGCATAGGGATCCAACAAGTATATTAATTTTAAAAAAATAACTTAAGGTTAAAACTCACTAAGATAGTATACAAAATGATTTTTTTTTTAATACACTTTAGTAATTGTTTTCTTATATTTTATACTTAAAATTATAATAAAGGTACACTGATGAGATAAAGAGATGGCATTGAAATGGCCTGATAAAAAGTAGTGAATGCTAAAAAGAGTGTCAGCAATTTAATTGGAACATATGAAAGATATCATCAACAAAATTCGATTTTATAGAAAAATATACTATGAGATAAATTGAAGTTTTAATACCCAAAACTAACAAATATTTAATTTTAACGTAAATCCAGCGCTTCGTAGGGTAAATTCAATGGTGTACGTTGTAATTGCGAAATTATAAAATTAAATTAGAACGTAAATTTGTTTGGAATTCGTAAGTATGGAAATTATCACATTGTTTACCTTTCATAATACCTTGAGAAGCCGTAGGAGATCGTTTATTATTATTTATAAAATAGGGAAATAGAACGGTTAATTTTATTTGAAATTAACACTTTAAAAGCCTACCGAGCCTCGGTTGTTTTGAGTGTGTTGAGAGTTTAAAAAAACAATAACACAAAGGCGACAAACAAGCGGTTTTTGATATCTCTTTCATCCTGCCTATTAACTTTATTCTTTACTTTATAAATATTTATAAAGCTTTTGTAAAATAACAATAAGTAGTAATATAATACTGACTTTTTTAAACAATCTACAAATTGTTAATTTATTAATTCTCAGAATTATTAAACGATTAAAAAATTAATAATAAAACAACCTTTATATTCCTGTAGATGGCGCAACTTGACACTATAAATGCACTACAATTCCAGTTATTTCTGGGTCCTTCACTTTTAAATTACACTAGGTATACTTAAAACTATTAAGTAGTAAAAAGAAAACTGTTATGGGACGAAAAAATCAAAATTAGAAATAGAAGGAAAATGACAGATGACTGATAACTAATGAGAAATTATAGAAAGATAAAAGTTGATATATGACATATTAATAAATAAGATTGGGAAAATGTGCTAAACTTTTCAAAACTCTAGAAGAATTATAAGTTTCTCCTGAAAGTGACGACAAATACTATATACGGGATGAGAAAGTACAAAAGATTGAAGATGCATGACAGATAATATGATAGATGATAGATGATAGATGTCATATGATAGATGAAAGATTATAGATAATATTTTTTATCTACGATCGTACAGAAAGTAGACGCTTCTTGCATCATTTTTCATTGTAAAAGTGGCTTTTTAAAGCACTAGTGCTTTTTTACGTTTTTATTGCACGGTAATGTCAAACTGTTTTTATTGCACAGAAATGTCAAATTTGACAGATGAATGAATAGCACAAATTTTCGATGAAAAACTTAACTTTTTATTAATTGATACAAATAACTAATAAACTATAAATAAAATATATAATACAAACGAAATACAAACGAAATGGCAGATTTAGGAACTCTGAAGATTTCATTTAATGCACGTCGAAGCGATTACACTAAAGCGAACATTTTTTCTATAAATATTAATGGCGGCCGACATTTGTGCAACTTGTTTACTGGTTGCTAAGTAACGCTTTCATTAGTGCACTGCGGGTAAAATATGTTTCATTAATTGAATTATTGAATTGACATTAAAATATTACTCATAAGAATATATTCTTTGAAATCCTTTACGATCGAAGATAAAATTTTGTAAGGCACACGTGTAAAAAGTTTCTTTATTGCACTCCTGGCTTTAAAAAAACTTGCTCGTTCCTCGTTCGTGTTTTTAAACGCCAGTTCGTGCAATAAAGCATCACTTTTTACACTTGTACCTTAAATAACTAAAAACTAATTCTATTATAAGATGAAGTAACCAATTCTATAAATCTTCAGAATGTTAGAATCTTTGAAGCAATGACAATCGACTTAATAGAATATCTTTGTAATATGGTAGAAATCTGGATGGAAATCTACCGGAAATTTCTAAACCTTTAGTAGAGAAAACTTGCAATTTGAAAGAGTAATTAATAAAAAAAGTCTTCTTTCAAGAAGACAATTTGAAGGAGTAATTGTTGAAAAATTTTAATAATACAAGACATACATTGTTGGAAAATTAAATAATGACAGCGTTTTAAGAAATCCAAGAAAATTCTAGAAATCTAGAAGCATAATTTCTAAAATCATTTAAGTATGAAATTCTCAATTAATGAAAAATTCAGATGAAATAAATCTAAATTACAGTAACATTCTGATAAGATTAAGTAATTGTATGACTCCAAAAGAAAATTTTAGAAATCTGTAGAAAAATTAGCACATTGCTAGAAAAAAATTTAAAATTAAAAAGATTACTGAAATATTAAAAAAAAGATAAAATAAAAAAATTAAAGATTACAAGAAATTCTGAAAAGTTTTCTCAAGCAAAATTTCTAAAAAAAAATTAAGGACGCAAGTAGAATTTTTTGCAATCAAGAGTAATTACTAAACAATTCTAATAAAATAATATAAAAATTGTTGGAAAATTCTGATTTGATAAGGTGACAAATTCAAGAGACCGAAAAATTTTCAGATTTCAGAAATTTTAAGAAATCCTGAAGAAATTTTCTAACACCCTTCTAAAAAATTGTCGCAATTTGAAAGACAACTTTTTGAAACAATCTGATTTAACAAAGCAAAAAAATGAAATCTTAAAACCTTTAAAATCTTCGAGTAATATTTAAGTATAAAAATTTTCCGAATTTAGAACATCAATTGATAAAAAATTCCGATGTAATAAAGCAAAAATTACACTAAAATTCTGATAAGATTAAGTAAGAAATTAATAAACTGAAGGAAATTTTAGAAATCTGTACAGAAATTTTCTGAAATTAGCACCTTCGTAGAAAATTCATGAAATTAGAAAAATACATTGCTGAAAAGTAAAAAATAAATTGTAGAATTTTAGAATTAGTTCTAATACAAAATTTTAGAAATATAGAAAGAAATTTTAAAGACGAAAATAAAATAAAATTTCTTTAATAAGTAGGAAATTAAAATTTGAAAGAGTAATTGTTAGACAATTCCTATTAAATAAGTAAAGAATTTAAAGAAATATAAAAAATTTGCGAACCACCGAAGAACATTTTAGAAATCTAGAAACAATATTTCTTTTAGTAAAAAAATCTCAAAATTTAGAACATTACTTTATGAAAAATCAAAAGCAATAATTACAGTAAAATTCTGATAAGATAAAGTAAGAAATTAAAAGCTTGAAAAATTCTGTCAATTCCAAAGAAGATTTTAGAAATCTGGACAGAAATTTTTTGAAATTAGTACAGTCGTAGAAAATTCTTGAAATTAAAAAGATTCTTTAAAAATTAAAAAAAAAACGATAGAATAAAATAAAAAATAGAAGAAATTCAGAAAAAAATTTCTCAAAAACATTTTGTATAAGAAGGAAATTTCTAAAAATTTTAAGAACGCATTTAGAATTTTTTTGCAATCAAGAGTAATTACTAATAAAATAATAAAAAAACTGTTGAAAAATTCTGATTTCATAAGGTGAAAAACTCGAAAAACCGAAAAATTTCTAAACATCTCATAAAGATTTAAGTTTTTGTTAAGATGTTATAATTTATATTCATGTATTAATTGTATCATTTGTTATTTGTATTGTTTTTTAATTATTAATTTAAGTTTTAATGCTAATCTTACTCTGTAATTGGCCTTTTGGCTGTTGTGTAAAAAATCAATAAATAAATAAATGCTGAAGAATATTTTCTGAAAAGCATCATTGTAAAAAATTGTCGGAAAAGGGAACTTTTTCAAAAGATCTGATATAATAACGCAAAAACGTAACAATAATCCTTCACACGATATTCATATCTCCAACATAACTGTTTCCCCTTCTACATCCATAAAATACCTAGGCATTACCATAGATCGAAAAGTCAATTTCAAACAACATACAGTTTCAAACAAAACAAAAATCACAGCTAGAGCCAAAATGTTCAGAAACTTAACTTACAAAAAGAACGGTATATCTATAAAAACAGCGGTTAAATATATAAAATGATATGCCGTCCTCTACTCGACTATGGTAATGTCCTTTTCTCCAACTCCTGCAATCCTACTATCCACAATATCCAAGTTAGCGAGCGATCCTCCCTAAGAACTTTAACCAAAATCCGACACCCCAGTAATCCTCTACACAATCCCTCTAACCAATTCCTATACGACTCTACCTCTGTTATCCCCATCAAGGAACGCCTTCTATACTTAAGTGAAAAATTTTCCAAAAACCCCTTCAACCATCAAATCCTTACTCTCTACTGCTTACGCAGAAATCCTAACCTAATCCCAAAATTCAAAACCCCCCCATTTACTATTTTCGAATTCATCACATCTCTTCATCCATCATCATCATCAGAGACAGACTAACGTGACACATCGACAAGGACAAATCAGGGCTGAAAGACCGCCGGTCGATAGCCATTTAACAGACTAACCTCCTAACACTCATATCATCATACATGTATTATATTTGTCTTATCTGTATTTTATTTTTGTCTGTTAATAAAGATGTTGTATATATAAAGCAAAAAATTGAAATCTTGAAAACTTTAAAATCTTTGATAAATATGTAAGTATAAAAATTCAAAGAATTTAGAACAGCAATTGATAAAAAAATTACAGTAAAATTCTGATAAGAAGAACTAAAAAATTAAAAACCTAATAAATTCTATGACTCTCAAAGAAAATTTTAGAAAAAAGCACATTCATTCAAAAATCTTTAAATAAGAAAGATACATACAAAACAAATAAACGATAGTAACAAATTAAAATCACAAGAAATTTTGGAAATAATACTTAAATAAAATTTTAGAAATATAGAAGGAAATTTCTAATAATTTTAAAGAGGCGAATTTTTTGCACTTAAGAATAATTACTGAACAAGTCTAATACAATAATACAAAAATTCTGATTTGGTAAAGTAAAAATTTCCCTCCTTTTAAAATGTCTTTAAAAAATCTGCATTCAAGCAGAAAATCAAAATTTAAAAGAGTAATTGTTAAAAAGTTGTGATAATACAAAAAAATAGAAAAAAGAAGTTTAAGAAAAGTAAAAAATTTGCGAACCATAGAAGAACATTCCAGAAATCTAGAAGAAAAATTTCTAAAAGTTCTAAGCACTTAAGTAAAAAATACTCAAAATTTAGAACATTAAATGATGAAAAATCAAAAGCAAAAATTCCATATAAATTCTGTTGCAATTAAGCAAGAAATTTAAAACCTGAAAAATTCTAATACTCATGAAGAAGATTTTAGAAATCTTGAAAGAAATTTTCTGAAATTAGCTCATTCTTAGAAAATTCTTGAAATTAAAGGGATTGCTTAAAAATTAAGAAAGAAAAAAACGATAGAATAAAATTAAAAATTAAAGTAATTCTGGAATTTTTTCTCAAGGATAATTTTTAGAAATTAAGAAGGAAAAAAAATTTCTAATCATTTTAAGGATGCAAGTAGGATTTTTCCAGTCAAGAGTAATTACTGAACAAGTCTAATAAAATAGTACAAAGATTTTTGGAAAATTCTGATTTGATATCCTCACCAAACTCATGAACACTGAAAACAACAAGAAGAACCTGGAAGTGAAGGCGAAACAGTGACACTGAGCTTAACACACACACAAAAAAAAAGTCTTGTTCACGATGATGTTCCGCCTGTTTTATTTTTGGGATTTTGTAATGACGGCCTACGTGTAATTTTTTGTAATATGCACTATTAAACAAACGATAAGGACGCACATATCCGAAACGTAGTTTATACGTGCGTGGCGTGGCTATGGGGAAATTTCTGTATTATTATTTTATAATATCTGCTAGAATAAAGCGATTTATTTATTGTAAATGATTGTACTACATGAATATTGTTTGGATATTTGTTGAATTTGAGTTGGAAATTATACGGAAAAATTTAAGAGTTAAAAAACTTTCTAGAGATTTTAGAAAACCTGAAGAAATTTTCTGAAATCTTCTAGCACTCTCGTTAAAAAATTGTCACAATTTAAAAGGACACTTATTGAAAAACAACTGATATAATAAAGAAATAAAATTTGTAATCTTGAAAACTTTAAAATCCTCGAGGAACATGTAAGTATAAAATTTCTCAGAATTTGGAACAACAATTGATGAAAAATTTCGATGTAATACGAAAGCAAAAGTTACAGTAAACTTCTGATAATATTAAGAAAGAATTTAAAAGCATGGAAAATTCTGTGACTCAGAAATCTGGACAGAAATTTTCTGAATTTGTGGAGAAATTTTAAAATTACAAAGAGGTCTTGCTAAAAACCAGCAAAAAAACAAGAAAAAAAATAAACATGACAAGAAATTCTTGAAATAGTTCTCAAGGAAAGTTTTAGAAATATAAAAGGAATTTCTAATAATTTTAAGGATGCAAGTAGATGTTTTTTGCAATTAAAAGTAATTGCTGAAAAGTCTAATAAAATAATATTCTAGTTTTAATAAGGTAAAAAAATCTGGAGATTGAAAAATTTATTTAAAAATTTGTTAGAAAATTTTGATTTGATAAGGCGAAAAATTTTAGAATCAGAAAAATTCAGAAAGATTTTAGAAAATTCTCTAAAATATAGCACCCTTGTAAAAATATGTCGCAGATTGAAAGGGAAATTTATAAAAAGTCTGATAATATAAAGGAAAACATTTTGAAATCCTCGAGGAATATTTAGGTATAAAAATTCTCAGAATTTAGAACATCAATTGATGAAAAATTATATCGGAGCAAAAATTTCAATATTATTCTAATTAAGATTAAGATTAAGTAAGAAATAAAAAAAAAAAACCTGACAAATTAACTCTAACAGAAAATTTAAGAAATGTTTACAGAAATTTTCTGATATGTATAAGCATATTCGTAGAAAAGAAAGAAACATTGCACTGCTGAAAAATACAGATAAAAAACGATAGAATCAAATTAAATAAAATCACAAGAAATTCTGGAAATATTTCTCAAAGAAAATTTTAGAAATATAGAAGAAAATTTCTAAAAAATTTGTTAGAAAATTTTGATTTGATAAGGCGAAAAATTTTAGAGACAGAAAAATTCAGAAAGATTTTAGAAAATTCTCTAAAATTTTCTAGCACCCTTGTAAAAAAAATGTCGCAGATTGAAAGGGAAAGATAAAAAAAGTCTGATAATATAAAGGAAATCATTTTGAAATCTTAGAATCTTCAAAATCCTCGAGGAACATTTATAGGTATAAAAATTTTCAGAATTTAGAACATCAATTGATGAAAATAAAAAAAAACCTGACAAATTAACTCCAAAAGAAAATTTTAGAAATGTCTACAGAAATTTTCTTATATAAGCATATTCGTAGAAAAAAAAGAAACATTGCACTGCTGAAAAATACAAATAAAAAACGATAGAATGAAATTAAAATCATAAGAAATTCTGGAAATATTTCTCAAAGAAAATTTTAGAAATACAGAAGAAAATTTCTAATAATTTTAATGCTGGAAGTAGATTTTGTTTGCATTTAAGAGTAATTACTGAACCATCAATTGTTAAAAAAATCATGATTTGATAATGTGAAATATTCTAGAGACCGAAAATTTTATAGAAATCAAAACAAAAATTAAAAATTCTTAAGAAAATTTTCGCAAAAATAATGATAAGGTGTACTAGACACCAAAACATTTCTAAATGTCTATGAAAATTTTTAGAAATTCTGAAGGGTCTTATTCTGCAATTGTAATAAGGCAAAAATTTTTGAGATCCTAAATACTCTGAAGACTTTGAAGAAAATTCTGGAAATTTTGAAGAAATGTGTCTAGTACCATGTGCAATATAATCTTTTGAGAAACTTTTATTCAATAACACTTTTAAGCAACTTTTTCTCACTTATTTCATAATATAAGTTACAGGGGTGGATTTATAAAGCAATTATGGAACGAAATAAGATTTTAATTTATAAATCCACCCCTGTAATTATGTTCCATTAAGAATGCAGCAACGATAGTATTAATTTTATAATATAAGTTTGCACTTAAAGTATTGTTATATATGGAAGCCCAAATATATGAAAGCATAATTAATTTTACATATAAGTAGTAAACATTGCTATTGTTTAGATTTAGGTATATTAGTTTTCTTGTGCATGTATATAGCGTGTAAGTATATAGCTTTGAATAATATTTCCCTGTAATTAAAATATATATTTTGTTGGGAAATAAAATATTATTATTACTATTATTATTATTATAATCTCTGATTTTTCTCTAATTGTTCAATTTCTCAGTAAATACGCAGTGAACTTCCAAAAATCATTATGAACAGTAATTTTTATTTCCGTAGTATTAATTTTAACGGTCCATTAAATACGTCTCCTGGAAGAAACTTGTACATTTAACGCCATTATCGAAGTTAATTATGTCTTGCCGCTGGGCAAAAACAATGAGCACACCCACCTGTCCAATTAGCGAGTGTTCTAGACAACGCCTGGTTACCGACGCCGTCTTGCTCGCATAATTATAAGTAATTGCAGCGCCGATTACAAGTCTTTCAGGACGTAACGGTGCAATTAATTAGAAGAGCGCCCGTGTTCGGTTAAGCCTTTTGCTTAATTAAAAATTATTTATAACCGTTACATGCACTGAAATAAATACACATAGTTGATAATAATACTCAAAAGAAAATAAAAAAAATCTGTTTATTAATAATTATATATTTTATGGTATATAAATAGGTCAATTATTTTCAATACAACACAACCCGATTGCGTTTTTGTTTCAGATAAATCGCCGATATATATTTTAATGAATAACGGGATATAATTCGATCGGATATTAATCTTCAGCGTTGTCGTGAAATGGGCATATTAATCACCGATAATTCAGAAGCAGTACGTATTGTTATTCACTTTTGGTGGATGCGCCGGGAACAATGCCGTCGTTGGTAGATAAAACCGATTAAAAATAATGTCGCCGCACAAAAACACATTGCGCTTAATCCAATAGCGGAACTAATATTGCTTTGTGCGGAAGTTGTTAATGTATATGTATATGATGTGATAAAATTGTTGTGGTTGTAATAGTTGTTCCCTTTTTGAAGTACAATATGTTAATCGTTTTCTAATATAAATATATCATTTAAAATATGTATCAATGTAATAAATGAGAATGTTTTAAAGCTAAAAGTAAATACGTAGCTTTTATAAATTAAGAATAACATTTAACAAATCTGAATTGTTTGGCAGAATTAATACATAAGTACAAATTGAGTATAATAACAAAATAAGTTCTTTAGTGATCGTAAAAAGCTCGTATTTACCGCTAGTATTTTTTTGTACGTTATTGAAGTCCACACAATCAACTTAATTTCAGCTCGGTCGAACCGTACACACTCGAACTGCCTTTCTCGGATGGGAGTCGATAAACCGGCGGGGGGCGCCATAATTTTATTTTAAGTATTTCCCGGGAACGCGGCCCGCCATTCCGGGGCCCTTAGGGACCTCAACTCGAAATTCATTTCTATATTTAATTCGATATCCGACGAGTTTCTTCTTATGGCAACCGTACTCCCCGTATCCATGACGACCCTTTTGCATGTGTCTTCTCTATTAGTTTCCACTAAAAATTCTACGAGCCCCGGGGCCGAAGGGCGCATTGTGAATTTTTAACGACCAATCCCGGATACCACCTGCACTCGCCGTGGACAATTGTCATTTTGATCCATCGACCGGCTGCACACTGCAATTTTTTTTTTAAATTAAACCGTGCTCGCTTTCTAATTGAAATTTTATTGTATCACGTAAAAGTGTTGTAAAATTCATACAATAATAAATATTGAAAAAAGTCATACACTTGTTATTGATTTATTATTTATTCATTCTCTTTTATTTATTATTGTTTTGCGAGTTGCCTTTCGGCCATTAATGATTATATATTAAGCAGGGTATCTTATAAATATTGTTACATTATCCAAGCTATTGTATTTGTTTAAAAAATCAAAAACTATAGCCGATAAATCGATTCTGAAATTGAAATCTTGTATTAAAATAAGGTCTAATATCTTGCAGAATTAATTGTCCTTATAATATTTAATAAATCCTATAAAATAATACACAACAATATTTATTGTCGTGACTGCAATTACCACAAGTTCAGCTTGTCATTGTCAGTGTATAATTTTTCCAAGGTGAAACCTCTCGACTGGAGCGAATAGATGAATCGGGGAATTCTCATAAAAAAATAAATATATGGCAGTACAATTCGCTCCTTCTGGTTCATGCATGAGCGGCGACCGCATTTATTAAACGACGATCTAAATTTTATTGGGGTCGACCGCATAGAGGTGCATTTTCCATGGCCAACCGGCCGGAAAAAGATGTGCCCATACGCCGGGACCGAAGGGGGTGGCAATCGGGGCACTGGTGAAGTCGGCGGCGGCACGTTGTTCGCCCCTTTTTGCCCTCCTTGTTGCATCTACGCTCACATCGCCCTTTACACTCCCTCTTCTGTATACGCCCTCGCGATGAAAATAGATTTATGTGCCATAGACGATATCCATTTCGATTGTTATAGATGAAAATAAAATAGCAATATTTAACTACTTATTCAATAACTAATATGTGTTTGTAGTTTAAAAACTATGTAATGCTAAGAATATCTTAAAATACTAAGAATTATTCTCATATTTTAAGAAAGGAGATGTAAATGAATTTAATGACTCGCCCAATTTCATTCCAAATTTGTATAATCAAATTTAATCATTTTTTGAAAACAGTACCACATTTTGCATAAATCAATATGGGTTTAGGTATTGCAGATCTACAATTATGGCTGTTGTTGACCTATTAGATAAAATAATCGACTCATATTAACAGGAAAATTATGCTATTGCATCATTTATTGACTTATCTAAAGCGTTTGATTATATTCGTCACATCTTACTACGCAAATAATTTTGAACCAAGTCGGCTTATTATATCTTATATGAGCCTTAGAAAACAATCAGGATGTTTTAATGGTGTAACATCGAAGGAATAAACAATAGATCATGGTGTACCCTAAGGTTCGACGCTTGGGCCATTGTTAATTTTTATTTATGTTAATGATTTTGCAAGATTATATCGAACAGGTAGACGTAGTCGTAGTCCAGTTTGTAGATAATAGTAATATCTGCATCTAATGATGTGGAAAACTGTAGTGGCAGCGAATTCCTAACAAGGCTTAATAGTTTTGTGGTAATGCCCCCAAATGTAATAGCACGAAAACTGTAAATCTAACATTACACGTGTCTAACGTTACTCATACAACACATTCCTAGTTCAATTCTTAGGAATATTTATATAAACCATCAACATTTGTAGAATGGCCAGGCGATAAAATATTAAATTAAATAAATAATAGCATCTTTTCGCATTTAATGTTTACAAACAAGCTACAAAGATCTCAATAAAAAAAACGACTAATGGTAAATGGATGGATTATGTGTGACATAGTCCGAAAGTAAACAAAATGTTGATTATGTCAAATATAATTACAATTAGTGTGGAATAATATTCTACATTTAGGGCAAAAAGGGCAAATTTCGAAAATCGTTCGATCAATCGTCATCAAGAAAATCTTCATGGAAATAAATAACTAAATACAGTCAATTCCAAATGTACAAGACATCAGCTTCTTAACATGACTACGGGAATGGGCTTGAGTCGAAGAACCTATTTATAATATGAACTCTGCACTTGCATCTTTCATCCAAAATGTTATGTATGTTGTTTGAAATATATCTGTTTTAAATATACTTTTTAACCTTTTGGGTACATTTGACAAGTGCGACTCGCCATCTGCTTACTTAGGAGAAGTTAAGGTGGACGAGTTTGACTCGTCATCTGAATATTATAATTGCAAATAAAGTAAATCACAATTATCTATATTAATTCCCATGTTTTTTTGTGGTTTTCAGTAACTCAGGGTGAAATTAAAGAATATGTCTCATTATGTATTATTGTGTCTTAAGTAAAAAAAGTCTAAATTTAGTTCATATTTGTGAAAACCAAGTATAATAAACCAATTTTTGCAGCCACAATGTCTCGGGATAGGTTTTTTAATATCTCAAAAAAAGTCAACAGACGTTTGAATTACATTCAGTACAATCCACTGAAAGGAGCGCGAATTGGAATAAAAATCTATAGACTTTGCGAGTCTTCATTAGGTTATTGTATTTGTTTTAAAAAAATTGGTTTTCGCAGATAAAATATCGGGAATTGATAAATCGGCGTCAGAGAGTGTTGTCCTAGAAGAAGAAGAGATGGCTATCTACAATGTGTGAACAATTGGTATTCGTCTTCACAGATATATTTAAAATTACTAGAGCAAGACACAAATGTAGTTGGAACTGCGCGAAAGAACAAAAAACACAGAGCTTGCTTGTCTAAAACTAAAAAATGAGAGGCGAAAATGTTTCATGTTTTAGCACTAAGATGTAAAGATAAGAAAGATGTACACATGCTTAGCACAAAACGTTCAAAAAGTAATTTAGAGCTAAATTTTTATTTTTTCGTTTGATTCTCCTCTGTTCCCTAATATTCTCTTTTATTGTCTGCTGTTCTCTGATATTATCATTTTTTCTCTTCTATTTTCTAATATTCTCATCTGTTCTATTTTGTTTTCTGATATTCTCTGCTATTATCTGTTATTCTCTGATGTTTACTTCTGTTCTTTGATGTTGTCTACTATTATCTGCTATTTCTGATGTTTTCTTCTATTCTGTGCTGTTCTGTAATTTTTTTTCTGCTTTCTGATATTCTCTTCTGTTGTTTGCGGTTCACCGATTCTCTTTGTTGTTCTTTCGAGTTATCTGCTGTTCTCTTCTGTTTTCTGATGTTCCTTTATGCTGTCTTCTCTTCTCTTCTGTTCTCTGCCATTCTTTGCTGTTCTCTGATAGTTTTTCTGTTATCTGCTGGTTTTTGCTGTTTGTTCTGTTTTCTTCTATTCTCTGTGTCTCTGTGCTGCTTTCTGCAATTCTCTGATGTTCTTTGCTATACTTTTTTATTTTTCTCTTTTGTTCTTTTCTGTTCTCTAATGTTTTTCTCTATTCTCTGATGTTTTCTTCCGTTCTCAACTGATTTCTGCTGTTTATTCTGTTCTCTGATATTCATTGTGGCTCTTTGCACTTCTCTTATGCTCTCTTCTGTTCTCTGTTATTATGTGCTATTCTCTGATATTTTGTTTTGTTTTCTGCTTTTCTATTCCAGTAATTTAATGTTTTTTTGTTCTCTGAGATTTTCTTTTGTTCTATTTGGTTCTGTGATATTTTCTTTTATTCCCTAAGAGAGAATACTTTTGTTCTCTGATGTTCTCTTGTAATTTTCTCCTCTTTTCTATTCTGTTTTATGACAAAAAATTTCTTCTGCTCTCTCTGTTATTCCCTTCTGTTTTCCCTTTGTTTATATAGCAACAAATTAAATCCCGTTATAGTCATAAAAATAAACAAATAATTCAGTACTTAAGGGGTTAAGAAAGATGTGCAAAGAATAAAACAACAATCTGTACTTTATTTGAATGAAATGTTTAGATTGATACTTATAACCTTTATTTTGTAATATATTTAGTTACTATTACACACATTTTCTTATCGTGACCAGTTTTAACCTTTACAAGGTCATTTTCTTATAATTAATTATTATATGTGTTATATTTTCTAAATAGAGATCTTAAAGTTTTTGATAATTAATGTGATTAAAAAAATCATTGATACAAATAGGTATTTATTGTGATCATGATTTTGGCTAATGAAATTCTATAAAAGAATTATTACTTGGCATTATTACTTGGAATTATTACTTGGCAATACGAGCTGCTCTTTGCTCTCTATAAAAAAATCGTTATGAGTTTTGTAGTATTGTTATTTCTTGTGATAATACATTGGTAACAATAAAAACTATTGCAGTAAATGAAATAAAAATTTGAAATTCAACCACTTATTACTTTCCCTATATAGTATATATAGCGGACCTATTGTTTTAGTGCATGAAAATGTCTGTGGGCGTTGTATCTCAAAAACAAATGATCTGATTGAGATAAAATTTTAAACTTAAGGTTTTGTCGTTAAAAACTGGAACTGAAAAACTTTTAATATGAGAAATATTTGATAACTTTTTAAACAAAAGTTGAAGGGAATGAGAAAGTGAACAAGTTTTATTAAAACATATTTTGCATAAAATACTTAACTTTCGAGCAAAAAACTAAAAATTGAACAATTTGACATTGTTTGCCAATTGCTAATAAAATATGGAATTACATGAAATTTATGTTAAAAATAATTGTAGAGAATTCAAAACTGAACAAATTATTAAGAATGACCTTTTTATACAAACCTCATAGTTTTCGAATAAAATATAGGGAAAGTACTATGATGGCCACATCACCATTTTAGTAATGAGATATAATATGGATTTTTAAGTGCTTGGTCAATCAGTTCACATTAGTTTTAGTTTAGGTTGTTATAAACATCTGCGCACTGTGGTAATGAATCATGTTTATATTAATGATAATAAGGAATGTTTAATTATTTCCTTCAGTGTTTTGGTGTATAACTTTGATTGTATAATTTCTTCGGGCGCATAATTTCTCTATTGGTATTAAACCACAAAAGAAATTTTTACCATTTTTATGGGTTGTGTAAAAATTTTGAAACTCATAAAGCGAAAATTAATCCGGGAACTTCCATCTTAAGCGACCAGGTCGACTTATTTTACACTCCTCTTTTTGAAGCCTTTTAGTTTTAGTATATGTATATACCGTTGTAATTTATTTTTTAAGTACTTGTTTGATAATAATGATACCGTGTAATCAAAACTAGTCACGAAAAGTGTAATAAAAAGTGGTATAAAACGCGTTTTCCTTATTTTAGACATATTTCTTCTAGCAATTTTTTAACCTTTTTTGAAGCAAATTTGTCAAAACAAATGTTTAATTAATAACTATACATCCTATCACGTATTAGCCTGACATTCCCTTGATATACCTTAATCAATAATAATTTTACCTAGCATCCTCTTAACCTACCTCAATAAGCGATACACTAGGCTAAGATCAAATACGTTGAGGCAGATCAAGAGTACGCTAGATCAATTCTTGTCTGAATTGGGTTAATCGACAATGTATTGATGTAGGTCAAGAGTACGTCTGCTTAATATAGTATCAATTAAGGCAGGTCAAGAATACGCAGCGTTAATTTACAGGATTAGAAGAAATTACCAGTACGGTCGTTTATTTCAAAAGATACAGGAGTTAGCAAAAAATGTATTTTATAAACGTTCTAATAGTTTTGAAAATCTACTTATCTGTAATAAATTGGAATATACTATGTGGCCCACAAAATTGTATGAATGAAGGTTAATTTTTTTTTAATGGGACACCCCGTGTATTACTATTTATTTTGATAGCCCTCCCAATTTTGAACATTTTTATTAACCACAATTTTGTAGGCCACCAGTATATCCCAATTTATTACAGATAAGTAGATTTTCAAAAACGTTACAACTTTTATATAAGACATTTTTTGCTAACTCCTGTATCTTTTGAAATAATCGACCGTTCTTGTATTTTTTCCTAACCCTAGATATTTTGCAGTTTTGATTGAAATGGCCTGGTTTCGTAGGTTAGCGTTTTTATTTTCCACATCTACATGACTGCTTTTCATTGATTGAGAGTGGAGTTTACAGCGGGATGATGGTGGAATAAATGATGAGGAATTTTGGGATATTTTGTGGAATCAAAGGAATATTTGGGATTTTATAGGATTATTCGACATTTATTAGCCCAATTTAGAAGTGCCTTTATTGAATCTAGTATTGATTTGATAGCCTTTGGTTGTGATGAGGCATTTGAAATTAGGGCAGTAAAATCTACAAATAAATGGGAGTATTTATTGGGATTAAAAATTGTAGAATCAGGATCGTATATATTGCTGCTATAAATGCTATCTTTTGGCGATAATATAGGGGAACCTTGTTTGGGATCCTGTTAGAAAAGAAAAGGATGAATAGATTTTGTAGAATTTTAGGCTTTTGTGTTAAATATTACTCTTAAAATGAGTATATTTTCGATTCCTTCTGTAATATTCACAATATAGCTTTTGTATCTAGATCCGAAAACAACACCGTTAAATATACCATCTGTTAATGCAATCCCTTTAACCAGACCATGTAATTGAAAAGATTTATTTTAAGAAAGATGCATGTAAATAATCAGGAGATGAACCAAGAATTTTATGTATACAAGAATATCTACAAGGAGAATTTTCTTACAACAAGTAATCAAAATTTTTACTCACAAAGTTTCAATACCTACACAAATATTAAATTTATTATGTGGTAATTCATTATAAACATTAAACTTAGAAGTAACGATCGCAACTATTCTTATGATTAAACCAGCTGGGAGGCACAACAGACCAAATTTTAAATAAAATTAATCAAGAAGTATAGATCCACATCCCAGAATATTTGGTTCAATTCCCAATGTTTACATTAAGTCGTTCTAAGATATGTGAAAAAAACTTGTTCCACCACATCAGCCATCAAACTCGCATGGGTAAGACAGGAAATTAAAAATCTGAATCGTAGAAGATACGTAATTCAACACTATCTCAAGGTGTTGCATTAAAAACTTACACATTAATTCCGTTCCGTTGAGTTTAGAAGAAAATATAGGTAAAATTGTAATAAATGTTAGATAATCTCCGCAAAAAAAATTTCATTCATTACAAGCATTTCAAAATTATCTCGAGTCTCCACTGGCAGTTTCAAAATTCAGGAGGATACTTGCTGCCTTAACAACATGGTGATTGATTTGGTTTGACTGGAAGAACATATTTAATTGTGAACTCGTCCCGTGCCTCTTTCAGACAAAACTGTATGTATAGTTTTTAATTAAGACGAAAGATAAGTATTATAAATAAAACAAAAAATCATTTTAGTGCGACAGAACAAGTACTCCTATCCAGAAACCCTAATTACAGTCCCTATATTAAAAACAAATCCGAAAAAATAACCACAATTGCAGAGTCAGAAATTGCATTAAAAAGGTAAAAGAACCTTTTATTCCCAGAGCACAAATTTCAAACATTAAAAAGGCCCATTCAAATAAATTGTCTTCAGATTTACATACTATTAAATCTATCAAATCTATAGCTATTCCTTAACTATCACAAAAGCCGATAAATCAAAATTCAATTGCTATTCTTGATACGGATCAGTATTATGAAGAAATCAAT
The DNA here is from genome assembly GCA_963969525.1 of Ontholestes murinus. NCBI lineage: Eukaryota > Metazoa > Arthropoda > Insecta > Coleoptera > Staphylinidae > Ontholestes > Ontholestes murinus. Next base: position 7,724,374 of record OZ018392.1, read on the forward strand.
GCATTCATAAATCAAGAAAATATAAATACATTTCAAGCTCAAATAAAAAATCTTGAATGACCTTGAATGGTCTTGACAGATGTTGGATGACCTTAAAAAACTTAGCGATCGTTCGTTGTCCTCTACTGATTATTTTTATGACCTTGAATGGCATTGAATATTATTGAAAAGTAATGCATACAGTAATAAAATTTTATTAGATTATTTATTTTTATCATCATTATCAAATTGTTCGTTTCCATAATTTAAAAAAATCTACATCGTTTCGTTAATATATCGTTGATAATTAGTAATGAAAAATTCACTGAATTTACTTTGGAGGAACCATTAGTAATCTTAAATGGTCGCTGTATAAACATAAATAAAATTTAACGGCCTTGGAAAAGCACGCATGACCTTTGGATCACCTTACATTTACTTCAGTGCTCAGTAGATGACTTTGAATAGTCTTGAACAACAGTTGGATGACCTTGAAAAACCTAAAGAGCGCTGGATGTCCTCTAATGATTTTTTATGACCTTGAATGACCATTCGATCATAAAATACCTGTTTTGACATTGAATAGTATTGAAATTAAGTCCTACAGTATTAAAATCTAATCTAATGTTATTTATTTTTATCAACGTCATCAATTTGTTCGTTTCCATAATTTAAAAAAAATCTACATCGTTTCGTTAATATATATAATTGATATGACAATATAATTGAAATGACTTTAGAGAACCTTTTAGTAATCTTAAAAGGTCACTGTATAAACCTAAATAAAATTGAATGGCCTTGGATAAACATGCTTGACCTTTGGATGACCTTACATGTGCTTCAATGCTCGTTTGAATGGTATTGACTGACCTTTAGATGACCTTGAAAAACTTAATGATCGTTAGATGTCCTCTAATGATTATTTTATGACCTTAAATAACCATTCAAACATGAAATACTTGTTTTGTGACATTGAATAGTATTGAAAAATAAGTCCTGCAGTATTAAAATCTAATCTAATGTTATATATTTTTACCATAGTTATCAAATTGTTCGTTTTCATATTTAAAAGAATCTGTACAGTGCTTAGTTAATATATCGTTGATAATTAGTAATGAATAATTCACTGAAATGACTTTGGAGGAATGGCCTTTAATAAACACGCATGACCTTTAGATGACCTTACATGTGCTTCAATGCTCGGTGTATGACCTTGAATGGTCTTGAATGACCGTTGGATGACGTTTAGAAACTTAACGATCGTTCGATGTCCCCTAATGATTATTTTATGACCTTGAATGACCAATCGATAACCTCAAAAACTTGTTTTGTGACATTGACTTTTATTGAAAAATAATTAATGCAGTATTAAAACCTATTTATGTTATTTATTTTTATCATCGTTATCAAATTGTTCGTTTCCATAATTTAAAAAAATTCTAGTGTTTCGTTAATATATCGTTGATAATTAGTAATGAAAAATTTACTTAAATGACTTTGGAGGAACGTTTAGTAATCTTAAATGGTCGTTGTATAAACATAAATAAAATCGAATGACCTTCGATAAACATCCTTGACCTTTGGATGACCTTACATGTGATTCAATGCTCATTGGATGATCTTGAGTTGTCTTGACTGACCGTCGGATGACCTTGGAAAATTTAACGATCACTCGATGTCCTCTAATGATTATTTTATGATCTTGAATAACCATTCAAACATGAAATACTTGTTTTGTGATATTGAATAGTATTGAAAAATAAACCATACAGTATTCAAATCTAATCTTATGTTATATATTTTTATTATCGTTATCAATTTATTCGTTACCATATTTAAATAAACTGTACAGTGCTTCGTTAATATATCATTGATAATTAGTAATGAAAAATGTATTGAAATTACTTTGAAGGACCTTTTAGTAATCTTAAAAGATCGGTGTATAAACCTAAATAAAATTGAATGGCCTTGGATAAACACGCGTGACCTTTGAATGACCTTACATGTGCTTCAATGCTCGTTGAATGACCTTGAATGGTATTGACTGACAGTTAGATGACCTTAAAAAACTTAACGATCGTTCGATGTCAACTAATGATTATTTGTATGGCTTTTAATGACCATGAAATACTTGTTTTGTGACATTGAATGGTGTTGAAAAATAATTCTGCAATATTAAAATCTAATTATGTTATTTATTTTTATCATCGTTATCAATTTGTTCGTTTTTATATTTAAAAAAATTCTACAGTGTTTCGTTAATATATCGTTGATAATTAGTAATGAAAAATTTATTAAAATGACTTTGGAGAACCTTTTAGTAAACTTAAAATGTCGGTGTATAAACCTAAATAAAATTGAATGGCCTTGGATAAACATACTTGACCTTTTGATGACCTTGCATGTGCTTTAATGCTCGTTGGATAACCTTGAATGGTCTTGACTGACCGTTGGATGGCCTTGAAAAACGATCACTCGATGTCCTTTAATGATTATTGTATGACCTTAAATAACCATTCAAACATGAAATACTTGTTTTGTGACATTGAATAGTATTGAAAAATAAGACCTGCAGTATTAAAATCTAATTATGGTATTTATTTTTATCATCGTTATCAATTTGTTCGTTTCCAAATTTAAAAAAAATCTGTACAGTGCTTCGTTAATATATCGTTCATAGTTAGTAATGAAAAATTTATTGAAATGACTTTGGAAGACCTTTTAGTAATCTTAAATGGTCGCTGTATAAACCTAAATCAAATTGAATGGCCTTGGATAAACATACACGACCTTTGGATGACCTTACACGTGCTTCAATGCTCGTTGGATAACCTTGAATGGTCTCGAATGACCGTTGGATGACCTTGAAAAAATTAACAATCAATCGATGTCCTCTAATGATTATTTTATGACCTTGAATAACCATTCAATCATGAAATACTTGTTTTAGAAACTATTCAAGTCCTACAGTATTAAAATCGAATTATGTTATTTATTTTTATCATCGTTAAAATTTGTTTTTAATCTGTACAGTGCTAATATTTCTTTTATAATTAGTAATGACAATCAAATAACTTTTGAGAACCGTTTAGTAATATTCAATAGTCGTTGTATCAACCTAAATGGAATTGAATATTCTAAAATGAGCATACAAGACATTGAATGACCTTTGGATGACCTTTCGAATGATAGTTTTATAAAAAAATGAATTCCTGCAGTATTACACATTTCGTGTTAGTATCAACCTTTCCAAATTATTCGTTTTCCTAATTTAAAAATCCTTGGTCTAAACGTATTTACAACGTCATACGAAAACAATTGCCATAAAAAACATGTTGACAATTAAAGAGAAATTAATGTATTCAAATCTTTAGTGACATTGTTTAACGTTGAATGTCATTGTATGATTATTAAATGACGTTGTTTAACAAGTAACCCAACAATAAATGACCTTGAAGTATCATTGGACTATCTCGAATGACTTTTTTACTAATTGTTGAATGATTACATTAAGTAACCTTGAATTACCGCCGTATGACTCAAATCACCTAGAATCATCGACCCATGACAATGATGTTTGATTTTTTAATTGCTCTGGTCTAGACGTACTTACTACGTCCTACGTAAGCAATTTTCACATGGATCAATCGATATAGAAAGATAAGGAAATATAAGTGTACTCAAATCTATAATTGAAATGACTTTGATAGGTTCTTGAATGACAAAATAATCATTTTGATAACCTAAAATAATTATTGATTGATCTTAAAAACCTAGAATAACAATGACCTTAGATAACCTTGAAGGGTCACCAGATGATCTCAAATGACTAGATGATACTTGGATGACTTTAAAATTAGATCGTTAAACGATTTCGTATGGCTTATTAATTGACATCGGAAGATCTTCAATGATCGTTTGATGACCTTGGATAACCTTGAATGATAATTTAAATCATCTTGAATCAAACACCCATGACCATGAATTTTTGTTTTTTAAAAAAATATGTTTAACGTACTTCAAAAATCCAGATTGCAAACAAACCATATACTACTATTAAAAAGTAATAAAGTCACTATTAAAATTAACTAATCGTCTGTTGTTCATGTAGGATTAGGTTCTAATGAATGTGCTAATCAATTATATTTCTGCTTTCAACTAACCGTTTATTACGAAACTCATCAGCCACATTATTTGCACCTGTATACGTGCATACAATGAGAAAATTGATATAAATTTTAATATATAATCACATGTTTCATGTAAACGTCAAAATGACACCGTAAAAAAAACTGAAAGGACCAATTTACGCCCCTCCCGTATAATCAAACTCAATTAGTGAATTTCCGCGAATTTGTGAATTGTTAACCATCCCCCATTGTGTATTCCGAATATTTGCTCTTTCCTCTGTTTGTGTATGTATGTATTTGTGTGTGTGTGTCTGTGCGAGTGTGCTCACCCCGGGGGCCCTCATAAAATATGAATGGCAACAATTTCGGGGCCCGTGACCCACATTCTCGCAAGGGCCGCCTTTCACGTAATACCCGCAATAATGCAGTAGGCTTACGCGCGCCGTTCGGCCCCACATAAAAGGCGCCCCCTCGTATTACTACTGTTGTATGCTGGTGTGCGCTTTACTTATGCCCTTCCGCCCTTATTCACCCTTAACGTTACCTCGAGTCCACCTTATCCCCGTATCCGACTCGCGCCCGGCCGCCGCACATTCGACCCTTGAAATTTAATGCGGACATGTTTATCTCGGAAATTAGCCCTTTGCACGCAATAAAAATTGTGTAACAAATAATTATAGAGAATTTAAAACTGAACAGATTATTAAGAATAACTTTTTTGCGTAAACCTCATAGTTTTCGAGAAAAATATAGGGAAAGTACTATTATGGCCATATCACCATTTAATTGAAAATGTTTTTATGTAAATTATACACTATTTTGAAATTGTTTTTTTTTTTTCTGAACAATTTTCAATTTATTAGATAAAACTTATTTTTAATTTAATTTTAAATTATTTCTCCTTAGAAAGTATTGTCTTATTTTTTAGCAAATTTGAAAAGTTTTAAATATTTAAAAGCATGTTTTTTTCAAAGAAATTTTATATTTCTTGACTGTTGAAAAAAAAACTATTTTTATATAAATTTTAGATTGTTTTTGAAATTTTTAAATTGATTTTTTTATTAAAATCACTCCGCCCGTGCTTCTTTTGCCCAAAATGTGACGTGTGTCATTTTAAAATTGATTTGCTATTTATGTAATCTTCAAGAAAGAAGATCAAAGATAAATAAATAAATGGTTTTATAAAATTTCACCAATTTACGATAATTTGAAACAGATGTTCTTTAGATAGTTTTGAGTGAACGGTTTTTGTTAAATTGCTTTTAAGCCAAGTTTCATTTTTCTTTCTAGTTAATTTTGAAAAATAATTTTTAACAAATTATTTTAATTGAATATTTTTTTAACTGTTTAAAAATTATGTCATTTTTTTGAGAAATATTTTCTTTGTATATTTCTTGTATAAAATTTCAATTGTTTAATTATTTTATACAAATTTATTATGGTTTTTTTTTTACAAAATGTTTAAAATAAATTCTCATTTGTTTTTTCTTATAGAATTTTTTTTTTTTGACGAGGAAGTGTTTGTATAGTTTTTTTGCTGTAAAATTCTAACTTATTTTATGTAAATTTTAAAAATGTTAAATAGTTTTCCATTATAGTTTCTAATGGATTAAAAAAAATATATTTCAACAAATTTTAAATTACTTTTTTTTCAACTGTTGAAAACTTATTATTATTGTTTTTTTCGTAAATTCGAATTGAGATTTCTTTCTAATGTTAAAAGCATATGTTTTTTGTCTAAAAATGTTGCTTTTTATTGTTGAGGAAAAACTGTTTTTTTATGTAAATTTAAAATTGTTTTTATAATTGTAAAATTGATTTTTTATCAAAAGAATTTTAGGTTTCCATAAAATTTCAATAATTTTGATAAAGCTGTACAAAATTTCAATTGTCCAATAGTTTTATACCAATTATCACCGTTTGTTGTGCAAAATTTTCATTTGTTTCTCTGCAGAAAATCTCTTTCAACAGTTTCCATTTTTTAAGGATATTTTCAAAAGTTTCTTCAGATATTTAAAAAAAAAACATGTTTTTTTTTCTAAAGAAACTTTTTACATTTTTTTGAGGAGGAAGAATTTGTATAGATTTTTGCTGTAAAATTCTAACTTATATTATGTAAATTTAAAAAATATTAAATAGTTTTTCCATTTGAGTTAAAAATAATTTCAACAAATTTTGAATTACTTTTCTTTTGAACTGTGGAAAAATTATGTTTTTTTTTTCGAAAATTCGAATTGAGTTTTTTTCCGATTGTTGAAACGTATGTTTTTTGCCAAAAAATGTTATTTTTGGTCAAATGGTTTTATTCCATTGTTTTTTTAAATTTTTTATTTTTATTTCTTAGTGAATTTTGAAAAATAATTTCAACGGTCTTTTTAATTAATTTTTTAGCTGCATAAAAATTACCTTAATTTTTGTTTAGAGAAATTATCGTTTTGTTTTTTTTTTGTTGAAATTGTACAGAATTTCAATTGCTCAATTGTTTTAAGAATTATTTTCCCCAAATGTTTTTTTATACATATAGTCATTGTTTTAAAATAAATTTTCCTTTGTTTTTCAGCTAATATTCAACAGTTATTCTAAAAAAACTATTAAGAGAATTGCTTGAAAGCTTCAAAATCAACTTAAAACGAATGTATTTTTAACATTTAAAAAATATCAACCTAACTTTATTAGGAACAAAATGGCGGTATTAAACAACATAAAATTGAAGAAATTTAATTTATATCAATTTTAAAAATTCTATAAATAATAATTGTTTGAGAGATTAACCTAAAAACCTTAAAATCAACTTAAAAGGAATGTATTTTTAATATTTAAAAAATATATAATAACCTATCTTTATTAAAAAAAATGGCGGTACTTCAAACACGAAATTGAAATATAAATTAAATGAAATATATTGTTAATATTTTAAAAATAAAATAACCGTTCTTTATTAGAAACAAAATGGCGGCACTCCAAAAATGAAATTGAAGAAATTGATTTTACAATGCCTATTTTAATCATTCTAAAAAATTACCATTGAAGAGATTGACTTGAAAACTTCAAAATCAACTTAAAAGAAATGCATTTTTAACATTTTAATAATATAATAACCAACCTTCATTAAAAACAAAATGGCGGCACACGAAACATGAAATTGAAGAACTTAAATTTACAACGTCTATTTTAAAACTTCTAAAAAAGAAAACTATTGGAGAGATTGACCTTAAAACTTTAAAATCTACTTAAAAGGAATGTATTTGTTACATTTAGAATATATAATAACCTATCTTTATTAGAATCAAAATGGCGGCTCTCCAAACATGAATTTGAAGAAATTGAATGTTCCCGCCTATTTTAAAAGTTCTAAAAATAAATAACTATTGAGAGATCAACTTGAAAACCAAGTCAATTTAAAACGAATGCGTTTTTAATTTTTTTAATTTATAATAATTAGAAATTTTACTCACTTAAAAATTTTACCTTTTGAATTTCATTTTTATTCAAAGAGTTTTGTAATTAATTTTATTCCAAACCGCGAGACTATCAGTAATTGTATTTTATATGTATATGTAGGGTGGATGGGTGACCTCTATACCACCCTTCAATCAGTAGAAAATCATCAAAAGTTATTTGAAAAATTTGTATGAATAAATCTCTAAAAATTGCAATTATTATGTGTTTATTTATATTTTACAACTTCTAATTAAAACCCTCGCTCATGTTTTATTGATTGGAAGGTAGGATAGAGGCCACCCACCCACCCCACATATACATGATAATTTTAATTGCTAATCGGTGATGGTTTTGGTGCTAAAAATAATCAAACTCTTTATGTAATCAAAAATAAAAGAAAATCAAAATTTAGGATTAAATATAAATGGTTTCTATAGCTAATTTTATCTAATTTAGATTTAAAGTTTGTCCACCCATCATGCATCAAAATTTTACTAATTCACTCACTCAAAAATATTACCATTAGAATTTCTTTTTTATTCAGAAAGTTTTTTAATTAATTTTATTGGAAACCGCGAAACGATAAGGAATTGTAATTTATATGTATATGTAGGGTGGGTGGGTGGCCTCTATCCCACCCTCCAATCAGTTAAGCATCATCAAAATAATAGGGAAAGTATTATGATGGCCGCATCATCATTTGGGTGGTAATGTTATCGTGAATGTGTCTTCGGTGGGCGTTGTATTTCAAACACGAATTATCTATTTGAGATGAAACTTTAAACTTAAGATTTAATCGTTAAAAACTGGAACTGAAAAGCTTTTGGTGAAGATTCATAGACCGGAAGTAGATGTTTACTCGAGGCCGTTTTTAGTTTTTTTTCGATATTATTTTTAATATGAAAAATTCTACAAAACTTTTCAAACAAAAGTTAAAGGTAATGAGAAATTGAACAAGTTTTGTTAAAACATATTTTGCATAAAATTTTTAATTTTCGAGAAACAAAATAAAAATTGAAAATTTTAACATTTTTTGCCAATTGCTACTAAACTTTTGGAGCTACATGAAATAATTGTAGAGAATTTAAAACTGAACAAATTATCAAGAATAGTCTTTTTCCGTAAACGTCATACTTTTCGCGTAATATATAGGGAAAGTACTATGATGGCCACATCACCATTTTATATGTATTATATACGTGCGTATGTTTTCCCTGTAATTGGGCAATAACTGCCTATTGCGTTATTAAATAAATTATGGTGTTAAAAATGTATAACTGATTTTACGTAATTCTAATTAAAAAATATTTTTGTTTCAGGTAAGTTCAGGCAATTATTTTTCAACATCATACCTTCTACGTAAGTATGTAAATCAAATAACTTATCTGAGCATAAATAATAATGACTTATTCTTCAAATTAATACTATTAATAGAATGTATACCTCATGAAGGTCAGCCTTCAGCTGAGAAGAATGTTGTATAATATAAACTGGGTTGGTAAGCATAATGTACGTTCATTTTACTGTACACTTTTTTATGAGATAGAGAACTTTCTCGTTTGTTCATGTCAATGGTATTCTAGTCAATTTTTCTATGTTTTTTTTTATAATCACAACTAACATAAAATTTAAAGTGTCATTAATAAAACAATTGTAGTTATATAACTTTCATACCAATATTGAAATGGATTTTAATTAAAGAGTAGAACGAGAAACGTGCGCCGAAATTGAGCAATCGATTCTCTCAGCGTTCCGCAATCTTAAACGGGGTGCAATCATTGTTTCAAGCGCAGCGGAGCCTAACTCTATACAATAGGGCCTCCGTGTTTAAATGACCGCCGTTCCATAAGGGTTGCTCGATACACCGTAATCGACTGTTTCGAAAAGGGCGATCGGGCGGGCGGCGACGACGCCTCGCAAACTGAAACACTCTTTTTCCCCCCTTGTTCTCCGCCATTTGAGCACTTCTCCTCCGGACCAATTTCCCAGATGGATCCGACAAACAAACAAACAACGCATCGGGCGAAATCAATTTGCGAAATGCCGAATTCGCGCATCGATTGCTAATTAAAATTTTAATCGACCTCGCCCCTAATGCCTTTATCAACCGGTTTCCTGCCTTCGGGGACCTCGCTCCTGTATCCGCGTTAATTAGCCCCCCTCACCGTAACCACGGGGATTTAATGGAATTACACACACGCAAACAAATAATCCTCAATGTGTGAAAAAATTAAAGTTTATATTATATCCTTTCACACAAAAGTTGCGTTTATTTTTTTTTATCAATAAACATGTCCGTGTTGGTGATGATTTATATGCCGTACTACTGGCGTTAATACATTAATAATTCTATCACAATTCCGTGAGTCATGCAGCCGAAGAAGTCAGTAAATTACACAGGGCGAACGGACGGGGTTGCGTGCACTAAGTTATGGTGGAGGCGCCGGGCACAATTAATATTTATAATCGCCTGGAAGTGGAGTTTTTAATTACGGCCAACTTTAATGTACGCGTGCATATAATTTTCTCTAAATGGATTCTTGTTTGTTCAACTAATGAATACATTTCACCCGCTTCCGTAATTAAATACCAGTTAGGACGATGAGCGAGGATTTTCGCCGTAACCAAATCCGCAATGTAATTCGTATAATGTTAAAGCTTAAAATATTTAAATAGTCATATAACTTTTTTTAAATGCTTTCATTATTCAATAGTGATATGAAAAAGTTTATTTTAAAAATGCTTTCATCATTCCGTCAAAAACCTCGCGATCCCTTTCTCGGTTTCTGTTTCAAGGAAAGGTCCTAATAGAAGGGGGATACCGATCATTATTATGGTTAACGGTGCTCGCTGACAATTAATCCCGGCCTTATTTGAAATTCAAACCGCGGAACTCCTTTTGTCGTCCCCGCTTTGCGAAATTTTTCGAGCCCATTTGCGACAGAAAATCTCGCTAATCAATGGACGGATCGAGGCGGAATTTCCCGTGAGAGGGTCTGCCCTTAATATTGTGCCGATTAAGGGAGCGCCGCCGTCACCGATGGTACTGATCAGATCGACTCCGGTCCTCCTCGAACTCCCTGCGGGAAGAACGGAATTGAGTAATAACTGCCGCGGATTTCAATATATTCATGTGGATGAGGGCACATTGAAATTATTGCGAGAGAAATATGAATTTTATTCGTATGTGATAATATAGAAGGATCTATGATCGTGATCATATTTTAAGAAGGATCTATGGTCGTTAGATGATAGGTAGGATCAAACAATTTAACGTATTAATAACTATCATCTTAGTACCATAGATTCTTTTCACATTTTAGATGATTGAAATATACTTAACACAAGTTGATTGAGTTGAGGCACTTATGCGTTGAAAATCTATTTTCAATATTAAGATAAAGACACTATCTAATGGTTAGGGTTATCGGCCCATATTTTTTCGAGAATGAGGTTGGAACGCCGAAAACGATTTCCGGAGCTTCTTACAGAACAGATTAGATTCCTAACTTGTGGTTTCATCAAGATGGAGCAACTTTTTGGCGAACGTCTGATTTCAAAAAATTTAGATTTCCGTTGGCCACCTTTTTTATAGGGATATTTAAAAGAAAAAGTATATATTAATAAATCAGAGACTATCAGAAGGCTGAAGCAGAATATACGAGATGAGCTTTCAACCAGAAACATTACGTAATGTAATGGAAAGCGCGTTTAAAAGAGCCAATCTCTGTGTCAAGAAAAATGGTAGATATTTGCCTGATGTTCATACATAATTTTCAAAAAATATATTTAATGTATAAAAAAATTAATCAAAATCAATGATTATTACAAGAGTTATTCACATTTAACATTAGTAGGTCTTATTTGGCCCACCCGGTACTTAACACAGGTTTTTGAAGTCAATGAAACCTCTTATTAATTAGATTTATCACTAATACTAGCTTAATAGAAAGTTTTTTTCTATTACCTGTGGCTCTTGGGATAGAATCTGTTTTTGTATCTTTATAATCTGTAGATCATATATAGTTGAATTTCCTTCTGAAATTTGTGTACTAACTGTGCTAGCAGAAATCTTCTTTTAGCTACGAACGTACGTAAATATTATGCGCTGGCTTTCTCCGAACTTTTAGTTTTAGGTTCACTTCATGTTTTCGGTGGATGTGTGACTTGGGGCACCATCCTGTTGAAAACACATGTAAGTTTCCATATCATCAATAATAGGCCAAAAACAAGTTGTTAACATCTCTCGGTAGCGTAATTTATTTACTATAACCACATTTCCAGCAGAATTATTGAAAAAAACTACTAACCCATAACGCCCTCAGCGCATGCAAAGGCTTCTATATAATCGCTCTTAGATTTTCAGAAGCTCAAATGTGATTATTTTGCTTGTTGACGTATCTAGACAAATAAAAATGAATTTTGTCTGAAAATTGATTTTCAGCAAGTTGTTCTTGAATGAATGCAGCTATATAAATGGTTGGTTGGCTTCAATTCTTGCACCAGTTATACCTTTTAAGGCTACAAAGCCAAATCCTTCGGCAAGTGGTTGTTGTAGATAACCCCAATTCTTGAGAACTTGAAATTGATCAATTCGGATCCTTTTTCAACACTGTGGTTCACAGATGCGTCGTTTTCACTTAAACAGCCCGGTCAAACACGTGTTAGTGTTGGTACATTATGTTGACTCAAATTTATCGACCAATTTCTTAATAGTGGTCTCAGAAGGGCGGTTTTGTTGACCGAAAATATCACGAGTTTTACGAAATGTAACTTTTTCTGATCCACCATTTTGGATGGATGGATGAATGATGGATTTTTATTATTTTAATGCACTTTTGACCGAAATTGAATTCATGGTAATAATTGCCAAAGTTTCTACTACTGATATCTCAAAAAAAAACTAAATGTCAAAATTATTATGTTTTTTCGATTTACCCCTATTGAAAAACAAAGTTTTGCAAGTTCTTGAAGAATATCCGTAGGCCCTGTATTATATTTGTATCATATTAATGTCGGTGATGTTTTCCTTCCTCTCACAAACATTGATGGAGTCCAGGAAATGGTGCAGGATTTCCTGGACCACCCTTACATCTGGTCAATCAATGGGTGAAATATTGTTGTCGCTCTCATCCTCCACCTCCTTGTGAACCTAAGGAGCACTTGAAGCCAAGAGCGTATAAAACTAAGCCAATAGTCGGTATTTCAGCTGTGAAAATAGACTGCAACGCTGGTGTTCCTTCCTTTTTTAGTGGTGGTTCTTCTGTGGTTACGAGGCGGTACTAGCGACTGTAGCACTTGCGGAGAGGGTAGTGTAGAACATGAACTCTTTTAGGTGATAAATAAAACACTTCGGTTTTAAGAATTTACACAATTTAATGCGACAATAGATAAAATGTTATCATCTGCCTGATGAAGCCACTGTGTGGCGAAACAATTGTCGCAATCCAACGACATTAAATTGTGTAAATTCTCAAAACGGAAGTGATTTATTTATCACCTATATAATGAAATTTCACAGTAACATCTTCAATCCAATATAAACTCTTGTAACAATTTCCCTCTTAGGATCCTTAGAACGTCCCAGCAGAGGGTCGTGGCTGGCTTTTCATTTGCTCTTTTTCTCTTTCGTATGAAATAGGCAAGAAGCTCTACGCATTTCTTTAGAGACGATACATGGTATAAGGCTTGTAATGTAGGAATTTTCTTGGAAACAATTCCGCTGCTAATAAGATATATGGCCCAATCCATTCTAACGCATACTATGATGTAGTATTTTTTGTCGATTTACTGAGCGTGTGTAATGTCAGCCAGACCAACACTTCTAGTGTATATTTTTTAGCCATTAGTCCTCTTTTTGTCCCCTTGTAACATTCATTTATCTATCACCATTTGATAGATTTATTTGGCCATGTAAAATGTCTTGATTGGCACCTTTAGTTGAATGTCTTTTATAAACTTGCAATACAAACTACAGGCTTGAACCATACTTTGCATGATCTCGAGTTTGAACTCTTTAAAAATATTTGACAAGCATATCTTGAGATCCCTCAGGTGATCTCCCACAGAAGTAGTCATGAGGATGACACTATCAATCTCTGAAATGTCGCATATGTCGATATTATTCTGTGTTAGTCTGAAAGAGGTGATGAAACCCTGATGCAGGTACAGTGGTGATACATTCTTTATTTCGCTAATGACGTGCAATAGGATATCAATTCTCTAGAACGAGTAGTTGTCAAGCTAGGTGATGGCGTTTAATTTTCGATAATGGAATCAAGTAACGTGATCAGAAAATGTTCCTTTGTATTGTACCAAATTCGACACTTATCTTATATTACCAAAATACGTGTAGTCTTCGCACCAAAAATCATTACCTATTTATATCATCACGGAATACTGATTTTGATGTTATAACACTTACTCAACATTTAACGATTCCATTTTGGACAGTGAACTTCTTGCTTTCAAAATATTATACATAGGGTGGAGAGGTTCTTGCTGCTGCCTCAAAGAAAATTTATTCTGAAGCTATTCGATTTATCAGCTATAATTAACATTGTACCCCTTATTGATATTGTTGTACGTAAATGTATATTTAACTTATTAATATTCTATATTATAGTAACTTACCCCCGGATCTTTTTTCGAATCATTAGAACTATTAATTCTTGACAAACAAGTCCTACTTATTTGTGATTTTAACGATAGATTAGCCGTGGTTATAGATTGTTGTAGATTTACGAAATGTTTTTATATTTTTAAATTGTCTTGTAATTGATTATTCTGTTGGACAAATACAATATTATTATTATCGATCACGTATTTTGTTGCTTCTGTGGGACCCTGCTTCATTAAACCGATCTCTAAATTCTCCATTTCTTCCAAGTTCAATATGGTACCTTATTTATCGGGATTAAGCTGTTTCTCTAACAGTTTCAGTATCATTTTGAAGATCCAGCATTTGATTATTTTGGCCGTCGAAGAACATGACGTCTAATGGATCCGTAGGCGGCACGAAGAAATATTCAGCGGGCTCTTGGTGGCCAATCGTCACTGACAGTGGAGTAATTACAGGCTCATCAAAAATCACCTTGTTAACATACTCTTTCGCTTTTGACAAGTGCAGCTTTGTGTTTCTGTGCTGATAGATGTTCTCTATTTTTTATAAACTTGAACGCTTCGGGCTTAGCCTAAAATCAACCCTGTTTCAAGAATTCCCACTTGTAGTAACTTCTATAATTCCGCTTTTAGGAGTTCCTCTGTTCTGGGAGAGCCTGGAGAGAGGGTGGGCTATCGGAAGGTGGTCCTAAATATCGATCAAACATTCTGTTGCTTATGTGTGGAGCCTGCTTCGTTAAACCGATCTGTAAATTCTTCTTCTCTTCTAAGTTCAACATGGCACCTTCTTTATCGAAGAATCAAAATCCATCTTCTCAGCATACTTATTCACCATCATGTCTTCCATCAAGTATTCAGCAGGTTATTGGCGATTGAAGTAATTACAGGCTCATCAAAAACCATGTTCTTGGCGTACTTATTCGCTATCTTGACGTTCATGTGATGTTTAATGTTCTTCCTTTGGCGTGAAATTGAAGATTTCAGGCTTATCCCAAAACAAACAGGTTTTGTTGCTGAATAGTAGTATCGGTCCGGCGTCCTCTACAAAGTTGCATCTTAAAAGCGTCTTGGAATTTGGAGTGTCGGCTTTATATATATAATCTTATGTAGCTGGCCTTTTTACTTCTACCGGTACTATCAGCCAAGATAAGATACACATGATTCTCCTTGATCTTTGGATAGTATTTGTAAATCCTGGAGCCATCTGGCAAAGTAATATAAGGGAGGAATAGAGAGTTGAGTAGATGGATGTAGAAGTGTGAAAGAATGGATGAGAGAGACTAGAAGTGAGTTGTTTTATTCTTTTGGAAAGAGTTATGGCTGTTTTGTATATTTTTGATTTTGTGTTTTTGATTTATAAAATGCCAAGTAAAGGTTTATATATTATATATTTTAGCCATAGTCCTCTTTTTCGTTGTCTCTTACCAATTCAAGGATTTATTTTGCTATTTAAAATGTCTTGATAAACATCTCTAGTTTGGATAAAATGTCATGCGAAGTCCTTTATAAATGTATGGTCTCAATTACATGTTTGAAGCATACATGGTAATTGTTTTACAATCGTCAAAAGTGGCTCTTCTGTTGGATTATCCTCATATTGAAGTCTTCAAAAGGTTGAAAACTCATTTTCAGATCCCTCAAGTCCTCTTTCACGGAAATGGGCGTATTGATGACGTTATCTGCATACACAATCAATTTCTGGAATGTCGCCGATGCGTTCATTAGCCCAGACTGTGTACCTCAACAGTCGAAAAGGGGTGATGAAAGCTATTATGCACCGATCTTTTCTTCTTACTTGCATTTGATGGTAACTGATTACATGTTCAGCGTTGGTATGATCTCTATGCAAGAAGTTATTAATCTTATGGAGTTCTCGCGCTTGGTAATGGTGTTTGTTTTAAAATAATTGAAACAGAACCGAGCTGTTTTAGAATCAGTACAATTGGGATGAATCATGCGTACATATATGTGACAATATATAAATTACTGTAGAAAAAACTTCGAAAAGAATTTTCATTATTTTAAATGCCACAGAATTTTCACAAAAACCTCGAGACCTGTTTCACGGTTTCTATTAAAAAAATTCTTGTAGTAGCTTCTTTAATTTTGCCTTTATGAGTTTCAATTTATTCTGGAAGAACCTTTAGGAGGGAAAGATACGCGATCGAGGGGGTGTTCCTTTGTATCGTATTCTGTTACTTCTGCAGAGGGGAGCTGCTTCGTTAAATCGATCTTTAAATTCTTCGTTTCTTCTAACTTCAACATGACACCTTCTTTATTGGGATGAAGCCCTACCTCCGCCAAGTCCAGTTTAGTTGTATGAAGATTCCATTATTGGCTAATCTGGTTTTAGCCGTCCCAGAACATGAAGTTGAATGGATCCATAGGCGGCACGAAAAAGAATTTAGTCTCCAGCAGTGATGTAATTACAGGCTCATCAAAAATCATCTTATTAGCGTACTATTTCGATATCGACCAGTGCGGCTTTGTGTTTCTATGCTGATAGATGTTTTTCATTTTATATAAACTTGAATACGTCAGGCTTATCCTAAAACAACCAGATTTCTACATCAAGAATTTCTTCTTGAAATAACTTCAGTAGTTTTGTCTTGTTTTGGGAGAGCCTAATGGGAGGATGAACGATCGGCTCCTTTGTATCACGAGTTCTATTGCTTCTATAGGAAGCCTGTTTCCTCCAATCTCTAAATTCTCCCTTTCTTCTAAGCTTATCATTTCAACTTCTTTATCTTTATCTGAGTTCGGTCCAGTGTCGTTATTTGAAGATACCAGTATTTATTTATCTGAGTTCGATCGTCACAGAACATGCCGTCGAATATATTCCTAAGTTTCCAGCAGGTTTTAGATGACGAGGTATCTACAGCAGTGGAGTCATTACAAGCTCATCAAAAATCACCTTTTTAGCATATAGTTGAACTTTTGCCATCATGACGTTCATTTCGAGAAAGTACTCAACAGACTTTTGAAGATAAGGTGACTCCGGCAGTGGAGTAATTACAGGCTAATCAAAAATAATCTTCTTAGCGTAAACTTTCGTCATGGAGACGTCTATGTCTTCGTAGGAAGCGGCTTCTTATTTCCGTGCTGTTAAATGATCTTCTTTTTGTGTAAACCTGAACACTTTAGGCTTATCCCAGAACAATCCGGTTTTGCTTCTGAAGTGTAGTATCAGTATGCCGTCCTCTACAAAGTCGATTCGTAAAAGCGTCTTCGAATTTGGCATGTCGACGGTATTCGTAAAGGTACTCTAACAACGAGACTCTTGTGTAAGTAGTCTTCTTAACTCTACTAGTTCTATCAGCCAAGGTAATACATACGTAATTCTCAAACTTAATCCCTTGTCGTACAAGTTCTTTGTACAGCAACCCACTGGTGAGGGTGATGCAGGTGCCAGCATCCAAGTAAACAATTCCAACTTGGATTACAAGAGCTATGCCAATCTCTGACTCTTAGTTTCATTTTGGCGATGCAGAATCCTAATAAAAATTCTGTAGAATATTCTTTTTGACAGTTTATTTTGAAAAATCTGGCCTTGACATTCATAACAACAAGTTTATTTCCATTCTGGGGATGCTAGTTCAATAGCCTTTTCTTTTTCTCTTGTTTTTTGCAGAACGTGCATTTTGATCTTGCCTTCTGTACCTCCGAATTTTCCTGGGAGTTTTCTTTCAGGTGTATTTAAATTGATCCAGTCTGGTCCTGTAATCTTTACTGTGGCTGTTAGAATGCTGTCTCGGATCTCGTACCTTTTAAAATCGTAGATCATGTCTAGTTGAATTTCCTCCGGCAATTTCTGGTCTAACCTCCTCTTTTGGAAGACCAAGCCACACGTTGATACTTTTTGTGGTGAGCTATGAAAAACATTTCTATGGAAATCTTATACTTTGGCTTTCTGGGAACTTATTCGTTTTGTATTACCCTTTTCGCCTGTTGCTGACTTGGGTACCAGTACAACAGGTATTTTTGGATTCCTCGGGATCATTTTCACTCTTTTTAAAAAGCCCAAACTCGTCTAGAAAATTGTTCACCACCTCTGGGTCCTGCGTACACTTGTATCTAGCCGTGCAGTAGATGAAATGGTTTTGACGCTATTGAATAGTTTAAATAAGTTGCTGCAGCTGATCTGGTGAGAGTGCCACCCTTCTGCTCCTTGTTAGTTTCGGCAAAATCCTCTTCGGCGCAGTAATCATAAAGCTAGCTTCCTTGGTCAAAGCAAGGGTGCGGAGTGTTGACCTCACAAGTGTGCAGAGGAGTTAAACCTGAGAGCTAGTGGAACCATCCAGAATTAATGGTACGAATGAATAGCAGGAAGAAAAATGATTATCTTGTTGTAGAAGAATTTAACTGTTATTTGTAATATATTTGTCAATATATCAATTGTGCCTAATTGCAATCGATACTATTTTATTATCTTTGTCATAAGACAAATTGGCTTCTAAAGGGAAAGTAAAGTAAGCATTGTGCGGTAATTCGACACGAAAAAATTCCACACCGCCAAAGTGGGAAATTTCCATACGTCAGTCAGTCAGCCGTGGGGGGATAATTGAGTTGTCGCATTTACCGGCCGGGCGACGGACGTGAATTGATTTGATTAGGGGTGGGCTCGGGATCGATACCAGTTGGAGGTTGGAGGACGGCAATTAGTTACATTAGCCTATATAAGGGACGCCCGGCTACGGCACTAATGTATCTTAACTCGGCTAATGCATTAGACGCAGTCGGCGGGGTCGGTTCCTCCATCAAGTCTCTCTCTCTCGGCCCGAATTTATGCCGTAATCAGGGTGTGGGGGGAACCGGGCGGTGGGCGCAGCTTTGAATCGTTCTTTATTAGCGCCGCCGCCGCCGTCTTTTTTCCAGGATATGATCTGTGATCCTGTAAAATTTCCAACTATACATATATAGTCGTTTGACCGCACATCCGAGGTATTAATATAAGCCACCTGTTAGATTGTTGATGCTCTGCCAACTAATTATTGATTGAACATACCTTGTATAAAATTTCCAAAAAAAAAAAACATCAAAATTAAAAGTTCTTAAAGACATAATACATTTTTTTCTACTGCTCAAATAAAAATAAGTATTAGATTAATCAGTTGACTACTCCAAGGTTAGAAAGAACAACTCAAGATACCTAATTTCTGTGATGGGTAGGATTGTTCGTTTAAACATTTCGATCTATTTTGGATCAATTAAACATCTTGTATAATGAATTGTTCGTATTTTATTTTAAGTAAATCTATATAATATATAACATGGTAATTCTTCCACGTCGGCAATTTGCTAGCAAGCATTTTTAAAATGCAGCAACAAAGTTTCTAGTTATTAAGGTGGTAGTTTCCACTCTAAGTTTTTGACGTCGTAAGCCGTTATGAAATAATGAAAAGTTATTTCATTTTAAGTTCACACAAGCTCGTTTTTTTTTGTATTTAAACACGGATCAAAACTAGCCCTATATATTTCATACTTTACTCCTAAACAAGAGTAAAAGTTTCAAAACTATTTATAACTCTTTATTTATTTTATTCGAAATTTATAACTAACTGAAACAAGAAAACCATTGCTTGAATTAGCTACTAACACACCTACATATACTATTTTTTATTATTATCCTCGACGCATTCCTTCATTGTCACGCACTAAGGGTCTTTATGTGAGTTGACTAAGGGCGAAGTCGTGTAGGCCGGAGGGCTAATATAATCGGACGTCGCGGCGGCCGTGGCGCGGGCGACACGCGATCCCCACGAAATTTTCGTATATTTTATTTTCTTTTTTACATCGCGATAAATTGCACGTTTAATACGGCGGCGGCGGCCGGAATTTAAATTGCCGCCGATTCCGTGTTTCGCTCTAAAAATGAACAATGCCGCTTTATATTTCGCCCGCCCCCGGGGGGGACGCAAATATCGATTTTTTTTTCTTCTTAAATAGATAACAATCACTATGCGGCACACGACCTCCTGAAGGGAACGAATCATAAAATGCCCACTTTATTGAAGGAGCAAGTTTGTCAATGATAATTTAGTTGCATATCGTGCCTCTAGAATGAATTGAATGCATTGAACGAATTTATAAATTGTTGTAAAATTGAGCAATTGTAGCCATATTCTTAGAAAACTAAAGCAATTAATGAAATTTAAAGATTAAAGCTTCTTTAAGAGTAATAGTTTCAAAATTTTGGTATAGCTTCTTTAGCATTAAGGATACATAAGTACTAACTGTTGATGATTTTTATAGATGGTTTAATGTTCTTCCATAATGACTAAAGATCGTTCTGAACGCTTATCATCATGGGTAATATTCTCTCTTCTTAGGTTGAAATATTGACACCAGCGCCAAACAAACACCATTACAAGGTCGCAAATTTCTTGCGTTAAGAAATCTAAACTTCACAATTCATTCTTAATTTTTTTGAACATTATAAACACTCGCATGAAAAGCTCAATTAATAACAGCATGACGTAACTTTGCACACAGACAGCTGAAATAAAACTGAACATGTTAGCACACATCGAGCGGCTACTCTATTCACCAGCGCTCCGCACGGTGCAAACGGGCACTACTTCCCTCGTATAATGATTTTGTAAACCTTGCAAAATATATGTAAGGGTCTATAAGTTATTACGATCTTTTAATCTAATACATTTTGTTAAATGTAAATTTACAAAAATCATTTTATTCTTCTTATATATTTATCCTTTATCCTTTATAACTTTGTTCTTCTTGCTTATAACATATTTATTAAAGAATACAGACCATCTATTAATACAACTGTATTTAAGAATATTTATAATGGCATTAGTAACATTAAATGTTGGATACAAGTCACAAAAATTTTAGTATAATGCTTTATATCATATATACGATTGAAAAAAAAGCAAGGAAGCGTAATTTTCCATTAGATTTTATTGTTCCTCTGAAATTTCCGGGTGAAACTGAACGAGGTTCATTTCCGTTTCCCGAAAGTTGTATTTATGTTTATGATTAATCCATTACGTTTACGTTTCGGAGGCAATTTGCTTTATTCTCACGACATTAAACAGAAAACAAAGTAAAATAAATACATACGTTGTTTTTGAACCTGTTTATTTATACAGTATGTTTATGGTTTAAAACATACAAAATAAATTTTTTAAAGACACGTGGGTACTACTTCAAAAATATTATCATTGCACAACTGTATCCTCACTGATATTAAACAATTGAACTCTATATTCGATAAGACTAAATTGAATCATTGTTTATTATCGTAATATAACACATTATTTCATTTATTATGGCTATTGATTTATTCAAAAACAGCACCAGTACCACAACATTAAAACTAAAACATTTTCATCGATTACGATATTACCATAAAGGTACCAACAATAGCGAAAACATTTTCTTTCAGTGGCGCACCTCATAAAAATATTAAAATTACTACTTGAAAAATGTGTCGATTTTAAAACTTTTCATATAAATAAAACTATATAAGCACTTGCAAATATATATATTGTAAAATGCTACAATTGTTTCGCCACACTGTTGCTTCTTCAGGCGAAGAAAATTCATTTCTTCGCCTCATTATATATATTTGCAAGTGCTTATATAGTTTTATTTATATAAAAGTAAAGATGAACTTTCAACATTTATCAGCCTCATCAATCAATTATTTAAAGCTTTTTCTCTTTATATTATTTGACTTCACAATTAAATAATCTTTAAAATCATTGTTTTCTTCCATCCTGAGTTAATGTATTGACTCGCAAACTTCTGAAATAATAGTTCTATAAATAGATTCAAGTACTTTTTGTTGCTGAAAGGAGTTTAATTATCTATTTCTATTTCTTTACTACTGCATCATCAAGTACAATAAATGCGGTTAATATTTCCAACAGATTTTTTTAGACTGATTCTGAACCTTTCTTAAGAAATAATTTCACAAGTGTAATGTAAAATTAAAATATTTCAAGACGTTTTAATATTTTTTAGCATACAGGTGATCGGTCGTAAAAGAGGATTATCGCACTAGATGACATTAAGTGTATATTTTCTCATCTGATCAATCACTAGAATAATTTCTGAATCCGGAAATGATTCAATTGTTTTCATGTATCAATGAAACCAGGCAGGTAAAGAAGACCAGAGGAATACAATCTTCATCTACGAGTGGGTGGATAGATCTACAAAGATGAGGGATTGAATGAGAGAAACGTGTCCAGAATAAAGATTCTGATTTCTACGTGCAAAAAGAAAGTTAAATTTCCTAAATCATTTTTCTTTAAGATGTACTATTTCTAGTTTAAATTGCGATTGATATTGATAAAGCTTAAATAGCAACACAGAATACTTTATTCTACTTATTATAATCAATGTAATAATTGTTCAAATTAATGTCCTTCCATTTCAATGCATTTTCCAAATCTTTTTTTTAAAGGAATTTTGTATTTGCATAAGGGTATCTACTGAAATGGACTGGCATATACTACCTATGTTTTCATTGCTTGTGGGTACGTCCTGATAAACTTTATTTCGATATAGCATCATAGGAAATAATCTGGTGATGTCAAATCCGGAGATATCGCAGACCAGTGTACTGGCAGCTATGATAAGCTTTACCAATATCAATCGCAATTTAAACTAGAAATGGACGTCTTAGAGAAAAATTATTTAGATAATTTAATTTTCTTTTTATGCGTACAAATAGAAAAAAATGAAAATATAAATGTTTCCATTTAAGAAAACAAACAAAAGTTTCATAATCTTACGTAGTGACATAAAATTTGCCCCCTCATATCAAAAAACATTTATTTGAAACATTTTTTTCATATTTTGCCCTGCTTCGAAAATAATCCACTTTGCCAAGATAAATGCCCCACCCTGTATAATTATACCAAAATAGTTTTATACATTACAAAAAATACTAGACATTTTAAGAGAGAGAGAGAGAGAGAAGTTTTTATAGAATTTTAACTAGTAAATATGTTAGTAATAGCTTATAGAAATTTCTATAAAAATAAAATATATTGAATACCAACCAGTCGACCGTAAGATTGAATAAGAACCCAGTGCAGTTAAGATCGAAGATGGAACTTAAAAATTTGTTAAAACAGTTTTTCCAGTCGTTAACATCATGACTACTAATTACAATATCAACTTCAGAATGTAATTTAAAAAATAATAAAACATTCGAGATCATTGAAGAATAGAAGCAAAAATTCAAAGAAGAATTGAATCAAACAAAATAATATTTACTAAATAAGAATTCAACAACTTAAATTTAATGGCCAATCTTTCTAAACCAATTTTCTTAGGCAATTAAGGACTATTCTATCAGCAAATTAAAGTAATATACCACTATATGTGTTCTCTGCGGTCATTTATGCTCTGAACAGTAGTTAAAATCCTACCTTCTTTATCCTCTAATGATCAGTTCATCATCGAAACCAATAAATACTCTAGAAAAAAAAAATATCGCCTGGCTTACAAAACCCATTTCACATACGCCTTTAGAAAAAGTTTCTATACAAGGTCCAACAATGATGCCTTCATCTCTGAGTAGACCAAATATGACAGCCTCTCTGCCTTCCAAAACCACCTATTTGCCTTTCTTACCATGACAGAATTAATATTTGTGTTGGCGTATGTTGATAAAACGTTTCTTACCTCAGTTATTACGCGTAGAAATTCGTTATCATCAAAAACGTTTTTCTGTTATCTGATAACAACACAAAATACAATTAGTAAAGGACACGAACAAGAGTACAAAATCTATTTAAACTAAAAAATAAGAGAACCTAAAGAAACGATCGTTATCAAAGTAGCAACAGACTTTTGTGCGCATACACCGTCATCTGCTGTTTTTTTTTTCACGTCGCGATATTCATCTTATGCATATTCCTCATTGCCTAAGTGTGCTCTACATGTCAGAAACTTTACTCTGGACTCATCTTCTCACATCCAATCACCCTTCCACATCCATCCACCCAATCCTCATCTACTGCCTTGCATTGTTCTGTCAGATATCTCTACGTATCAACTCCATCATTATACAGCACGCATTTTCGGTATTCCTCATCCATTCTATTTCTTATTTCCTCTTTCCTCCATCCCACATCTCGCACTTGCTAGAGTAAGCCTTTCCATATATCTGCCACTCCCCATAGCACTCGTTTATTTACACTTCCCTGTTAATTCTTGCCTCTCTTGTCTCTCTATCTTCTTTAACCACTCGTGCACCCATCCCGTCACATTCACCCATCATTCCATCTCGGAATTTCTTAAGACGCCGTTAAAGATGCCTAGCCTAGCTTTGTCTTGTTGGAACACCTTTTCCATCTGGCCTATTTTGGTCGATTACGGTTTTAGTCTAGTCAGGTGATAACAGTAGATGTCCTAAGTCTGATGGAAGTACCTCATAGTGGATAATTCCTTTTCATTCGCACCAAACAGACAGCAAAACCTTCTAGGTCGTTAATCTGGGCTGGCAACCGTTTAGGCCATCTCACAATACTGGGATCACAACCTTTTCAGCTGTTTTTCTTGTATGTGATCTATTTTCTATCACAAATCACCATCTGTTTTGAAAATGGATTGGAAGCAAATAATCGCAGGCATCAATTCTGTTCAAAAGGTTCCCTTGCGAATTTCTTCTTGAGGTAACTCTTATCTAAATGGTTCTAAACGATTTTCTGGCTAATCTGCACTTCCTGATCAATGGAATAAGTGCTTACATGCCTACCCGACTTGATAATTTCCATGATTTTATCGAGATAAAATGATCTTCAACGTTCATATTGACCGAATAGAATCGTTGGAGCCACTGCTTTGTTATATCATTCTATAAGGTATCAAGTCCATAAATAATATAACAAATTATCTCGTTACCTTCATTTAAGAGATCCGCAGCATAAAACTAGCTTGACTCTTTACAAAACTGCCATTGAACTTTAAGCCTTTAAATCATCGTATAGTGTGATCCAATGCTATATTTGCATGATTTTTAGGCACCTGCTCTACCTTTCACCCTAATTGTAGTAAAGCTGAAGAATGTATCAATGTCTTTTATTAGATCCATTTTTTAAATCTGCAGCTGACTTAACTCAATACAAAACTGCCATTGATCTTTTTTGAAGCCTTTAAATCATCTTATAGTGTGACCCAATCCGATGTATACATGAGAGATGAGATAAAAATTATTAAAAATATTTAACGGAAAACGCACAGATATTTTTACTTTGCCTGATATTATATTTTAAACTAGTATTTCAAGTTTATGTTGGACAATGTATAATAATCTTAGTCTAATTGTATAAATATAAATGTATTAGGTAAAGATTAACACTTGTTTTATTACATAATATTTTTATTTTCAGATGCCTGATACGTGTTTTGGTTTTCATAGACCATTATCAAAGGTTAAACTCGTGTCAGGCAAATGAAAATAAAAACATTATGGAACAAAACAAGTGTTACTCTTCACCTAATATGAATAATCTGATTCATCAAAAGTGTACCGCAACAAGCGCAACAAGGAACTTTATTTTTAAATGTAAGTGGTTTACATAACCACATTTTCAATGTAAGAATAATTAATAAATATGATAAGCCGTTTCTACAATAATTTTTTGGAAAAAATCTTCAATATACTGGTTAAATATGAAGCCCTCATAAATGTTTTCGGCTTGGATGTGTCAACTTTCGCACCACCTATATATGTATGCTTGATTATAAAGAAGAAAAATTATTATAGTTTCTCCAAAAATTTTACAGTTTTTTATTGCTTTAATAAATAGAAAAACAATATTTTGATTGATTAAGAACATTTTTTTTCTTTGATAATAAACTACAACTTCGACTTAATTCCTAAAATCCATTTTTTTCCAAAATTAGCCAAAATTTATTTCAATTTGTGGATTTAGGTTTCAACAGACCGTTCAGAATCACTTCAATCAGCAACTTCATACATCAATCTAATGAAAAGAAATTGTTTTGTCAATGTGTAGGAAATATGAACAAGAATCTTCTTTCCATTTGATTGCGCCATTATGCTAACTAATCGTTCGTTTAGTTATTTTTAGAGTCGTACTTCTAAAAGAATTTCTACACATTTAGATATGACCAAAAATTGCTACAGAACTAAGCAGAAACTAAATCGATGTATTGTCATCATCCTCATTTCTATCACGTAATACTGAATCATAACAACTTCAAAAAATCCAATAAAGTCTTAGATGAAGTAAGTACTAGAGGAAAACTTTCTTATTCCTGTCTTTTCGAACTCATAATCCCTTACTAAAATCCAAAAATATGTTCCTTGCATCAACTATAATTTTACAATAAATCATTATTTAATTGTCAAAACTATGTTTCGGTTGCTTATGGTTTTAATTAACTGTTCAAAATACGAAAAACTAATTTTGCTAAAACTTATTCTTAAATAAATTCGATACTTGTTTTGCTACATTCTTGATGGAACCAAATTTTCATATTGGGAGAAGTAATACACTTGTTATGTTCCATTTGTTTATTATCAGGTAACTGACACGTGTTTCGGTCCTTACGGATCATTCTCAAAGTTAAAACTTATTCTTAAATCTTAAATTGAACTTCAAAAAAATGATTGATTTAGATTATAACGAAATGCATAGCTCCATTTCAATCAGCACAAAATTTATCAAACAACTTCAATCGAATGAACAGCAGATCTTATCCATATTTTCTGCTTCGTTGAATCAATTAACTAATCGTATGGGAGAAGTGATTTATATACAAGAAAAATTGCTTTTTCATGGAGTTCGAAGCATGCACGAAAATTCTGCAGATGTTTTCGGCCAAAAGTTTTAACCAAATGGATTAAACATGAGGTTCATGTGTATATTTCCTGCCTGTGTAAATAATTTTAGGTTTTAGCGTACTGCTTTAAGCTATTTTCTTTGGCAACAAAATGCTTCATCTCAATGAAAACAAGTTTTTTGTCCATATGTAGAAAATAAGGACAAAAATCTTCTTAACAGTTTGTTTATTGCTGTTTACAGTCGTACTCCTAAAAGAATTTCTACAGATTTAGATGTCATGATCAACAAAAAATTGTTACGGAACTAAGCAGAGACTAAATTGATTTATTGCCATCATCCTTCATCATTCATAATAACTTCAAAAAATCAAAAAGTCTTGGATGAAATATATAAGTAATGAAGGGAAATTTTTCTTATTCCTGTCTCTTCAAAAATCTGAAAAAAAATACCTTGAATTAGACAAAATTTGTATGCATTATTTTGGTAGTAATTAATTAATTAAACTGCAAAACCATCGCTTAGGTTTTACTGATTGAAGGGTGGGTACGAGGCCACCCACCCACCCTACATATATCTATTAATTTTAGATACAACAGTGATGATGATTTTTGCTACTTTAAATCAACGCTTTTAGAGTTTTTTTTTCTTGAAAATTAAACGCCGTTTGGTGGGTGGGGTTAATATGCATATGTAGGGTGGGTGGGTGGCCACTATTCCACCCTCCAATTTTAAAACTTACGCGAGAAGATTAAAAATTTAATAATATCAGTTTCCTAATTTTGTCAAAATATTATTAATTGGAGGGGTAACTTAAATATTTATATATAGCCTTTAAGCCTCTGTTTTTTTTTGTTGTTGTAATTTTACTTGGTAACAAACACTATTTCTTTTAATGCTTTGATTAAAACACTTAGAACCTTTCTTCAATATTTTATTATTTTCTTTTTAATATTATTTTTAATGCTGTTAAAAAATGTAATGCATTGTTTTAGCTTGAATGAAATAGTATATTTAGGGTGGAGATGAAATAGTTAATGTAAGGTGGATGATGTTATTTAATTCACCCTCCAGCTAATACAATTGTCTCAAGAGATTATAAAAGTATTCACTACAAATGAAATTATGCATCTAAGAAATTTTTTATCGATTTTCTTTCGTAATAATTAATTCATTGAATCGAAAAACCCTGGCGAATGTTTTAGTGATTGGAGGGTGGGTCCGACGCCACCCACCCACCCTACATATATCTATTAATTTTAGATACAGCAGTGCTGATGATTTTTGCTACTTTATATCAACGCTTTCACAGTTTGTTTCTCTGAAAACTAAACGCTGATCAGTGGAAGTGGTTAATATGCATATGTAGGGTGGGTGGGTGGCCACTATCCCACCTTACAATTCTAAAACTTACGCAAGAAGAAGTGAATTAGAAATTTAATTTAATCAGTTTCATAATGTTCTACTTTTTTCGTGTTTTACTTAAATATTATTAATTGGAAGGTGGGTTAGAGTCCACCCACGCTCGTTAAATATATACATTTGGCCTTTAAGCCATCGGTTTTTAGTATCACCTAGTAACAAACTCTATTTATTTAATAAAATGTATTAAAACCTTTAGTTCGTTGTAGTAAATTAAATAATAAATTTAAAAATACAAAAATATTTCGTGAATCTACAACAATGAGTCTTACTAAGACTACAAAACAAATTAATTTGAAACAACTACTTCTCTAGCTAATACTTCGACAGACATTGAATAATACAAATTAATTTGCGTGTTACAAATCAATTTTATAATAAAGCTGTACTGAAGAGAGCGAAAGTTCGAAACACGTGTCTGCAGATGATTATAAACTTGAATGCTAGATTTTGTAATTGCTTTTGCTAATTTAATTTAATGAAATCAGTTTAAAATTCATTTTTCATAATTTTTCATGTTATTGTTACATTTAAACAATCTAAAGTACATTTTATCATTTATTAGTTTATTCAACAGAAATAATTTCATTCAAATTAGTGTTGCTTTAATAGTTGTACTATTTGTAACACGCAAATTAATTTGTATTATTCAATGTCTGTCGAAGTATTAGCTAGAGAA
This sequence comes from Ontholestes murinus, assembly GCA_963969525.1. Lineage (NCBI taxonomy): Eukaryota > Metazoa > Arthropoda > Insecta > Coleoptera > Staphylinidae > Ontholestes > Ontholestes murinus. Next base: position 7,753,437 of record OZ018392.1, read on the forward strand.
GTAGTTGTTTCAAATTAATTTGTTTTGTAGTCTTAGTAAGACTCATTGTTGTAGATTCACGAAATGTTTTTGTATTTTTAAATTTCTATTTATTTATTTCTGTTTATGCTGTTAAAAAATGTAAGCAATGTTTTTGCTTGAATAAAATGGTATATTTAGAGTGGGAATGTAATAGTGTATGTATGATGTGTGGGTAGCTTTTAATCCACCCTTCAGCCAATGCATTTTACTTGACGATTTACAAAACAAAAACATTACTAATGAAATTATGCATCTGACGAATTTTTTATCGATTTTTTTTGTAGTTTTTAATTAAACAAACTGTAAAACCCTCGCTAGTGTTTTAATGATTGTAGGGTGTGTCTGAGGCCACCCACCCACCCTACATATATATATTTATTTTAGGTATAACACTGCTGATGATTTTTGGTAATTTAATTAAAGCTTTTACTGTTTGTTTCCTTGAAAACAAAAGGCTGATCAGTGGGTGAGGTTAATATGCATATGTAGGGTGGGTGGGTGGCCACTATCCCACCCTCCAATTTCAAAACTTACTCCATTATCTTTTTCGTCTTTTGCCTAAATATTATTAATTAGAAGGTGGGTTAGAGTCTACCCACGCACTATATACATTTAGCCTCCAAGCCATTGTTTTTTAGTACGACCTAGTAACAAATGATGATCCGGCCATCATAGTACTTTCCCTATATTTTTTTCGAAAACCATGAGGTTTACGCAAAAAGGCTATTCTTAACAAATTGCTTAATTTTAAAAGTGTAAATGAACTATCGCATCATTTTCAAGCTTAATTTTGGATTCTTTACAATTATTTGTTATATAAAGTTCATGTAAATCCAAATTTTTATTTGATCATCAAGATAATATTCATATTGATTTAATAGATTTCAAATTAGCAATTACTACATTCTGAAAGGCAAACGGAAATATATTGGCAATTTTGTAATCGATCATCCTCCGTCCACGAGTAATAAAAAAAATGGAAAACATAACGACCACATCCTCAGGATCCATCGGGCAGTCCGGCCACCCCAGCGTTAAATAAGATCCCGCAAGGCAAAGTACGTCAGGCATGACTGAGGAGGATCTCGTCCGTTCGTCGGCCATCATCAATCTTAAACGGACCAGTGGTTCCCCGATCCATCCCCGGGCTCGGGGTGAGCGCATTAAACAAATCTCCTTCTCGTTTCACACTCGTGGATTATCGCGTCCCTCATTCTTCCAGGCCCCGGCGAAGAGGAAGGCGCCATTGTTATCCGTTCAATGGCGTTATTAACTGAGGAGACTGGGGGTAGGGGGACGCACGCTAAATTACACAATAATATTATTGTTATCTTTCGGAAGATATCGGGAATATGAAGTTGAAATAGAGGGGTGAACAGGATTACACTTCGATATTTTAATGGCGGGGCGCCGCCCCAGCAGCCAATTCATTTTGGGCGCGCGTGTTTTTCTTTGCGCCTCTCCTCTTCGCTTTCGGAATCGTTGCGGTGAAATTAAAGGGGCATATAAAAGCCGTAACCGCCGCCGTTATTAGAAACTGCGAACCAATCTCGGCCGCCGCCGCCGTTAATTAGTTTCAAGCTGGGAGCGGTTTTATTTCAGCGACACGCCGCAATTATTGCTTCATAAAGTTATGTTCAAATATAATAATAATAAACTTTATTGCATGGAATTCTCAATAACAGACTGGATGGATAAAAAGAAAAATATTATTTTAAGAGATACAAACAAATAGATAGATACAGCAAATGTTAGCGTAACAGAATAAATATTATTTTAATTGTTCGTTTAGATGAATTTTAAAAAAGTTTTTAATAAAATTTTAATGCAGACATATGTTTTCAACACAAAACAAAAATTGTAAAACTAACAAATAATTTACCATTTAAATTTCCACTTTAAGATAAACTGTCATTCAGCTTTCCTGGCCTGGCAAAACTTTTGACAATATCATAAACCTGAAAGGTTATAATAATAATAATAATAATCAGTAATAGCTTAAAATGTTTCACCAAGTGATAAATGAGAAAGTCATTCAAGAAATAGAAGGAGAATATTTTAGTTTTTGAATATTAATTAAATATGTATTTATTTGAATTATTAAATGTAAGCGTAGAATAGTTTACAGTTTTTCTTTTGAATTTCCCATTCTTTGTGATTAGGAAACGTCCGTGCGATAACTATAAAAATGCAGTTACATGGACACTGAGAAAATATTAGTGACGTTTATGTAGGTGAGGCCATCGGGGCACAGTAGATCTCAATACCTATAGGCCATGATTTCCCACGGGGGAAAGGGCGCGAGATGTGGCGCTGCGTTCTAGGTCACCTGCCGAAGAAAAGTCTCACTCTTACAGCCCATCCCCGGGACGGGGGGAGCCGTTTAAGCGCTCTTCTCCGAGATGTCCCCATTAATTTTACATACGAGCGATGGTATTACAGCAAGGAACCACCTAACCTTAAACACGATCATTGCGCAGTGTCGAGTACTTCACCGTATATTACGAAGGAAATAACACTTCAAGTCATAATAATAATAATATTTTTGCATAATGTTATCTATATGCAAAGTCAAGACTGAGAAATGGAAAATCTAATTATTGTTTTCTTAAGATTTATATGGTAAATAAGTTAAATGAGACTACGAAAAGTTTTGTAATACAAGACGAGAGCATAACTACATTTTCTACCAAAAAAAATCATATTAGGAATGTATTTTTTTAGTTAGTTAATCAATTAAATTGCTTAAATTATGATTCACTATTTTCATAAGTCATTGCGATCTTCGTTGTTATAATAATCTTCTACCGCCTTTTACAAGATTGTGCAAGATCTAATTTAATTCTAGAACATTCTAGGCTAGATGGACGCTGTCTCCATAGGTTGTCACGTGAGCACATATAAGTGTAATAGTTTTGAACAGCTGGTGAAGGTAGATCATCAATCATCAGACAAAAAATATCAACAGACATCAAATTTTCGCAACCTCATCTCACCTAAAAAAATGACAGGCAAAGTAACAAAGATGCAGTAACAATCACCGACGTTGAAAAATATTTACTAATAATGAAGAAATATTTGAACGCTGAGAAATATAAATCTTTTGTTGGTGCTCTTAAAAAATAATAATTTCGACGAGTTGTGTAAAACGTTGGAGCTTCAAATATATATAGGCAATAAATTACATATTGAAGAAGATGCTGTAAGCGTTCCAGAAGATAACGAGGATGATACTCTACAGAACGACAATATCAAATCTGTTTCATCATCATAAGTCATTATATACTGAAAAAGATGAACAATTGTATACAATTTTTTATGCAGTTATAGATTTACTGAGAATAATATTGTACGACAAAAATTCGGCCTCTAACAACATAGTAAGAATTTTTATACAATCGCCAAAGAGTTTTTACTATTTATAAATGACGATAAGATCTAAATTGTTGTCCAGGAAACAAATAAAAAAGCTAATATGTATGAATGCTATAAATTCTGATAGAATAAAAGTATAGGTGCCTGTTGATGCGATGGAAGTCAAAGCATATACAGGTCTTCTTGTAAGAAACTTTGAAGGCAAATAAAGAATCTGTGGAACTGCTATGGTCAACTGATTTATCTCTCTCAAGATCAATTTTTTCCGCTGGAATATTTAGAAACAGGTTTAAAACTATCACATAGATTCTATAGAGGAGCGTAAATTATCTGACAAGCTAGCTCTCCGGAATGTATTTGATATCAATGGTGCATTCAGCAAACCATTTAGCCGTGGATGAAGAGCTTGTTAGATTTAGGAGGAGAGCTACGTTTAGAGTGTATATAAAAGTTAAGCCAAATAAATATGGCATCAAAATTTGGGCTACAAAGATGCTTATAGTCATAAGCTTATAGTTCACCTAAGAAAACAAATAATGTTTCCAAGAAAGGACAGGGAGAAAGAGTTGCATGAGAATAAATATAAAGATTTAATATTGTACGGAACAGTACGAAGAAATAAAACTTTTATTCCTTCTGAACTTTTTCCTCAGAAATTTTCAAGCATATTTACTCACACTCACAGCTACTCAAACTTTAGTTTCTTACTCAAAAGATAAAGGAAACGCAAGTTTATTGAGTAAAATAGGTCTATACGATTAAAGGCCATGATGAAATCTATCTAAACAAAATCAAATTGACCTTTACAGTCAAAATTCACCAAATACAAATTCGCTAAAACAGCTGAGATTTGTTATTGTGGATATTCATAAAACCATGCTGATGTGGAGAGCTAATGTTTCTAACATTCGGATAAGTGAAATCGAAGACTATCATATGATATGATCGCCTGACTTGAAAAATGAACAGGTTTTTGTTTATTTCCAAATCGTGGGGAACTCCGGGTTTTTTAGTATGAGATTAAAAATTCTTACCAGAGATTTAACCAGGGTATATGTACAATATTTTATTAGGAAATTCGGAATACCATCGATACCATAAGACATTAATTTACTTATAGCATTACAAATATTAAAAAGCAGAGTATTTCTCTGTCAAAGGGACTATTGGAGTGTACTAATTAATCATATACCAAGCTCTACTACACTCCAATATTTCCTGTGATAAGAAATTCTCTGGTTTTTGATTATTCTCTAACAAGTCGATCGTTACTTCCCTCATACATTAAACATATCATGAGAGCTAATAGATGTTATGTTAATGGTGGGTCTCTAATATTATTAAAACTCTTGGTCTAAGCATTTTTTTAAGCCAGCAAATACGTTGGCAATTGATTCCAGAGAGATATTGAAGTGCACCCTACTGGGAATTCCAGTTGTTTTCGTTTTGAAAAGAATGTTATTATCATCTTCGTTTAAGAAATTTGAGTCGGCCTTAAGATGGTTGAACGCTAAAATTCTAGAGATTCTCATAATAAAGACTATTCGTAGCCATGGCACTCATGACCACTTGAAATTATAAATCAAATGCAAATGGGGAGGTTTTCTTGACACTAAACAGGCAATTTATATCGTTGTTTTCAGCTTTGCTACACCAGTCTTCTTGTTATGTTAATGGTTAGTAGATTATTATATATATATATATCTCTAAAAACTTCACTCCTGGTATAAGCATTTTCGAAAAAGTCAGCAAATACGTTGAAAATTAATTTGAGATGTTTTTCTTTTTGAAAAAGATAAGAAAATTATCATCTTCAAATGAATCACAGTGAGACACCATCGCAAATTTGTAAACCCTGAAAATGGTGCAAGGTAAAACAATAGAAATGGTGTAAGATAGAAAAAGAAAAATAATAAGAAATTAAGATAGTTACGCATAAAATATCATAAAAATTAAGAGAATATCCCACAAAACATGAATTGACAAAATTTTTGGAAATAGGCATTGCTTTTGCGCAAGAAAATGTTTAGATCGCGTAGGATATAATGAAAAAAAATCTAATTTTGATATTTCTTGAATGACTTTTTCATTTATCACTTGGTGAAACATTTTAAACTATTACTGATGAAGGTTTAAATTAAATTACACTTGGTTTGTTTTACAATATTTCCCTATTTACTAACTAAACAGAAAAAAAATGTGAAACAAACCAAGTGTAATCTAATTTTGATAATTTCTGGAAACTAAAAGATTTTGATCTTATTAATCAACGATTAATAAAACAAAAGCGGTCCAGAACTTTTAAACTAAAATTTTGAGGAAATGCAACTACAAATATTTTCTGTCAGGAATTAATAATTCAGAAGTGTCAGTTTGCAGAATGTCTAAAATAGCTTAATTAAACTTTCTGTAATGCGGTTAATCCTTGCTATGAGCGCTGAAACACCTGAAACTGATCGTCGTGATAAAATGGCTCGATCTTTGGAAAAGAAAACAAATGGATTTTAAGATAATGGACATTTGCTAAGTCATCGGCATAACTTAAGATAGAATAACCCTTGTCAACCAAGGTCGCCAGGAGGTCATTAACCACGATATGGTTCTTGATGGGTTCTTTTTCCACGGTTTTGAAGGTTGTGTAGTCAAACGCACTTTCAATATCCACGTAAATACCTAATGCAATACCCTTGTGTTATAGCGAAGTTTATATGCTTGTTGTGAGGCTATGAAGTGCATCTTTCGTAGATTCGCAAGGTTGATAGGCAAACTATAGAGCGCATTTACTTTTAGCGCGCTACTTCTTATATTGTTTTTTTTACAATTTATTCCGTGACTTTTAAGAGAAATTAAGTAAGGTTCATTGGCGATAGGATTTCGCCTCAATGGGTGGACTTCGGCTCACTTTTGGGCCTAGCCTCTTTCCATTCCATTGGAATATATCCTAGCAAAGAGCTATATTTGTAAACTGAAGCCCAGTTCTTCGAAGGGTTTAAACTTAATAGCTCCTTATTCAATTCTTTGTTTGGTAATATGTTTATTTGCCTTCCTTTTGCTTTCTTCAGTAGGTATTAATATACTTTCTTTTGTAGATTGAACAGTGTTTTTTTATGAGCCGACAGTTGTTGATGTTGAGCCCCTCGGCATAAGTTTTTTTATTAGCCAGATGTCATTAGAGTGGTCTTTGGACACGGCTTCTGTAACCTGGTTGTAGGTGTTGTATCAGTAACTCCCTTACAGAACGTTCATTATTATTATCTTTCCACGGTGCCTTTCTGTAGGCATCCCAGTTCCGTTTTCTTTGCACTGTTGAAAGTTTTCATGGCTTGCATTTTGAGGAGATCTAAATTCTTCTTCGTGATTATAGTCACACTACTAATATTTGTACGAGAATATATTTTAAGTTTCACAACACTACACCAGAACTCGTCATAGTCCTTGTCGAAAATATTAGAGTCGTCGAATGGATCTACAGGAATTTAGGATCTACAGGAAAGTATTTAACACTGAATTTAATTTAAATCGAAAAGACGCAAGCCAAAAATGAAATTTACTAAAGGGAAAATTTAAAGCGTGCAGTAATGAGAAGAGAGAACTTACATCTTAGACAAGTCATGATTACAGAGGTGGATTTGTAAATTAAATAATTATTTTTTCAGTTTCCTGACATATGTTTCCACAATTGCTTGTCTTTTTCAAAAGAGTACTAATGCCAGGAAACTGATAAATTAATTATGAAACGAAAAAAATCCTTAATTTACAAATCCACCCGAGTGATATAAATGTTGCATGAAAAATGTAGCAGTAGAAGTATTCAAGTCATGATTTACATTTGCAAAATGTTGAACGAGCTAGGAATTGCCTTGCAGAAGACCATAAAAAATTTTTTTATTTGATTTGCAAATAGCACTCCCGTATCTAAAACTATGTAACTATGCAAATGAAATATGTACGTATACAACTTAGTTTTATCATGATTTCCATAATGACTATGTCAAGATGTTCACAGGAAGTACCACCGTGAATTTTAATGAATATAGAAGATATAACTACTCAAAAATACGTAATAGCTTACCTCCAGAAACCACCGCTTTACAACAGTCCAAAACAAAATGAGCAGACATCATACGTTACTTCTTCGTTGAAAAGAAACAAATCGATTCTCATTATATTCTGTTTCTTCTTGTACCCTGTTGATATTAGACGTTTACAATGGATTCAAGTAATTTTTGGTTGCAAGCCTCTTCAGTTTTATTACGATTAAAATTCCTGCGTGCATTATTCTTGATCCTAGCTGGTTTACAACTAAGAAAATGTTTCTTAAAAGCTTTATAAACACTGGTTTCTGTAATACATTTGTATTTCATAGAATATATTTTATTTTATATACAAATGATACAATTATCTATATTATAGATGATTCCTGGAAACAAATATTTCTAAAAGCCTCACAACAATTAACAAATATAATATACTGGCTGGATGAAAACCCATTTTCTTAATAATAAAAATGTATTAAAATCATAATATACTTATAATTAGAAAAACACAAAAAGATTTTTGCGAAATATTTTCGTGTTTTTCTAATCATTTTCTTAAATTTAGTTTTTATAAGACTGATCTTCCACTAACTGAAGATATTATTATTCATGAATATGAATATAATTGCCGAAGCTGTAACTGCAATATTTCAGTTTCAACTGTAAACTCCATCAAATATTTATGAATAATAATTGATTCGCATTTAAAATGGAAGGAGCGTATAAATATTGTAGTGGCTAAAATAAGAAAATTTATTTTTGTATTTAGAAAAATTAGGCACATATTAGATTCAAAATCGTTAGAAATTATTTACTTTGCGTTTATACAATCACACCTAAACTATGGTCTATTAGTGTGTGATATATAAAAATCATAATACAATCATTTATATAATAATGTATCACAAGGTAGAGGCCTCCACAATTACCTATTGTCTATTAGTTTGGGGTTCTGCAGCTCTTGTTTATATGAACAAAACCAACTCTGTACAAAATTTAATAATAAAAATTGTGTCGAGAAAGGTTTTATGTATCGAACCAATCAATTATAGTGATGCAAATAACTATTTATTGAAGTAATTATATTTCATATTTATAACATAATTATTCTACTCGTGGCAAAGTGAATACTGTATTTAATACTTTAGCGACCAAAACGACGGCTATAAAACAGCGTAATTTCTTGTATTTTATTCCTAGAGTTTATAATTATTTGTCCCGTAAAAGCTATATTCTCATACTAACATTACTTCAGAAAATTTTATTAAAGCGGTTAAAGCAAATTTAGAAAATATAAATTTAAATGAATTATCCTCAATTATTGGAAATTTATCTGGATCACATAAATTAAGACATCACTTCTGAAATGCTGCTATTGTTTCTTCTACAATCTTTTCAGCTTCGAAAAGTTAACAGTTGTTATACATATATTTTTTCAAGTGTATTTATCTCTTACCGCAAACATACCGATATAATTTTTTTGGGTTAATATTTTTTTAACTATCTAGTACTGTAATTGTAATTTATTGTAATCGATATTTTCTACTTATTGTATTTCGATGTAAATAAATAAATATGTGATAAAATAAAGTTTTTGTTTTCTTCTTTTGCGGCTTTACTTCGAGAGTGTGTAGACACGTGTTCTAAATATCACAGTTATTAAGAGTACTCAATTAGATATCTTTCTCGTCCGCAAATGTAATTATCAAATCGTTTGCAAGAAATGAATCTATCTCAATATTCAACTTACTCGGTATATATTTATTAGAGCTTCCTAGCTCTTAATCATTAATTTAGAAAAGTTTGGCTATTATCGTTCTCAATATATTTTATATGGCATTCAGTATATTTCATTTCGCAACAAATTCTCTGCAGAACTAGCATTTCTAGACACTTAAAAACTCTCGTTGACAGTTTGAGAATTGATCATCATTGACGATGAACTTCGCATTTCGTTTGTATATGGATGGTAAATCTCTTTCGTTTGAAGCTAATTTAAAGTTATCCCCTAGATAATCCAAGTTATTTCGAATTGATAATTGATTTTTAAAAGCGCGATATTTAAAATCCGTAAAGTTTGTTTAGGCCAATACATCCTACTGTATATATGTTCGTCGAAGTGTTTCAACTAAAGAAAACGAGAAAGGCTAGTAATCTTGTTATCAAAGAAAAAAATCCTTCAAAGCACTAAGTCATTGCCTGCACAGCTGCAGCAGGAGAAAGTAATAATAGCCCCCTATCTGCAGATAGTTTCCAAAGATAGCTTTATGCTAGGCTATACTCCAATGGAATAAAAAGATGCTAGGGTGATATGTGCCCTCAAAGCTATGAGGTTAAAACCTACTGCCCAATTAGCCCTACATCATTTTTTCTAAATGTCATGTAGAAAATTTTACTCATCGATATAAGAAGCAGTGCCCTAAAGATAAATCTACTCCATAGACAGCAGCTTGATTATTAACCTAACAAATCTACTGTGGATTTACTTCATAGCTTCACAATAGTTATAGAAGCTTCGCTTCACAAGAAGGAGACTGCATTAGGTATTTTCGTGGATACTAAATCTGCATTTGACAAAACAAACTTCAAAACCGTGGAAAATGGATCAAGAACGGTATTCACATAACTACAATAATATGGATCAACGCCGTACTCAAAAACCGTAAAATCACCGGAGGTATAGAAAGTGAAAGAAATTTTATCGCTCCTGCTATGGTGTATTCTAGTGATGACTTTGATCGATCAAGGTTATTGTACGCAATTGTTACAAGGAGTAAATACGGTAACATTATATCGTATCTTGCTCTACAATAGTGACTGAGAGAAGGTTTCATATCAATCCTGATAAAACAATTGTGGTGCCTTTCACTAATCGTAGAAAAATGAATATTGTCACGTCTTGGCTAACTGCAATATCAAAGGTCCCAAAGTAAAAGTAAAAAAATTGGGCTGTCCAATCAAGTTAAATATCTAGATTTGACACTAAATAAGAAACTTAATTAGAACGCGCATCTAGAAAAAAAAAAACAATCTGAAAATATACAGCGGCAAGCTCTTTGAAACCCATAATAATACATTGTCTATACATTATAGTAGTGTTAGCATTCTAAAATTACCAAAATTGAAGTGTATGGAAAATGTTTTTGTATTTTTTTACGTCGTCAAACTGTTTAGAAAATTTTCGAAAACCCAAAATCTGTAAATAAAAGGATTTTAAAATTACTGTAATTAGAGTTATAAGCAATTTTTTGATAAATTTTTAAATCGATAGCAATTGTTTTCATATTTTTTTCACGTTTTCAAATCAATTATAATTAATCATAAGGATTGTGGCGACCGTTACTACGTGGCAATTCATGATAAACACTTAACTAACGCACTTACTATGTTTTAACAACTAAAAAAAAGTGGTTAAAACATAGTAAGTGTCAATTATAATTAATTCTTAAATAAAGGTGTAATCACATTATATTATCCCAAAAACGAAAACCGTAGGGATTGATTTGTAAATAAAAGTTTCGTTTTGATCCATAGTTACTTTATCAGTTTCCTGACATATGTTTCAACTTGTCATTTTCAAAGGTGTACAAATCCACCCCTGTAATTATGTTACATCAAGAATGTAGCAGCGAAAGTATTAATTTTACCATAGGGATTTGTAAATCACTAGAATTGATATTTTGATGGATCTAGAAAGTGTAAAGTCGATGGCAATTGTTTTATTTTATTTTTTTTTTTTTTCGCATCATCTAAATATTTAGTATATTTTCAAAAGTGAGGTTATAATCAGATAGGATTATCACAAAACCTGTAACCAGACGGATTCTGAAATTATTAAAATTAGAATTTTGAGTATGTGCTTGATAGATTTTGGAATTTTTAAGGCGATGGCAATTGTTTTTATATTTTTTCACGTCGTCATTTGTTTTAAAGGATTATGTTAAAGGTTTGTAATAACAGAATTATTCTTATATTATAACCTCAATATGGGTATAGGTAAATTGTGTTATTTCTAGATTACAAAATGTTTCACCACGAGCTACATGAGAAACTAATTCAAGAAATCTCAAATAGGGGATTGTAAAATTAGTAAAATTAGAATTTCAAGTAAATTTTTGTTTGATTTTGAAAGTTTCAAGTTATCAGCAATTGTTTTTTTTATTTATTTCATATAGTCAAAAGATTTCGAAAGTATAAAATCACGTGGGATTATCCCAAAAATTGCCATGCGGAAGATTCTAAAATTATAAAAATTAAAATTTTGTGTATGTTTTTAGTGGATTTAAGTCGATAGCAATTCTTTTTACGACGTCAAAATATTCAGAAATTTTCCAAATTAACGTGGGATTTTCTAAAAAAGAACTGTAACTTGAGGTAATATAAAATTATTAAAATTGAAATGTTAGTTATGTTTGGTATAATTAATAAAACAAGTTAGAATTCACTTTCACAATTTATTTTGTATTTACTAGATGTACATTTCGAGCTCTAAGTGCTCATAATCAATAGTGATCTCTTATCTCTTAAAAGAAGCGAAAACGGACATCATGTTATATAATATTTTTTGCTTAAAATAACGTCAGATTGCATCTGTCAAAGTTTGTCACCGAGCTAGTAGATCCCCCTGTATAGTAAGGTGGTAATACTTCTGATTCACAAAGTTATCCCATTCGAAAAATGTAGCACGTGGTAAATTAAAATCATATTATCATTTACCACAAAGTGAAAATATTACTTTTCTTTTATAACACGCAAAAGCTTTCCTTTGTAGTTTACTTAAATTAGATGACACGATGACTCTGTTTTAGAACTTTATTATAAAATCATCGTGCTGTCAAGGGCGTTTCCAGTCAACTGGCTTAGGAGGGGTAATTTGAAAAAATGAAAATATTTTTTTATTCCATAAATAAATAAAATATAATTCTATTATTTTTAAATATAAACAAAATAATATCACACCCGAAATAAATGTAGCACATATAAAATCATAATAATATATTTTGTAAAAATTGAAACTGATTTTTGTAACTAAATTTATTAAAAAAACGATTTTCTTTGCTTTTTAATAATATTGTCAATATTAATATCCATATATGGGTCATTCTTTTATAAATCGTACACCTATTTTGACTTCATGATTTGGATTCGCCAGAAATTTTTTGTATCACTTGTATACACGAAATAAGCCGACACCTATAACGGGAATTCGTTCGTAAATGTGTATTTTTCAAAATATGTAAATTTTGCGTTTTGATAGTTTGCTGGATTCTCTTACATTCAAAATTCATTATCTCCGGTTCTACTGAACGGATCGTTCCCGTTCTTCTACCAGATTACACCTCGTTATATCAGCTTTTTAGTTGCATACTGACAGTATATTTTTAGTGTCATTTAATATAAAATAATAACAATTGAATTGTTCAAATGAAGTTTTTATGCTGATACCCAGAACGTATGCAATTTAAAAAAATACCATGTATTCGCTATTTCTTAATCTAAAAGACCCATGTTTGAAAAAAGTGGGGTCTCTTTTCAGTCAATAGATATTAAATATTATTTAGCGCGCCCCGTTCAAACGCCGCCGCGCGACGCACGCATGCAGTTGCTTTTGAACAATTCTTCTATTATATTATTAATTCAGAATGTGAATAGAATATACACTGCGGGCCAAAAAAACGTTTTGCTTTTACTTTTTTTTTCTGTGATCGGTCTTATGGAGTGGTATGTCAACGTCCCTTTCACCGTTAGGGCCATTTTAAATCTTGCCTCTAATTTTATTTCTTCTTCATTATATTCTTTATTTTCTACAAATGCTAATGAAATATTAGGGAGAAACTTTTTCGGGGTTTGGATTGGATTGCTTATTCTTTGAAGACTACTTCTAACAGCCACCTTTTCAAAGTCCCACCCAAGGCATCACACGTACCTTTGCAGTGGGAAGTTGGAAAAAAGTGCCACTCTACAGCTAAACTATAATCTTTTAGATGATGAGTGAGATTAACAATTATTTTTCTGTTTTTATACTGCGCACTTACCCAATCAGAAAAATATGTAATTTTTTCAATTTTGTTTAAGCTTTTCTTGACACATGCACGGCAATGGTATCATGATATTAAATTGGTTGATTGAGTTAGTAAAGATCAAATTAATTTGACGAATAAAGCACTAATAACCTTTCTTCACAATTTTATTTTATTTACCAAATGTACATTTAGGACACAAAGTGACCATTATCAATGGATTTCGCCCTCATCGTGCCTTTAGTAGATTGCAAATGGGTGCACTGTTGCCTGGTTGTTATTTCAGTGAATACCTTGTACAACAAAAGCATAGTTCTCAGAAAAATCGCAGATTACAATGCATTCATTTTCTGTCAGCTCTTTTTTTTTATTCTTCATAAAATCGTTCTGTTTACTTACAAGGTATGAAAGCAGAAGTAATTTTTCTAAACCGGTCTTTAATTTTTCTAAATATTCGTCAATTGGGGATATCATAACTTGCATAGTAGTCCTATCGACGTTCGACTATTGTTTGTAAGTTTCGTCAATATAATTATATTCGAAAATGTTTTCCAAAATAACAATTTGTTGCTGTTTCAATGCAAAGCATACGTCTCAAACAGTCATGATAAGTCTTCATTGGGTTCGGAGTATCGGCCGTCAGGTTTTTAATATTCGATCCTTCGATTAATACTTTTACATTTTCATGAATAGCACCAATACAGAATGGGTTCCACATGCACCTTCTAGTACGCAATGTTTTGGTCTCAAAGATGAGAATTTGGAAAAACTACATTTGGCTTGTGGGTAACTTTCCTTGAATAATTGATGAAGTTCTTTCAAGTTCACTAATAGTAATCGCTTTTGCACGTGAATACGTTTGTTATCTATTTTGACCGAAACATAATCTTTTCGTACTGGCATCATGCGACTATTCTCATCGAATTCATAAAAGCTGATTATTAAATCAACTACTTCTTTCTCTATTGACGGATGGTTCTTCGGCCTAGGATCGGCTAAGATTCATTCTTCTATGACAGTTTTCTCGCAACAGTGATCATGTGAATCGCAGCGGAAGGAAAATGATGTATTTTTCGAAAAGCCCATTCTTTCCATCGAATAGCACTTCTGGGAAACTTTCTTCTTTTTAATAGGTGAAGTTCCAATAAAATCCAAACCCTTGTTGATTCAAACAATAAACTGTATCGTAGCGTGGGGCGCACACTACACGACGCGCGCTATAAAATATTTATTATCTTCTGACTGAAAAGAGACCCCAATTTTTTCAAACATGGGTTTTTTAGATTAAAGAATAGCGAATACCTGGTATTTTTTTAAATTGTATACGTTTTGGGTAAAAGCATGAAAACATAATTTGAACAATTAAATTGTTATTATTTTATATTAAATGGGACTAAAAACATATTTTCCCAACTTCCCACGGCAAAGGTACGTGTGATGCCTTGGGTGGGACTATGAAAAGGTGGCTGCTAGAAGTAGTCTCCAAAGAATAAGCAATCCAATCCAAACCCCGAAAGAGTTTCTCCCTAATATTTCATTAGCATTTGTAGAAAATAAAGAATATAATGAAGAAGAAATAAAATTAGACGCAAGATTTAAAATGGCCCTAACGGTGAAAGGGACGTTGACATACCATTGCATAAGACCGATCACAGAAAAAAAAGTAAAAGCAAAACGTTTTTTTGGCCCGCAGTGTATATTCTATTCACATTCTGAGTTAATAATATAATAGAAGAATTGTTCAAAAGCAACTGCATGCGTGCGTCGCGCGGCGGCGTTTGAACGGGGCGCGCTACACGCCGCGCGCTAAATAATATTTAATATCTTCTGACTGAAAAGAGACCCCACTTTTTTCAAACATGGGTCTTTTAGATTAAAAAATAGCGAATACATGGTATTTTTTTAAATTGCATACGTTCTGGGTATCAGCATGAAAACTTCATTTGAACAATTAAATTGTTATTATCTTATATTAAATGGGACTAAAAAAATACTGTCAAAATGCGACTAAAAAGCTAACATAACAAGGTATAAAATAGCGGAAGAATGGGAATGATCCGTTCAGCAGAACCGGAGATAATGAATTTTTAATGTTGGTGAATCCAGCAAACTATCAAAATGTTAAATTTAAATATTTTGAAAAATACACATTTACAGACAAAATCCCGATATAGGGGTCGTTTAAATTAATAAGAAGATGCTGAAAAAAAAATTGTGTGTAATTTAAAAATGTGATAATTTTTTTTTTCTCAAATCCGTACGATTTATAAAAGAATGACCCATATCAATGAATATGTAATACAGCTAACTCGGTTAGACTTTTTTGAGACATAGTGGCTCGCAGCCACGATTTGAATCTTTTCAGTGCAGAAAAACTTCTTTCTGCAGAAGCAACGCTAACAGGAAGAGTACATAATATTTGTAAAATTATTTTTATGTTCAGTAAATATTCGTGTCATATTTTCTGTATACATCTAAAGCAGTTTCTGGTAATTCTTCTTTGATTTTATTTTTCTTTTGCCATTGTAATTTCCAAAATGCCAATTCAGACTTAATTGCTATTGCACATGTTACGTTTTCAGGTAAAATTTTATTTAAATATGTTGCAACAGATTTTGAAGTGGGATCTAAATATTCGCCAGTTTGTTATCAATAAAACACTAGGTATGGTTGTGTTAAATTTGACCAAATTCATCGTGTCTTTATTAAATCTGTATTGCAGATCTGTAATAATATTATTCAGGAGAGGTAAATATATATCAATTCGATAATAAACCTCTGTTCAGATCAGAGGAACTTAAAACAGCGAACCACGTACATGCAAAAGTCCATAAAAAAGTAAATAAGTAGTGTTAAAATATATAAAACTTAAACTTAAAGGAAGTGGGAAATAAAGAAACAAATGAGTACAAAAAGAGAAAGAGATATCGACAGCTCTAATTATGGATTCCAAGGATTCCAAATAAGCAATGGAGAATAGAAAAAGATAGAAAAACGAAGCAGTGAAACAAAACGTTGTCATAACAACAGGATAAAAAAATAAAACAAAGGAAGATGAAAACAGAAAAAATAAACTCACGGAGAAGGAAAATCTAAATATATCTAAGAACGATGTGATAATGGAGGAATTAAAGGGCATGTTTAAAGACTCCATGAGAGAAATGACAAAGAACTAAAAGAAGAGAGAGAGCAAAAAAATATACAGGGGAAAGTATGGAGATGAGAACAGAAACGAAAATGGAAAAACAATTATAGAATTATGTATAGCAAACAACCTCATTGTGACAAACACAAAATTCAAATACATACATAAACACACTAGAGAAGTTAGACTAAGAAAACAGAAATAAAAGACTACTCCTTAATAGACGCAGAAGAATGGAACAGGTGAAAGATGTTAAAGTAATAAGACAAGCTGAAATAGGGAGCGACCACTACTTGGTAAAAATATAAATTAACACAGAAGCTGAAAACTTGAAGTATACGAAGTCGAAAACAATAATAAAAAAACACATAAAGCCAAAAATTGAAAAGAAAGAAACTAGGAATGAATACCAATCAAAAATAGAGAAAAAGACAAAATAGAAGGAGAAAAGAAAAAGATCAAAGAAATCATAAGTGAAGCAGCCCAAGAAATATGTGAAACAATCACTATATCAAACAAACAGAGGAAGAAAAACAGGTGATAGTCAGAAGAGGTAAAACAATTTGTAAAAACAAAAGAAGAGAATTGGAAAACTTAAACAAGGAAACAAGGAAAGAATAAGATTATAGAAGATATATAATAGCAAATAAAAATGTGGAACAAAAATTCAAGATAGCAAAAAAGCAATCCTGGGAGCAGTTCGTTAAGAAACTGAAAGAAACGTTCACAGAAAACAAAAAGATGTTTAACAGCACTATTAAACAAATGAGCAATTAAAATACATTAACCCAGCCAAGTATAAAAGATAAAAACGTAAATATAATAACAGAAGAAAAGAAGATATTAGAAAGATGGAAAGAATTCTTTAATGAAATAACCAAAACAGACCAGCACGGAGATATAGAAGCTGAAACAAATGGAGGAATCAACGAAATAAGAATCGACGAACTGGAGGCAGCAATCAAAAAAATTAAACTAGGAAAATCTCCAGGTATAGATGACATCACAGCCGAAATAATGAAATATATGGGGAAAGGGGAAGGAAGAATTCTTGGAAATAGTAAATGACATTATCAAAAATCACAAGATACCCGAGGAATGGAACAAGGGAATTATAATATCCATACACAAAAAGGAGACACAAAAATATGTGATAACTACAGAGGTATTACACTCACAATCAAACCAGGGAAAATTTTTAAATAAGAGGAAAATTAGATCAACAGCTGGGAGAAGAACAACACGGATTCAGAAAAATAGAAGTAAACAAGATTTAATATACATAATGAGACAATTAACAGAAAAGATGATTAAAAAGGGAAAAGATTTACACATATGCTTCATCAACCTAAAAAAGCGTTTTACAGGGTAAGAAGAGAGGACATATGGCATATACTCGAGACAAGAAGGATAAAAAAAGCATTATAAATATAATAAAGAAATAACAAAAATAAAGTAAGAATAGGAAATAAATAATCAGAGGAGTTCAAGACCAAAACAGGACTGAGACAAGGATGTATATTAACCCCGTTACTATTTGCATCACTTAATGACGAAGCAATAAGAAATAGCAAACAAAGAGCTGGAAAAGATAAATATAATATCATCAAAAGAGAGCAATCACAAAATAGGGTTAAATACCTGGGATCAACAATAGAGGAAATAGGGAAGATAGAATCAGAAAAAGATGAAAAACTAGGCAAAGCAGGAATGATCTACAACACAATAAAGAAAACATTCTTAGAGAAAAAAGAGATTGCAAAAACAATAAAAACAGAAGTATATAAAAGACATGAACTGCTATATATAGTCCATCCGTTGGATGTTGCAAAAACAATAAAAACAGAAGTATATAAAAGACATTAACTGCTATATATAGTCCATTCGTTGGATGTTCCGTCCTACGTCACAAAATATCGCTTCGAGAAACGACACAAAAACATTCAGTCTGATAAAGTAAACCAAATGCGTTAGAAAAAGAACGCACTGTAAAACTTTCGTTTTTTGAAGCGATAGTTTGTGACGTAGGACGGAAGATCCAACGGATGGACTATAGTAGTGAATCGTGAGTAACCACAGAGAGTAATAACAAAAAAAACAATGCAATGGAAATGAGATACCTCAGAAAGATAGAGGGAATTAGGAAGACCAAGGGTTGGAACGAGCAAGTACATCAAGCATCAAGCAGCGGAAAGAAAAGGAATAGAATGGAAAGAAATAAGAAAATAGCACAAGCTACGCAACAGTGGTAAAGAAGTGTAAAAGAAATTAACTGAGACATATTGTAGAAAATAAGTCTGACACCCATAATGGATAAAAGGGAAAAAGATAAATAGAAATAATCTGCTATAATAGGTTTATCCAGGTTTGGTCTATTCCTCTGGCATTTGGTAATTCGCGGTTTTGTCATTTAAATTTGTAATTCGTTTAAAATATTGACTGCATCATTATAAATTGTTTAAAAGATGTGGCAGTATTTTTCCCCTTTTTGGATAAAACATCAATAGTGTTATTTATAAAGTTATTAGAGCAAGATTCATTTTATTTATTCTATTTACTCAAAGTCACTGTATTTCAAGAGACATTTGTGAAATATGTTTAATGGTTTTCCAAATGATTTTTTAAAGTTGTCACCAGATGCAATTCGAAATGTAGAATTTCACAAAAATTGCCCTCGTTTGTAATAGATTTTGTATGTAAGAGAGAACCAGCAGCACGTAAGGGAATATTTTGTTTCCCCTAAATATGATACTTTTGATTATTGGTTTTAATCTATGTCTATTTTCTTCAATTTGTCGAAGTCTTTCCATATTTAATTTATTTCTTATATCTTGTGATTTTATAAAACAATTTCGCATAAACAATTGAATTTTTATGGTAATATTTTTATAACACAACATTTTTACCTGATAATTTAGAATATTGAGATACTGTCTGAGATACTTATTTTTGCAATGGCACTTGTTGGTGCAACCCATAAAATTTTGTAAAAAAGAAGCAATATTTGCAAAAGAATCTGTTTAAATGATTAGAAAAGATTAACCAATTAAATTGTCTATAATGTTTTCCACACAAGTAATATTTAATATCCTTCCTCCTTTTTATGTACAGAATAGGGTAAAACAAAAGTATATTTTACAATTTAAAATTCTAAATTTCTCAATTTCATTAACATTACTAAATTTAACTATATGAATGTAAATTTCAACATTACTATATGTACATGTTGTATGCTTCTTTTTCTCATGATGGGAACAACCTAGTGAAGATTTCTACTGCTAAATGTCAATGAAGATGTAGATGGATGATTTAAATTGACTGTTGACATAGATCGATCTTTATTTATTGAAAAATCGTATTTTTTTAATTTTCTGAACAAATGAATCCAAAGTAGATTATCAATTTTCATTTACTAATTTAATTACAACAAAAATGAGGAATAAATTAATTTAAAAGAATGCATTTATTATTCCTAAAATCAAAAAATACCTTATGTATAATTGATCGAATTATAATAAATTGGTAATTTATCAGCAATCACTAAAAATTTAGGATTTACATGCGACGTGTAAACAGTTTCGGTTTCTATCTTTTACATTTAAACCAAGTAAGACAAGAAATATTATAAATTAAACTAAGAAATGTGAATCGCGCTCTTTTAATGTAAAACAATGTAACGATTTAGCGAATAGTATCAATATATGTCGGGTATTATTAGAAAGGGGAACCCCCCGTGCAAAGGAAGTCATCACTTTTCTAACGCTGCTTGCGCAGATAATTTTAATTTGTGTACATGGAAAAATGCACTGTCATAGATCGCTGACTAGAATTGCCAACAGTTAACTTGTTTGTTTGAAATATTAGTAATTTTTAAGAATAAACAAAATAAGCGAATAAATAATTCTTAGGGGGGGTAATTACCCAATTACCCCCCCCCCCTGAATACGCCACTGCGTGCTGTTACAATTAAACATTAAAACACTTTATTTTTTCATCTGTAATAATAAATGTTTAAATAAATTTTGACACATACCAATTTGGCCATGCAAATAAATCACCATTGAAGCCTCTGTTTAATATAGTTAATCTAAAAATTCCCATTCAATTAAAATTTTAATTAAATCATTAATAACACGCGTTCAATTTTTCAAATGCGTTATTGATTCACTACGACTGTGTCGTATAATTTATATGGGATTAAATAAGAGAAAATTTTAATATACTGCTTCACTTGTTCTGATGGCACTCAGTAGCGCCGAATTACACGCTCAATAAAATCGGACTGGAAATTATTTATACGCGCCTCCATGAAAAATGTATGTGCCCGTTACGAATTTCCCTTAACGTCGGCACTGTATGAATTTTAAAATCGGTCCACCCCCGCCCGATATGAAGAAAAAAGAAAATCCGCCCGCTCTATAAATAAACAATGGGCGTTCGGAACATTACGAGCGCCAGATGATGGAACATGAAACATAAACACGCATGCATGTGCGTGAGCGTACATAAAATTTCTCTCGCCGATAGTGAAGCAAGCAGTCGGCGGGTGAGCGCCGCCAGTACGCGACCTACGCCCGTCAATGTCGATTCGCGCGATTTTAATTCGCCACTCGTAAATTAATTGACTCGGTTTTTCATTTTTCCGCAGTGGAGAAATTTCCCGGTCGATTAATTATTCTCGGTCGGGGAAGGCGCGATAAATTTCGGACCTATTCTCTCTTTTTTTTTTAATTATTTAGTGGCGAACAGACGGGAGATGTCGTTGAGGAAATTTATGCGGCCGTAATTTATATGAAAAATGCGCGCCGGGGGAGTACTCGATCCTGGAAAACATGGTACGTTAACGTCCTTACTTGTTCCCACCAAGGATTAAAGTTTCCCGCTTGTTATTTTTAACTGGATTTAACAATCTCTTGCTCTTTGTGCATCCTCCATGATATTTTCTACGTATTTAAATTATCCAATTTATTTTCACTTGTTTTATTAGCTCATTATTTTTGTTTTTTTTTTTTGGCGTGCTGTTACGTTTCTGATCAAATGGTAAAAAAATACTAACATAACTAAGAAATTGAATATTATTTACAATTTACAGATGTTTGCATAAATAGTAAAAAACTAACCACCTAAAATTATTTCATCAAACCTCGAACAGAGCGGCAAAAAAACTGAAACCAACAAAAAAGTGGAACTCGTTTTGCGCCTACATAATTGAATTAAAAACGTTATATTCGAAAACCTACACGTACACTATAAAGTTGTATTTTTTATTGTACTCCTATTTACATTTTCCGTTGATTTAGCATATTTTAAAAGTTACCAAAAAATCTACTCCTGTAATGTTTTTAAACTATGGAATATAAAAATTTTTATAATAAAATATATATAACTGCTTCAGTTCGTTATAGAAAATTAACTAATAATTCAAAAATACGAAAACATTTCGTGAATCTACAACAATGAGTCTTACTAAGACTACAAAACAAATTACTTGTTGAAACAACTACTTCTCTGGCTAGTACCTCGACAGATATTGAATGAAACAACACGAAAATTACTTTTGTAAGTAATTGTACTTTCCATATGAGTTGTTGGTCTATGTGAAAACCTAGGAACTTAGTATCGTTAGCAAACCGATGATTAATATTTTTTAAATCAAAAAACATATTTACTGTTTTAGTGCTTATTTGTTTCAAACCAACACTTTACCCGTGCATAATTATCATTTTTCAGGTTGTTTACTTCACTTAGTAATTTGGCCCGACTTACCAAAGTAGTATCATCCGCAAACAATAGTATTTTTTTTTTTCTGCTACATATCGACAGATATCGTTCAAATATAATAAGAAAAATATTGGGAAAAGCTTCGATCCTTGCGGAACTTCTTTATTAGAAAAGTATTCATCTGAAAGCTTATTGTCTATTTTTATTATTTGAGATCGTTTTGATAAGTATGTGATTATTAAGTTGCAACTTAGCGGATGAAAATTATACATTAGGATGACCAGCAAAAAAATTTTTTAGAACGGCTCTTCTTCTGGAATTAGTCATAGTGGTCCTTGAGAAGTAAAAAATTGTATAAAAAAAAACGTGAAATTCAAGACTTGGTTTCGAATCAGAGCGAAAAATTGTTCTTGCGTTTCGGAATCGACAAAAATTTTATGAACATTGTTCCTAGTTTGTGGGAATCAAATGATGAATATAGTAAATCAAAAACATATTTCTTACAGTTGCGCGTGGTAAATGACACGGCTGGAAGTGCCGTAGCGTTGGCTAAAAAGTTTAACACTTTGATTGCGAATGGAGAAGAGCAAAAGCAGTCCCTATATAAATATGTGCCTAATCACAGCAATTTCCGAATCCTAAGAAATCTAATTTTAGAATATTGAAACAGATTTGTGAGAGCACTATAAAATTTAAATACTTGGACTACCTCTCAAAAATGCAATTGTTTAAACCTGACCTTGACCACGTTTTGAATTAAAAACATGTTTTCCCACATGAGATATGTTATTAGAATGTTTGTACTTAATTTCATAAGTGTTTAATGAATAAAGACAAAAATCTTGAAATCGCCGCTCAGAGCACCAGGACGAAATTCCAGATTACAGAAAGTGGGAGGTACCAGTATGTGGCGCAAAGGTCTTGCAATAAGTCTTAAATGTATTCTTTAGTGTTTAAGACCAAAAACAGCGATGAAGTCGTCTGTCAACCGAAGTTATACGTCAAGTTTTCCGGAAATTCGAAAATGTTGACCAAAATTAACATCTAAAAATTCACGCTGCGTTTTAAATACCGCCAATATTATGAGTTTAATAATCAAAACCTTTTCTATATAATATTTTTCAATGGAAACGTACGTTACGGAAACTTAGTAATGGGTTTTGGAAATGCCACAGATTTTTATCCGCCGAAAAAAACAGATTTTCAGGTTTTTCTTCATATTTTTGATTTGAGCGACCTCTAAACTTCAATCAAATGACCTGATATTTGGTAACAGGAATTCTCAAGGATCACTATGACTAATTCCAGAAGAAGCGCGGATTCTAAAAAAAAAAAGAATTAGCGGTGAGCGGAACTGATCCCTGCAACTATCGGAAATATGTAATGATTTTTTTTCTTGTCACCCTATTATACATATACAAGGTGGCGCAAAATTAATGTCACAGTTTGAATTGGCTGCCATTTTGTTATAAATGAAAAAAGAAGAGCACTGTTTTCATCAAAAATTTATTTGAAAGTGTAATATTGGTTACACTACTTGGAAAAAATTATATCACATAAATGGCCACCTCGCCAGTTGATGCAAAACTGCCCTCGTTTTGCGGCATTTTGAATTGTTGCTTGCAAAACATCTGGCTCCAAATTCGAGATTTCTTCTTCAATGTTAGCTTTTAAGTCTTGCAAGGTTCTTGGTTTATTGTGGTAAACGCGAGATTTTAAAAAGGCCGAAAGGAAGAAGTCTGGTGCTGTTAGATCTGGCGATCTGGACGGCCAGTTCAAATCTCCAAAACGGGATATCACTCGACCTGGAAATTAGTGTCTCAAAATCTCCATAGTTACCCGAGCTGTGTGAACGGTTGCTCCATCCTGTTGAAACCAACAATGATCGAGACCCAATACAGCAACTTGCGGCAAAAAAACTCGTTTAACATCTGTCTGTAACGCTCGCCATTTACGGTTACGACGGCGCTATCGGCGTCTTCAAAAAAAAATAAGGACCAATCACTTTTTCACTGCAAATGCCGCACCAAAGAGTCACTTTTGATAGGATACAATCTTCTTGCATTACTGTAGTTTCTATGTGCCCCAGAAACGCAAAAAAAACGACGATGAATTTCAAAATTTGTCAAATAAACAGTAACAATAAATCCACGATCTTCATGACTTGTTGACAACTAATTCACTATATATCTACATCATAAATGCCGAAGCACACTGATATTTGGCGCCATCTGAAAAAATGGCGGCCAATTCAAACTATGACATTACATTTGCGCCACCTTGTACAACTTTTACAAGAATATTTCATGACTCATACTATCAAAAGCCTTTTGTAAGTCTAGGAAGGGGCTTGAACAAATTCGTTGTTATTGAACGCATCTAAGCATTGCTCAATTAAATCAAGTGTGGTAGTTGTGGTAGATCTAGCACATCTAAATAATAATATTTGTGTTTTACTTATGAAGTCTAATAATAGATCTTTTAATAAGTCTTCGTACGCTTTAGAAATGATTGATAAAATCGATACTGGTCTAAAATTATTCACCTCAGTTCTTGTACCTTTTTTATGTACCGCTACAATAATTGCTCTTTTCAAACAAGATGGGAATTTGTCTACTGATAACTTCAATTGCTAATTGTTGATGATTTTGCTGCTAAAAACAATAAAACCATTTATGTAATAACAAATAAAACAAAATCAAAATTTAAGTTTAAATATATATGACTTTCTATGGCTAATCTTATCTAATTTAGATTTAAAGTCTGCCCACCCTTCATGCATTAACATTTTATTCATAACTTAAAAATACGAAAACATTTCGTTCTACAACAGTGTTGTAGATTCACGAAATATTTTCGTATTTTTAAATTATTATTTAATTTTCTACAATGAACTAAAGGATTTTAATACATTTTATTAAAATTTTATTAATTTACTCATTCAAAAATTTTACCTTTTGAATTTCTTTCTTATTCAAAAATTGTAATTAATTTTATTCCAAACCACGAGACTATCAGTATTTGAAATTTATATGTTTATGTAGGGTGGATGGGTGGCCTCTATCCCACTTTCCAGCCAGTAAAAATTATTTGAAAAATTTGTATGAATACATCAGCTAAAAATGCAATTATTTTATGATTGTTTACATTTTACAACTTTTAACTAAAACCCTCGCGTATGTTTTACTGATTAGAGGGTGGGTTAGATGACCCCCACCCAACCTACATACACATATGATAACTTTAATTACTAATTGTTGATGAATTCTAATAAAATAAAAAACTTGTTTCTCATTTCTTCTAACTTTTTTTTTTGAAATGTTATGTAATATTTTTCAAATTTAGAAAAGTATCGGGAAAAAGTAAATAAAACGCCTCGAGTAAACATCTACTTCATCTACCAGACGGGCGTAGATCTGTGTGTCTGTAAACTTTAAAACTTAAGGTTTTATTGTTAAAAACTGTAACTGAAAAGCTTTTGGTGAACATTCATGAAATTTATATAACAAATAATTGTAAAGAATCCAAAATTGAGCAAATTGTTAAGAATAGCATTTTTGCGTAAACCTCATAGTTTTCCAGGAAAGTATATGGAAAGTACTATGATGGCCATATTTTTCTTTCTTAAACTTACCACCAATCAAACATAGGTAAAAAATATTCGAATGGGAAATAAGTGATCTATTGTTGCCTCCAAAGAATGTGAACGAATTTTTGAGGTATTTTTTTAATAGTGTATGTCAAGTTAGCCCAGATTCTTCGACTTAAATATGCTCAATTGGCTCACTGAATGTGCAAGAAATATAGTAGGCGATTGAATTATTAATATTGACAATTTTTGTATCTTGCTGAAAGTTTAATAAAATAATAAGACACGTCGATGGTCAGGACAAGGAATTTTAAAAATTATTGCTGTTGTTATAATTATGTACTATTTTTAATAAAGGTGTTTCTCTCTCTAGTAAGACTAACTCTTTTTTCTTAGTTTTTTTTGCAATCTTCTGTAATTTCTTATATTGGCCTAAATCTCTGGTTCAAAAAACAATGAATATGTTTGAAATATGATTTGATTTTTTAATGAGAGATAATATCTTTATTTGGACAAACGTAAGTACATTTAAAACAAAAACAAATTATGTCTTGCCTTTGTTTCTCATTTATTACTTGGTGAAACATTATGTTAATAATAGGTAGTCGATTAAACATTCACTTTGTTCGTTTCACTTAAATTTAATCAAAAACAAATGAATTTAAATAAAGGTTAGTTTGGGCTTTTGACCATCGGTCTTTGTGCCTTGACTTTAGTTTATGTAAAAAGAAGAAATAGAATTTTTAAAATTTTCTAGGTGGTTCTACTAACTTATTTCAAATTTCTAGAAGTTTACTAACTTTTTTTTAAATACTTCGTTTTTAAAAACAGCCTTCTTAGTAGGTTTGCCAATGAAGTACTCATATGTTTTTATTTCCTCTTTTGTACTATTTACTAGTTTATCCAAACAAAATTCTCCAGTAATTTCTGAAATTTCATAGTTTCAATTAAAACACGATATGTTTGTTTTACCGCTATACTTTTATATAGGATTACACAGTGACAAAAGTTTTGACTATTAGCTAGTCATTATAAAACTATAAAAACTTCTAATTTGATGACTAGCTTATGGTCATATTAAACTAGAAAAACTTCTAGTTTAATAATAACTAACTTATAGTCGAAACTATAGTTTTTCTGTAATTCTAAAATATTATAGTGGTAAAATAAAGTTATTATGTTCTAATTACTACTCATTCAAGATGTACCACAAAGTAAACGCCTACTACTCTAGAGGTCATGAGAAAAATATAAGAAGTTTTATAATTCTTATAATACTTTAAGCCATAAAATCAAAATGAAAAAAGAATCGCAAATATATGATTAATAAATAGCATAATATGTAGCTTATTTTCAAGACACATGAAAAAATATATCAAGAATATTGTGGATTATGTGTATTCTTACACGCTTGTAGATTGGGTCGACAGGGAAATTCCAGATCCAGATACTTGTTAAATTTAACAATCTTGGTAAGAATTTAGTTTCACTAAAAACTGCCAAGAAATTAAAGGGGACTGGCATACAAGGACCTCACTGCCGAATAACGAACAATCCAAAGCATACTTAATAAACATAGAAAACGAGCGCTGGACTCTGGACAACGAACTTTTATTATTGGTAACTCATTAAATGAGAGAATTTATTCCATCGATGATTTAAATGCCGATCCTGACTTCTCTTCGCAATTCGAAAATATCGTATCAACCAACGATGGATCAGTGCTTTAGAAAAATCAACAGAGTACTGAAATTATTGTCTGAAATAGACTATAACTTATTTATTAGCAGCACTGAAAATAAAGTATCCAGGGAACCAAGTAAATTCTGGAAATTTATCAATACTGTTCGCAACGAATCATCAGTTCATCATCGCAATATGCAATATGAAAATAAAAAACTTTCTTCGCCACCTGATGTCTTAAATGCTTTTGCAACGCATTCTTTCAAATCATATTGTGAACCTTCAAAATCCAACTCTAGTGAAATTTATGACAAGTCAATCAATGCGCTTGAATATCTATTATTTCTACAATTAGTACCGACGCCGTGATTGCACTTGCAAAATTGGGTAATAAAGTTAGCGCAGGTCCTGATGGTGTATTTGCTTTAATCCTTAATGATTGCCGTTATATCTTAGCTACACCCTTAAAGCATATTTTTAATTTATGTATTACTTAAAAAAAAGTGCACGAATTATACCTTTTTTTAAATCACGTAATAAAAGTGAAGTGTCGAACTATCGACCTATTCTTATTATTTCTAACATAGCTAAGTGTTTCGAGCTGATAATTTGTAAATACATTAATCCATACGTATATAACTAACTGTCTTCGAAGCAACATGGTCAATTTCTTTCTAAACATATTGATAAGCGCACTCAGGTTGATGTATATCTTAAGCTTTTGATAGAATCGATCATAAATTGCTTTTAAATAAATTAAAACTTTTGGGATTTTCTCCTAATTTTTGTGATTTATTCAATAACTGTCTATCGAATAGATCTTTATTCGTGGAATATAGAGGGTTTAAGTCAAGACAATTTACTACAGTTTCCGGTGTTCCACAGGGCTCTAACTTTGGTCCGGTGCTATTTAATTGTTTTATAAATGATATAGCTGATAATGTTGAACTAAATATCTTAATGTTTGCAGATGATGTAAAAATATTTGTTCCTATATAAACGATGATTGTCGAACTCTACAACGTAACTTGGATCAAATAGTACAATGGTGTCAAGATTATGTTTCCCAGGTCGACACTTTTAAAGATCTGGGAGTGCGATCTAAATTTTAATTTGCTTGATCAATACAGAACACATTTTTAACCTACACTCCTTAGAAAGTCGGCGCAAATCTCTTTCAGTAACCCGCTGCATAAAATACTTAATAATTAGATTGATTGCTCTGAGCTGCTTATTCAGTTGATTATTCATATACCAAGTAATGTAAGAAGTAGCCGCTTTTTTTGCTTACCAATACCAAAAAACAAATACTATGTTAAAATCATCTATATATGTAATGTGAGCTACCTATAATCAAATTGTAGCCAAATATCCTGATGTCGATATATTTTAATGTAAATCTTCTAGAGCATTCTTTAATCTGATTATTGGCCAATATTATGTTTAAAGTTAATGCTTGTTGCGCTACACTCTTGATGGAAACAGATATTATTATTAGGTGGAGAATAACACTTGTTTTGTTCCATATTGTTTTTATTTTCAGTTGCCTGACACGTGTTTCGGTCTTCGCAGACCATTATCAAAGTTAAAACTCAGTTTTAACTTTGATAATGGTCTGCGAAGACCGAAACACGTGTCAGGCAACTGAAAATAAAAACAATATGGAACAAAACAAGTGTTATTCTCCACCTAATAATATTATGTTTCTCTATTATCTCTATTATGTCATTAAATTTTCATTTTAGTTATGGATTATTTGTTTGCTCATTACACATGTATTGTATTGTATTTTAATTTGTTGAACCATCACTATTCATATCAAACTTATTGGAATTCAAAAAAAAATGTGATGCAAACCAAGTGTAATTTAATTAAAACCTTCAACAATAATAGTTCTAAATAATCACTGGCTCCTGATTAAATTTGACATCATTTGTTAGTACTAATTTATTAAGTTATCACCATTAACGATTTTCGGTACTCTATTAAGAAATTGCTGGTTTATAGGATTTGGATTTGTTAGATTTTCTGGTAGTTTTAGATTTTTTTTCGGCTTTATGCCACACGATCTATGGATTTTTCCTCACGTTTTGAACAATATTTATAGTAAGTTTTTCTTCCCAATAGCTTGTATTGTAAAGTTCGTATTCTTTTTGATGAACTGGATTTTTAGTACTCTTTATGTGCATTATTTTTTAATTTAATTAGAAGTTTTACATTTTCTGTAAGCCATGGTTCTTTGTTTCTATTACATGATACTTGCTTTTGTAAGTGCCCAAATATTGTCTAGAATATAGCTATTAAATAATCTTAATTTATTACCAACGTCGTTGGTCATCTATGGTAGCTTATTAATAGCGTTATTAAATATATGGTAATCAAAATTTAGAAATCTCTGTACATAGCTATTTCGGTATCTTTTTATGACCAGGAATAAAGAAATTGTCATAAATAAATTCTTAATGCGATAAATGTAGGTTCCACAGTTTATGGGATTACGATTAGTAAATATGACGTCAAAAAGTGTGAATGTATTTAAGATTGTCAGATCGCGATCCCCCGGAAACCTATCCCATGCAGAAGGCCAGTGTACTAGTGGATACCTGAATTGGTGAGTCTAAGAGTGGACTTCGATCTGGATCGGCTTCTTCGAGAGGCAGAGGAAGCTAGAGTGGAGCTCAAGACGGCAATAAGGCAAAGTAAAGAGGACGCGTGGCGAGAGCTGATCAGGGAAGTGGAGGCGGACCCCTGGGGATACCCTTACAAAATCGTGCACCTAACTCAAACCCGAGCTTCCTGGTTCTGGGGGGAGTGAAGACTATAATAAAAACGCTGTTCATTAAAGTTAATACGCCACACCCAAGAATGGACAACAGACTACGCTAAGCTGAAAGATGTCATTAGAAAGCTTCCTAATCGCAAGGCCCCTGGGCCCAGATGACTCAAGGTTCAAGGTGCTCGAGGACATCCTAACCCGATTACTAGAGATGTACAACTCTTGCCTGCGCGAAGGTTTCTTTCCAAAAAGTTATAAGCGGGCCAGATTAGTGATTCTGTCCAAGGCAGGGAGGGACCGTACCAAACCCAATAGGTATAGGCCTCTCTGCCTACTAGACTTTGAGAGCAAAATATTGGAGTCACTGATCGACAGGCTTCAACGATGGCACGACAATGTAAGTGGAATTTCCGACAGGTAGTTCGGTTTTGTACGTGGCGTTCGACTGTGGATGCCATCAGGGAAGTCCAAAGGCTGGCTGACGAGGCTAATTCAGGACCCCTTCGAGCATATTCAACACTCTACCCTGGGTCACCATTTTGGAAGTTATAGCCAGAAGGGGCGCTCGGATAATCGCCATCTACCTCAGCACTCATATGCTAATAGTTGAGGACTCAGGTGAACCTAAACAGATGGTGGTCACCGAAGGGGTCCTTCAAGACTCCATCTTCTTCACGCCGACAGGGACGGACATTATTAGCTTCGTTGACAACATACAATTATGTTAGTTATAAGGCATAGAAACATAGAATCAGTGTGAAACATCGCAAGCGCCGCGTCATTCGCAATATATACGTGGATGGCGGCCTCACTATTGCTATTGAGAAGACAGCCGCTGCCTGGTTACGCAGAAGGCGCTGGTCCTGTTATAGAGGAAATCTTGGAATCACCCTTGAGGCCAACCCTGCTTATAACTCACACGTGCTGCTGGCCTAGATGGAGGCCGCTAAAAACAGAAGCTAACATAACCAGGCTCCTAGCTAACACTGGAGGCCCTGCTTATCGTCACGACGAAACACGGGTAGGCTAAGAAGAGCAATGAGTCCTGGCAATATCAAAATTGTCAGAGCATACAGGATAATCTCAACTGATGCCGCGTAGGTTCTGGCGTCGGTCCAGCCCGTGGACTTGACCCTCAGAGGGAGAGCGATAAATTACCGCATGCATAAGTAGGGAATCCCAAACGAGTGGCCCGCACGAGGATATTAAAATTTGCTGACCCGCTGGGAAGAGGCTCTTATGGGATGCTGAACGCGGTGCCTCATACCAAAAATCGAAATTTAAAATAAAAAATCCTTGACTAATTTTGAAGAGAAACAAAATGATTTATTATAGAAGACAAAATATTATCTAATCTGATCTTGTCATTCTATTCAAAGGGATGAAATACTTTAGAAGTATCTTAAGCTAATCAATTGATGACTTGTATACGTGAAACTAAATCCTTGTTTAATTCGATCTTCTGATTTGAAAGAAACAACTTAATTTATTATAGTGAAAACTTTTTTATCTAATCCAAACATGTTCTTTTTAAAGAGATAACATGCTTCTGAAGTATCTTTAGCTAATCAAGTGATAACATTCATTTTATTTGCTGCCTTTTGTTTCTAGTTAAAACTGTAATATTCGCCCATCTAGCATTTTTTTAATAAATACTAAACCCTTATCACGAATATTGACGGAATATTTGTAAGATTTTGTGTGAGGCAATTGAATTGTTGGTGATTTTTTTCGTACTCCTATTATCTTTCGTTCTAGAATATCAAATGGCAGAAAAAAATATCGATCAACTGGAAGAGATCATTTGCAAGGATTGAGTACTCGATGTCTTTATTTTGATCTTGCTCATCACTAATCATTTCGTAACATTATCCACCATACTCGCCAGATCTCAATCCTCCAGACTTCTTCCTATTCCAACGACTCAAACTCGCTTTGAAAGGAAAGAGATTTGACGATATTCCTGACATCCAATGAAACGTGACGAGGCTTTTGAACTCCATCCCAAAAGAAGCCTTCTTGAGAAGTTTCTAGGACATGTATAGCAGATCTCAGCGGTGCATAGTTATATTTCGAAATTAACTTTCGTTAATATTTCATCTACGTTAATGTTATGGGATTATTCACCGAACTTTATTGTCAAAGTTGTTGTAGTTCAAATTTATTAATTTAATTATTTTCAAATTTTATTAGTAAACAGTTGGGATGTATTTTTAAAATGCCCATTCACCGTAAGTGCATTAATTTGAGGTAACTTATCCACTAAATATTTAAAGTAATGAAAATTAACTGAGCACCCATCTCATAAAGGTATTATATATAATATAATACAGCAGCGAATATTACGAACTCCCCGCACATTTTAATATGCCATTGTTGTAGTGTATTACGTAATTCATTAGCGCCTCAAGGCTGAAACTTGTGGGCGATTGCTGCATTATGTCCGGACACGAAAACTTATTTCGACTTGAGCGTGTGTGACGCGATCCGAGATGTGGGACGGATTTCGTGTGGGTGGTTGAATCCATCGATTTGAACGGACCATAACAATGAAAATGCACCACTGCGGCCAATAAACCAAAACAAAAGCCGATCACGTATTTGTACACGTGGCATTTCGAATTATTAACTATGACTTAGACCTTGTTAAAAAATAATAATTATTCAAATGATTTAAATAAAAAATAAAATTATCAATTATTTTTGTTATGAAATTTAAAAAAAACAAGTTTAAACATCACATTAAATTAATTAAAAAGTTAATTAGCTTTCACCACGGATTAATTAATGAGAATGAGAATATAATGCACCGTATCATATTTTTTATAATTTGTTCATATAGCCTATGTACGAGGGTGAATCAAATACAAACCGGAATAATAATAATATCGATATCCAAAAGGGAACGAAGAAACACAATAATTATTATAATTATACATGGTAATACTATTCACAATAAAGATGTTTTCTCTCTCTCTCTAATAATAATAAACCCATGTTTAATTCACTGTATTTGACTTTAACACCAAGAGGAAGAAAAGGTCTATTAAACTTAATTAAAAATTCACTATGTTTAAATTTTACCACAAAGTAAATTGAGTTACAAATTAATTTCTTGACTGCTTAAAATAATTTAGTTTCTTCATTTGTATTTTTCAAATTAATTTCATAAGTGCTTAATTTAGTGTCTTCATTTGTATAAAAATATGAAAATATTCCATATAGATCTTCAACAAAGATATTACTTATAATATAAAACAAGGTTAACATTAATTTTTGATTATGTCGAGTATATTACCCCCTGTGACCTTGAGCGGAGCGACAAAACCAACCCCCTCTTAAAATATGCGTAATGCGTCATAGGGAGTTTCGCGTTCGGGGGGCGGCTTACGTGCCGGAATACGCAAAGCTTTTTAATGGGGGGCCATAAATATGGGCCAATGTCGCGCCATCGGAATTACCACTCGTAAAAGTGTTTATTAAGTGGTCTTCCGGATAATTCCCTCGTAACTGCGTGTGTGTGTGTGTCGCCTCGTCTGGGATAACTGGAGCCCCTCATTTTATAATATACAACAAATTGGATAAATAAAGAACGGGGAGAGTGGAAAAAGGCCCTTTTATGAAGGCACTCGTTACTGCTATCCTTACGAAAAGGTTTTTTTCTTAATAACAAAAACCTGTTTTCGAGTAAATTGTAAAAAATAAAGACGTTACCTTTAATATCAAAGAATAATTTCATCTAAAATTATAATTTGTACTGGGAAAAAAACTAATATAATTAAAATATTACAAATTCTTTTATTTTAAAAAGTTAAAATAATGTTATTCTTTGAGTGGTTAAATATATTCGATTCATTAAATTTATTGTTGCTGAATTAATTATGGTGTAAAAGTTGAAACTGCAGCTATAAATGTTGAAGGGCGTTCAAGATCTAATCCCAGTTAAGAAGTTAAGATGAATTAATTATGATTTTTGTTATATAATTAACGTCTTTAATTTAAGTCATTCATAACAAGTTGACTGAATCAATTATTACAATTGAAACTACACAAATAAATTTGTGAAGAAGTTGTTAGTGTTTTCAATACAATTTCACTATAATAATCTCGAGAAATACATTTATTTTAATGTACTGTACAAAAATTAACATCATATGTGGTTTTATCATAATTTTTGCCACGTACTAGTGTTACTACACTTTCGTAGTAAGTAAATTTTCCTCGGAAGTGCACGCCAAGGCACTATGTTTACGAGTTTTTGATGAAGTTTGGAGTTGCTTACGTTTCGTATCTCTTTCACTCCTTGCATCTTTAAATTCAATATCCGTAAAAGGGTGGAATTTTATGTTGGAATTTGAAACTGTTCGTGCATTCTTTTCGCGTTCTTTTTGTAAAGTACGAACAGTATTATACAGATTCCAAGCCACTACAAATATAATACTGCGGAAATAATGATATTTACAATATTATTGCAATTATTTTTCATTTATTCTATAATATTAAAATAAAACAACACAGTTTACTAATTAATTATTAATAAATCACTAAAAACCTTTCTTCGCAAATTTTATTTAAATTCACAGATATGTATTGAATTTCCTTTCTTCACAAATTTTAACAAAATTTGTTAACAAAGGTTTTTAGTGCTTTATTATTTAATCAAGTTTATCTTCACGTAACTCACAAAAATCAAAACACAGTTTACATTTATTGTTGAACACTGCAACATGTTTCGAAACACAGTGGCTTCATCAGGTATCCGTCTCATCAATTCAAAATTTAATAGATGCATTTTCTTTTAATAATATTTAGATCTAAAAAACATTTAAACAAGTTCGTCATTAATTCAATTCAATTCAATTAATTGCGACAGTTGGTAAAGTACTTAGCATATTTAGTACTTTATCATTATTATACCTAGTATGTTACAAAATAACAAAGTTGTAACCATATTATTAAATCCTAATAAGGTCAATATCTATTGTTAAAACCATTCGATACAAAAATACACTTATATGTATATTTATATTTTCGATCAAGGCGCATTTTATTGTGTCGCCTAATGCACTTTTAATACCCATCATACACCTCCTACTTTTCGTGATTAATTCAAGTCCTTTCGATTATGGCTGGGCGTAATGGGTGGATCTAATTTCAGTAATGATTCACAAAAGTTGAGATCGGACGTCATAAGGAATAATTACCTAATGGCTCCAATTGTTATCAATGTTAATTATAGGATGACTAATTGAAGGTTCGGTTACCAGAGCACGTCTAATTACGGCGTCTGATTTCCTTTCGGAGCCATCTTGCTAGATCGAATCTACAAAGCGATAATTGGTCGGAGATCCGCACACCTACACAATTTAAAGACGGTGGTATTAAAAAGTTAGCGTGTGAACGTTTGCGTGTGACGATGGAGGAATGCCATTTTATGGACTCGTTGAAATACATTGTATTTTTAAACAGCATGATTATTATCTTGTTATTTAATATTAAAACAGAAGAATGTTAAGAATTCTACTTACTTATACGTGCTATTAAAATAATAAAAAGTTTTCGAGGGAATGATATCTCGAATGCTTTAGCTTTTATCATTTTTGGTAGCAAAGTTATGATTCTGGAAAAAATAAACTGATGGAAGATATTTCAAAGTAACCCTTACTGATAGTAAAGCCAACAAAACTGCATTGCATAAGAGAGGAAGATCATGTGAAGTCGAAAATTTTGTATTTTGAAACAGTTATATTCACACATTGGATAAATAAATAAATGGAAAATAGCAACTAGTTTTTTAATCTTCCAAAATTCAAACCCAACTTTTGGAATCTTCTTTCCAGCAAGTACAAATATATGGTAAACTCCACCATCAGTACTACTTGGTACAGCCTTCATTTCTTCATTCTGATTACTAAGATTCTTCCAGTTGTTTTGATATTTGATCTTTAAAGTTTTAAAATTCTCTTCTTTTTGGCACGTGTACTTGAAATAATATATGATGTAACAAGTTAATTGATTGAATTTATAAAGCATGTAGGTAATCATTTTTCAAGTTGTTTCTATGATAAAGATATGTATAATAATACTCTCCAAAATTTTATATATTCTAAAAGATCTATTTGTTTTTATATATTACTATAAATCATCATTTGCCATCTACACAATCAGAATTAAGACATAAATATAGTTGTTTCAATCTAATCCATATTTTATATTACATTACTATCTGAAAGGCATTTTCCCCACAAAGAGGATAAAATCTTCTTCAACTCAAAATTTTTTCTCTGAAAAAAAAAATGTGTATCAAAAGCTACAGAATTGTTTCCAACATATTTATGTTTATGTTTATTAGTCTATAGCTTCCTTTCCAAAAAATACAAACGAATATACACAAATATTATGCAAAACGTACAAAAATTTTGGATGGATGAAGCTGGGCGGAATTCATACAATTGCAATAATCTTCCACTCTAACCCTTGTTTTTGTCCATGATGCTGAGGGAGCAAATATCCTCTTTCTATCCAAATTCTTCTATAAATACTTTTATTTACTTTTTTGGCCCCTTTTTAGAGGAAACTTTTTAGCTGTTTATGTTAGCATGACATATATATTGTGCCTACCTATTTTTTGTTTAAATTCTCATATAATAAAACTGGGCAGGTAGAATCTGCTGTTACAGATAAAGACAATAATCGATGTATAATAATACCTGCGCATCTTATGATTGGTGGCGTCAAGTATATATATATATATATATATATATATATATATATATATATATATATATATATATATATATATATATATATATATATATAGTGGCACAGCTAAACAATAATAAAAAATCCATCCTTCTGTTAAGTTCTACTAGAAGTGTAAACCGCTTGAACCAACATACAGCGAGTTGCCAGATAATAATATTTTATTTAAGTATAGACATATCTCATTTTTTTGCATTTTTGTCAATTTTTTATATCTATATTGATTGAATCCCAAGTATTTTCCTGTTTTTATCAATGGCTCAAAATTACTAGAATGAGGTTTTGGTTGCCTCAACAAGATTTCATAATCGGGTCTTCCAAGATCTTTACAGTCATACAGATGTTGACTTTTAACATGAATTCTTCAATCATTGAATTGGTTTCAAATAACTTTTAAACTTCAACATCGATTGGATCGTGAGTTTCTGAATCCTACTGAATTTTTAGATCTAGCAGAGCAAGTAATAAAGAACGTTTATTCAGGTTCCACAATGTTTCTACAATCGAGTGATTTTAACTTTTATCATAAATGATAACACAAGTTCACAAATTCGGGTCAACTTTTGTACCCGAGCAGAAGAGGACGATTCTTAACGTTACTTGATGCCCTGAACTCAGATCTTCAATCCGTGTGTCAAGATCGGTTCTAGTTTTCGAATTCGCGCATGTTGTCAGCACTTCGCTCTAATAACGGCTAACATTTGACCATGTTGCATTAAACATCATTTGGAACTTGTTTTTGTGCAGTGAATTTGCTTCGAAACATGTGAAAATGCAGAGTCAACGTTGCAAAGTCGATTCAAAGTGTTTTTGTTACGTTTGTGGGTGTTATATTCTCGGAAAAACCATGATAAATGCACTCAAACATCCGTATTTACAGTATTTTGGTTTTGCTGTAGTAAACACTAACAAGCCATGGGTACCGAAATTGATCTGTAACGCGTGAAGAACAAAGCTGTAAAAGTGGTCACTTAGTGAAAATGTATACTTTTCATTTTGTGTGCCAACGTTATGAGGAGAACAGAAAAATCCTGGAGATGATTGCTACTTTTGCTCGATAAATGTCGTCGGTATAAATGCAAAAAACTAGCACAGTATAAATATCCTGACGTATCATCAGTGTCAAAATTTACCACAAGAATGGAGCTCGAATGTCCCTCAAGATACATTTTCTGCATTCACATCTTGATTTTTTTCTACAAAACTTGGACGACACGAGACACCAAGATATACCAAGGATTTTGGGACGAAGGCATTATGAACGACTACTGTTGGACCCGAACGCATGAAACAGATCCCAAGCAGTAAAAAAGACTCAATTCAACCTCTGTTCATTTCTGATCTATACTATGGCCATTAATTGTCAAAAATAGTTAAACAATAATTTATTTAATATATCGAAGATTAGAACCAATTTAAAAAAACGGACTGCTAATTTGGATTCAGTCCCCTAATTTATCTTATAAACAGCTTTTCGTTGCTCAGATTCATAACCATATATATATATTCTCCCTCTCTGGAGGTGAAGAAATTTCTGCCTTTTCTTACGCCTGAATTAGAGATAAGCAGTTTATTATCTATTATCCAAGTGCAAAGCTAGGCATATCTATCTTCACCTACACAGGTGCAGTATAAATTTAAACTTAACAAATCAGGGACGATATCAATTTTATTATCAACCCTGGACGCAGGGTTGATAATAAATCATTTCTAGATCCTATGAAGTGTGATCAGCTTTAACTTTCAATTTATCATCGGTAGTGAAGGTATTATCAATATAAGTACAACCCATAGGATTTAATAAACATATATCAAGACCTCTTATGTCAACACTGAATTTAACATATCTTTCCTTTATAATTCAAGATAAGTTGAGAAGAAATATAATTAGGTTTCACATGGGATAGAACCAATTTTGAGACAGAATCGATTGTCTCACTTTTAAAGAAGTCTACGTGCCCAATTGGTGCGCCATTTCTTATGTCACATATTTCATAAAATAACTCCACATAAATTAGACAAAAATAGCCACTAACAATGGCAAGAATATTGCCTTAATGGTAATAATCACTTGCTGATCATCATCGGATTTAGGACATAATGGTTTGAGTGGAAGAACACTGCTATGTGAATCTAAAGTTTTTTTGTATATTTTAGGACATGTAAAGTTAATAAACTGAAATAAACTAAACTATGTAGAATAGTCATGTCAAGCAAGCTTTCACACAATTGCTTGTTTGTAGGTAAAAATAGTGCGCGATTACAAACGTAAGGCGCCGGCAATTGACAAGGAACAATTTACAAAAAAAACGGTCGCAAATGGTCAATCATTACAAAATGCAGCTCGTGAGTTTGGATTGACGTATTCATCATTGCGGACTCATTGCTGTGTGCATCGAAGCGCGTTGGTACTAGATCAAAAGTCGTGAACCAAAAATTGTTGACAGCAACATTTGATGTAGTAGGAGGCGGAATAGATGTGACCAACGTTACCAAACAATTCAATTTGAAATAAAACTACACAGTTGAAAGGGTTTCACGTTTATTATTGAACATTGCATATTTCGCCACCAGTGGCTTCATCAGGAAGATGATCAATTTTAGTTACGCGCAAAACATTGCATCGATCAAACAAAGCACCAAGGTTGGCATTATCGTTATTCTATTGTTTTTATTTATTCGTATATTTTCAATACTTTTGTACAGTTCTTCAACCAAGAACAATAAGCTACATTGATGAGATATTTGCTGCAGTCAGCTGAAATGTTCTACGGGCTGACGACACGAAATCTTCGCAGACTTCCTTACGGTTTTTCAAAAAATCTTAACCTGACGTGTCAGAAACGAGATGGCCAGTATTCTTTCATTAAACGCCGGAAAAATTTGTAACTGTGCAAGCCACTAGGTACTAGCTTAGCTCAAGCATTAGCATTCAATAAATTCAATGTAGAACGTCGATTACAATTGTGGTTGTAGTGTTTGTCACGGGAAATAAATCACCACCATTTTTTTTTATTTCCCACGTCTCATGAGTCCAAATTTTTGCGTGGTGCACTGAACGGTTCTCGAGCGAATGATTCTGGGTAGATGACAAAGAAAACATTCATGAGTTTCTTAGATCATTTTCAAGCAACTGCCTATTCATCCCCCTGAACCCAATTCTTCTATTGATAGACAATCATGAATCGCAAACTTCGAGAGAAGCGTTGCACTTTTGCATCGACAATGCTATTTATGTGGTGTCATTTTCACTAATTTGCACGCACAAAATGCAGCAATTGGATTGTTTTTGGACAATTTAAGAAGGCCATTATAGTACCATGCGATGATATAATCATAACCATCTTGGCGGAAATTGTGAAAGAACTATTCATTCAAGCATTTTCTCATTCGAATAATGAAGAAGGCTTTCTCTGCACTGATGTCTACCCGTCAAATTCGAAAATATTCATGGACAGTGATTTTACAACATGCACTGTCACCGTTCATTCTCCAGCGCTAAGCGCAACTGAGATGAATGTTAGTGCAGAATGTGTTGTTGGACTTGAAATGCCGCAAAGTGAAATCGATGGTGTCGACTAAGAAGTTTTACCATTTCTGAAAGCACCGCAGACGTGGTAAAACACAAATAATAACCACTCCCTAAATGGTGGAAAAACTTCTCCCCAAAGAATTAATCAAAGATGTGGTCAAGGTCGGGGTGGTGATCGCGGATCTACTCCCGATAACACACCAACAACATCGGATGTCTTACCATCCACGAATGGATGGTGGTGGTCGTGGACGTGTACATCCAAAAAAAGTATCTTCTTCATCGGATAATGATTATGACCATCAGATTAATTCCCTCAATTCCATGAAGTGTGACACATCAGCTTCCAAAGAGTCAGTATGAAGGGCATAATCAATATCGGTACAATCCAAAAGATCCACTTAACTGATATCAAGATTTCTAAATTAACAATGAGTTTGGTATCATTTTCTTTAATAATTCAGAAGAAAATTAAGTATCTCTTCTAAAAATTTACTATGGGGCATATTATGTTATCTTCAGGATATCTTTTACAGATCATGTAGATAATAATACGAGAGTTACCTTTTGTATTTTTAAAATGGATGATTTAACAACTAACGTCCCTAGAAGTATTTATAGTTTTTTATTTCCCAATTGTTGTCATAAAGCTCTGATGTAATGACCATTTAGACATTTTGAATGCCTATTATTAATAGCAACAATAATTATTTGAGTCATGACTTATTTCAACCCTAACTTTTGTAGTCTTTTTCAGAGGGCACAAATATTTGATAAACTCTACCATCAGCACCTCCTTGTGTTGAAGTATCATAATACTGCCTATATTTCCTCTTCCTAAATCAGTCCAGTTGGATTTTTATCTTCCTATTTCTTTAGTTTTAAGCTTTTCTTCCTTTAGGCGCATGTGGGTTACGCAGTTTTTGCATTGCTCTAATCTTGATGATGTCTCTCGGTAAAACCCAATTATCTCTACTGCCACTAAATTAACATCAACAGCTCTGTTTAATCCATTGCGTTCTTATACAATTACTGGATCATAATATTCATCAGTTGTAGCTAATTCTTTCAAAAATTTATTCCGAAAATATTTGCATGTACCCTAGAAAAGTCTTCCTTCTTAAATTCCTAAGATAATTTATACCGATAATAATATGTATGTATATATGCCTAAGATGTAGTTAATCACTAATTAAAAATATTCAGATATAAGTCAAACCAATTGGTAAACCCTGATATACACCAGTTCCATGTAAAATTTATCATTATCGTGGACTAAATTACATCATGGATCAACATTACGTTGAGAACCAGATTTTAAAACCACACATAAAAAAACTAAACAGAATCACTTTTAAATCAAATTGGGTAAAGTAGAACACTTGTTTTGTTCCATAATTTTATTTTCAGTTGCCTGACACGTGTTTCGATTGGTTAGGATCATTTTCAAAGTTAAACTGTTTAACTTTGAAAATGATCCTAACCGATCGAAACACGTTTCAGGCAACTGAAAATAAAATTATGGAACAAAACAAGTGTTCCACTTTACCCAATTTGAAAATATGGTTCCATCAAGAAAGTAGCGCAACAAGTATTCAGTACACTTTTAAATCATCCAACAATACTGTATTTTGACACAAGAATCCATTACGCCTCGAACTCGAACTCACTTGTGACAGCAGAGTCAACATCTTGAAAGGAATCTTTTATCGTTTGGAAGACAAATCTTTCAATTTGGTTCTAAAAATCAAAACAGAATTTTAAATATTGCTTGGATAGATCCATACAAAGCTCTTGAAATTATAAAATGAACAACTATCTTAAAATCTTTAACAGTTACTTTCTTTGGAAGTTCTAAGAAACCAAAAACTCTTACAATTATTACAAAAGTTAATACAACTATCAGCTGTAACTTGAGAAAAAATAAAAATTTTGAAAGCAAAATTTCAGAATTAACTAAAAATTTGATAGTACCAACATACATTTTATTGAACAAACCCTATAATTATCTGTCAAAATGACAAGTCATTCAAAATAGTGTCATATAAAATGAGCAAAAATAAGCTAGTAATAGCCAAAATATTGCCCAAAAAGCTAAAATATATTGCTGATGAGGATATTATCGTCCAGTGCAATAACACCACGTAAACTCCGCCCACATGTTCCTTGCTCTAAATTGTGAAGTATATTGTAAATTTATATTAATTCTTAGAAACATTTTTAAAGTGAACATGTAAGGTTAAATCAATAAATAAATAATTATTTAGTTGTTTTTATATTTTCGTATAATTTTAATAATTTTTAGAAACATCGTTCCTTACTAAAAACATATTCCGAATTATTATATAAGCAACGAAACTGTGCTGGTAACATTACAATTATAATCAAAACAAGAAATGTTTTTTTCCTGAACTGTACTTACTTCTAGTGAAGTCAAAATAGGTAATTAATTGTCAGCATTTTGCAGAATTTTGTCTTAGCAAAAGTCTTTCATTTACA
Organism: Ontholestes murinus; assembly: GCA_963969525.1. Taxonomy (NCBI): domain Eukaryota; kingdom Metazoa; phylum Arthropoda; class Insecta; order Coleoptera; family Staphylinidae; genus Ontholestes; species Ontholestes murinus. The sequence continues at coordinate 7,796,597 of OZ018392.1, forward strand.
TTTAAATACAAATTTCAACATTATTATATGATATGTCTCCGTTTGTCAAAAACTATCATCAAATCAGTTCAGCGAAAATTTTGTTGAAAAATTAACCAATAAATTTGTAATTATTAGACTTTTTATTAACAATGTTGACCTCACTAAATGTACTGAACATCACGTACAATATAAATAGCATCGAAACTTCTGGTTCGTCAAAGGAAGAAAAAATTAAGTAACAAAAATGTTTGTTTTTTCGTTTCTTATCGCACCCAAGCATCTATACATCGAAATTGGATTGTTCTTGGTGACCATGCTCAGACTTAATGTTATTTAAAGAAATGAATGAAAACTTATTAACGATTTAGACTCAATTCTTTTGGAACTATAAGTCTGGAAAAAACGTTGCTAGAAATTTCTTGAAATATGGAAGAAATATTCCAGCAAAATTTATTAATCTTCGATGAAAGTTTATTATAATTTGTACTGGAAATTTTAAAATATTCTAACCAAAGAAAAATTACTCTGAAAATATGATTAAAGAAAAAAAATTGAGAAGAAAATTTTTCAAATCATTTTAGAAAATTGTAGAACTTAACAAGGAAAATGCTAGAAGAGGTTCGAAGTAAGTTTTAATGTTATTTAAAGAAATTAATGAAAACTTATCAACGATTTAGACTCAATTCTTTTGGAACTATAAGTTTGGAAAAGAAGTTGCTAGAAATTTCTTGAAATATGGAAGAAATGTTTCAGGAAAATTCGTTAATCTTCGATGAAAGTTTATTATAATTTGTATTGGAAATTTTTAAATATTCTAACCAAAAAAATTACTCTGAAAATATTATTAAAGAAAAAAAATTAAGACGAAAATTTTTCAAATCATTTTGGGAAATTGTAGAACTTAACAAGGAAAATGCTAGAAGAGGTTCGATGTAAGTTTTTAAGTTAGGAATTAAAATTCATGGGAAGTTCTAGAAAACAAGACGAGAGCAGAAAAAAATTCTAGATATGTAAAATAAGGAAAAAATTTTGTTACGAAAAATGTGGGTAGAGTGCCTACTCATGGGTTATTGGTTTGTGGGTTCGAACTCCAGCCGAAAGATAGATTCTAAAAAAGAATTTACCATCCGAACCCATTGATGTTTGTGTGCGTCTTAGATTTACAAATTTCGCTTTCAATCACCATTCCCTAATGCAAAAATCTTGTCTAACATGCTTCTTTTCGAAAAATAGAAATGTATAAAATTTTGCTATCAAAATAAACAATTAATTTATTTTGAAGGAAACAAAATTATATTTGTTTAGTTCATAGCATTAAGAGTTTAGACAACACATCATTATAAACTAAAGTTGCTATCATGTCTTTATAACATCCATAATTCTCATAAAATATTTCTTGGTATAATACAATTTTGTCACATTAGAAGATTAGAACTAACTGACTTTGTTTCATATTTTTATATTTTCTTCTTCTTTAAGTGCTCTAGATGTTGGCAACTGCCATCTTTGTAATTGTTTTTAAGATCTTTCAATTCTGTGCCTCGTGAAGGAGATCATCAGCGTCCATACCAATTCATTGCCGTAGATTCTGTAGCCAAGACAGTTTTATGCGTCCTATCCACATTTTTCCTTCTATTTTATCATTTAGAATCAGGCATAGGAATTCATATCTAAGTCCTCAGCATAGGTGTCCGAGATATTTGATTGTTTGTAATACAAGCCTATGCTGTTGAGAATTTCTTCGTTACGGGTTCTGCCAGTCTACGGAATTTTAAGTAGCTTTCGATAAATCCACATTTCAACCACTCCTCTGAGATCGCAGCTGTGAGTAGACCGGAACCACAGGTCTTTTCTAGTTTAAACTCAAGCTGTTTTTTTTTTTTAAGTACAAGAATAAGTGTGCTCTCTTTCAATATCGGCGCACTTGAAATAAAATATCTCTGAACACTGAAAACCAAGTGGCGGCTCTTATTATTTCTCAATAGCAATGAACATCGAGTGTTTTATGTAAAAGCATAAATTCCGACGATAAACGCAGTCGGCCAGCAGCAGTTGAGCCACTGAGTTTCGATCGCGCCGAATAAACCCGATCTATTTCCAATTGATTACGTAACCCAATTCTAGCAGCACGCCAAATCAATTGACGGCCTGCAATATTAATTAACTAATTATAACAGGCGGTTTTATATGCACAACCCACAGCAACGTGTTTATTTTACATCATCTGATATGCAAACAAGGTCAAATCTAACAGTAATATCGACGTAACCGCATGCTGATAACAGAGCTGTGAGTTATAGTAATGGAAAACGGTAATAGGCATGTAACATAATGAATCATGAATATGATAAATTGTTTTATCGTGTTTTTAATTTTGAACGTTTAATAACTAATAAAATAAGTACTGTATAAAGAAATTAAGTGAATCCAAACACATTTTGATGTTAACAATTGGTATTTATACAGTAAGTACCAAGAATTAATTAGTTCCTTTGTGAAAACAATTACAACAACATTGATTTTAATTTTTAGCCCAGAAAAAGTAAAGTTTAACTTCTTTTTCCTCATATAGAAATAACACAATTTACGCTATGTTTCACTGTTCAAACAGTGAAACCAATTTCTACAAAATGTTTCACCACGAGCTATATGAGAAACCAATTCAAGACAAATTCTTTTTCCTCGTTTCCCCCTCTCATATTAGTTGCAACCTTGTTAGGTACTCCACTATCTTCAAAAATTTGTTTCATTTGTTGAATATGTTTGGATCATATGTGCTTCAAAACAACATTTTAGTCATTTCTACCAACACTGACTATAATTAATCAACAATAAAACATTTCATTCGGTTTTTCTAAAATTCCTAAATTGATATTGAAAAGCTTTCACCCTTAGTCCTTCAAAATCTGGAGACCTAATCGACATAAACGTCCATTGTATAATATCGTAAAGTGAAAATTCAACCCAATTTTTGTGTATTATAATTACTCATATTAAAAACTAGACTAATTATCATCCCTATTAAAATTTTTATCACATCCTACATTTAACAAAATAATAAATAAAGTTTGACGTTCAATTAGGGATAGCTAATAAACCATCCATATTTATAACCGCAATAAAAACTCATCGGGAGTAATGTTTGGCCAGTATCGAGTGGACGGTCGTAAACTCCTTCCCGAATTACTTTGACGTGTCGTCAAAATTTTATTCCGCCATCATAAATTCGGGACGCATCGGTCACAAAGTAAGACATAAACATCCTCTAGGAGTTATTAAAACTCGCCCACGATTGCTTTCAGCGCGTGAGTTTTCCTTTTTCTCTACAATTTGTCCTTTACGTACGTGTAATTTCCCGTTGTTCGCGAAATAAAATCCAGGTTATGGTGCACTCCTTCGAGCGAAAATATAAAGTCGTTTGAAGATTTTAATTAAAAATATTGCTATAAATTACGGGTCTGGATGGCATTTATTAAAGTGTAAAACGGCTCGAGTGTAGCTTAAATTAATTATAACTCGTTGGAGTGCACTCGGGGAATGTCACGGCTGTTTTTATTAATTTGCGCGCAAAAGACAATAAACAATTTTGCAGAATTGCGCGATATTAAAGACGTAAGCACTTGAAACATAAATATTTCTGTACCAATCAATGAATGTGCTAATTCATTGTGTTACTACCCCATAAATAGACTTTCAATTTCTTATACACGTTTAGGAATGACGTATCTGTAATATCCATTAGAACAATCGACGGACGCTGACTAGAAACAAAACGGCAAGGATTCAAACTTGAATGATCAAAATTGGAAAGTGCATCAGGCGTTTAAAAATAATCTAAAAATATATATTCTACTGAAAAATTAGTCTTTAAATTTCTTAAATAAATTGAGGAATATTATAACTTTAACATCCATTAAAACAATCGACGGACGCTGACTACAAACCAAACGGCAACGCTTCAAACTTGAATGATAAAAAGTGGAAAATGCATTAGGCGATTTAAAAAAATCTTAAAATTTATATTCTACCGGAAAAATGGACCTAAAATTTCTTATACACATTTAAGAATGAGGTATCTGTAACATTCATTAAAACAATCGACGGACGCTAACTAAAAACAAAACGGCAAGGATTCAAACTTGAATGATCAAAATTGGAAAGTGCATCAGACGATTAAAAATAATCTAATAATATATATTCCACTGCAAAATTAGACTTTAAATTTCTTATATAAATTGAGGAATGTCATATCTTCAACATCCATTAAAACAATAGACGGACGCTGACTAAAAACCAAAGGGCAACGCTTCAAACTTGAATGATAAAAAGTGGAAAATGTATTAGGCGATTTAAAAAAATCTTAAAATTAATATTCTACCGCAAAAATAGACTTTAAATTTCTTATACACGTTTAGAAATGACGCATCTGTAACATCAATTAAAACAATCGACGGACGCTGACTAGAAACAAAACGGCAACGCTTCAAACTTAAAAGATCAAAATTAGAAAGTGCATCAGGCGATTAAAAATAGTCTAAAAATATATATTCCAATGCAAAATTAGACTTTAAATTTCTTATATAAATTGAGGAATGTTATATCTTCAACATCCATTAAAACAATTGACGGACGCTGACTATAAACCAAACGGCAACGCTTCAAACTTAAATGATAAAAAATTGAAAATGCATTAGGCGATTTAAAAAAATCTTAAAATTAATATTCTACCACAAAAATAGACTTTAAATTTCTTATACACGTTTAGGAATGACGCATCTGTAACATCCATTAAAACAATCGACGGACGCTGACTAGAAACAAAACGTCAACGCTTCAAACTTGAATGATCAAAATTGTAAAGTGTATCAGGCGATTAAAAATAATCTAAAAATATATATTCCACTGCAAAATTAGACTTTAAATTTCTTATATAAATTGGGGAATGTTATATCTTTAACATCCATTAAAACAATCGACGGACGCTGACTAAAAACCAAACGGCAACGCTTCAAACTTGAATGATAAAAAATTGAATATGCAGTAGGCGATTTAAAAAATTCTTAAAATTAATATACTACCGCAAAAATAGACTTTCAATTTCTTATACACGTTTAGATATGACGTATCTGTAACATCCATTAAAACAATCGACGGACCCTGACTAGAAACAAAACGGCAAGTCTTCAAACTTGAATGATCAAAATTGAAAAGTGCATCAGGCGATTAAAAATAATCTAAAAATATATATTCAACTGCAAAATTAGACCTTAAATTTCTTATATAAATTGAGGAATGTCGTATCTTTAACATCCATTAAAACAATCGATGGACGCTTACTAGAAAACAAACGGCAACGCTTCAAACTTGAATAATAAAAAGTGGAAAATGTATTGGCGATTAAAAAAATCTTAAAGTTAATATTCTACCACAAGAATAGTGTTTAAATTTCTTGTACACGGTAAGGAATGACGTATCTGTAACATCCTTTAAAACAATCGACGGACGCTGACTAGAAACAAAACGGCAACGCTTCAAACTTGAATGATCAAAATTTCAAAGTGCATCAGGCGATTAAAAATAATCTAAAAATATATATTCCACTGCAAAAATAGACATTAAATTTCTTACATAAATTGAGGAATGTTATATCTTTAACATCCATTAAAACAATCGACGGACGCTTACTAGAAACCAAACGGCAACGCTTCAAACTTGAATGATAAGAAGTGGAAAATGCATTAGTCGATTTAAAAAAATCTTAAAATTAATATTATACCGCGAAAATAGACTTTAAACTTCTTATACACGTTTAGGAATGACATATCTGTAACCTCCATTAAAACAATCGACGGACGCCGACTAGGAACAAAACGGCAACGGTTCAAACTTGAATGATCAAAATTGAAAAGTGCATCAAGCGATTAAAAATAATCTAAAAATATATATTCCACTGCAAAATTAGACTTTAAATTTCTTATATAAATTGAGGAATATCATATCTTTAACATCCATTAAAACAATCGACGGACGCTGACTAAAATCAAAACGGCAACGCTACAAACTTGAATGATAAAAAGTGAAAAATGCATTAGACGATTAAAAAAAATCTTTAAATTAATATTCTACCGCAAAAATAGACTTTCAATTTCTTATACACATTTAAGAATGACGTATCTGTAACATCCATTAAAACAATCGACGGACGCTGACTAGAAACAAAACGGCAACGCTTTAAACTTGAATGACCAAAATTAGAAAGTGCATCAGGCGATTAAAACTAATCTAAAAAAAAATATAACACTGCAAAATTTGACTTTAAATTTCTTACATAAATTGAGGATTGTCATATCTTTAACATCCATTAAAACAATCGACGGACGCTGACTAAAAACAAAACGGTAACGCTTTAAACTTGAATGATGAAAAATGGAAAATGAATTAGGCGATTTAAAAAAAATCTTAAAATTAATATACTACCGTAAAATTAGACTTTAAATTTCTTATACATGTTTAGGAATGACGTATCTGTAACATCCATTAAAACAATCGACGGACGCTGACTAAAAACAAAACGGCAAGGCTTCAAACTTCAATGATCAAAATTGGAAAGTGCATCAGGCGCTTAAAAATAGTCTAAAAATATATATTCCACTGCAAAAATAGACTTTTAATTTCTTATATAAATTGAGGAATGTCATATCTTTAACATTCATTAAAATAATCGACGGATGCTGACTAAAAACCAAACGGCAACGCTTCAAACTTGAATGATAAAAATTGGAAAATGCATTAGGCGATTAAAATAAATCTTAAAATATATATTCTACCGCAAAAATATACTTTAAATTTCTTATACACGTTTAGGAATGACGCATCTGTAACATCCATTAAAACAATCGACGGACGCTGACTAGAAACAAAACGGCAACGCTTCAAACTTGAATGATCAAAATTGGAAAGTGCATCAGGCGATTAAAAATAGTCTAAAAATATATATTCCACTGCAAAATTAGACTTTAAATTTCTTATATAAATTGAGGAATGTCATATCTTCAACATCCATTAAAACAATTGACGGACGCTGACTAGAAACAAAATGGCAAGGCTTCAAACTTGAATGATCAAAATTGGAAAGTGCATCAGACGATTAAAAAAATATATAAAAATATATATTCCACTGAACAATTAGACTTTAAATTTCTTATATAAATTAAGAAATGTCATATCTTTAAGATCCATTAAAAAAATCGACCGACACTGACTAAAAACCAAACAGCAACGCTTCAAACTTGAATGATAAAAAGTGGAAAATGCAGTAGGCTATTTAAAATAATCTTAAAATTAATATTCTACCGCAAAAATCGACTTTAAATTTCTTATACGCGTTTAGGAATGACGCATCTGTAACATCCATTAAAACAATTGACGGACGCTGACTAGAAACAAAACGTCAACGCTTCAAACTTGAATGATCAAAATTGTAAAGTGTATCAGGCGATTAAAAATAATCTAAAAATATATATTCCACTGCAAAATTAGACTTTAAATTTCTTATATAAATTGGGGAATGTTATATCTTTAACATCCATTAAAACAATTGACGGACGCTGACTATAAACCAAACGGCAACGCTTCAAACTTAAATGATAAAAAATTGAAAATGCATTAGGCGATTTAAAAAAATCTTAAAATTAATATTCTACCACAAAAATAGACTTTAAATTTCTTATACACGTTTAGGAATGACGCATCTGTAACATCCATTAAAACAATCGACGGACGCTGACTAGAAACAAAACGTCAACGCTTCAAACTTGAATGATCAAAATTGTAAAGTGTATCAGGCGATTAAAAATAATCTAAAAATATATATTCCACTGCAAAATTAGACTTTAAATTTCTTATATAAATTGAGGAATGTTATATCTTCAACATCCATTAAAACAATTGACGGACGCTGACTATAAACCAAACGGCAACGCTTCAAACTTAAATGATAAAAAATTGAAAATGCATTAGGCGATTTAAAAAAATCTTAAAATTAATATTCTACCACAAAAATAGACTTTAAATTTCTTATACACGTTTAGATATGACGTATCTGTAACATCCATTAAAACAATCGACGGACGCTGACTAGAAACAAAACGGCAACGCTTCAAACTTTAATGATCAAAATTGGAAAATGTATCAGGCGATTAAAAATAATCTAAAAATATATATTCCACTGCAAAATTAGACTTTATATTTCTTATATAAATTGAGGAATGTCATATCTTCAACATCCATTAAAACAATTGACGGACGCTGACTAAAAACCAAACGGCAACGCTTCAAACTTGAATGATAAAAAATTGAAAATGCAGTAGGCGATTTAAAACATTCTTAAAATTAATATACTACCGCAAAAATAGACTTTATATTTCTTATGCACGTTTAGGAATGACGTATCTGTAACATCCATTAAAACAATCGACGGACGCTGACTAGAAACAAAACGACAACGCTTCAAACTTGAATGATCAAAATTGGAAAGTGCATCAGGCGATTAAAAATAGTCTAAAAATATATATTCCAATGCAAAATTAGACTTTAAATTTCTTATATAAATTGAGGAATGTTGTACCTTTAACATCCATTAAAACAATCGACGTACGCTCACTAAATGCCAAACGGCAACGCTTCAAACTTGAATGATCAAAAGTGGATATTGCATCACTCGATTAAAAAAAAATTAAAATATACAAAACTTCTTATAAAATAACACTCATATTAAAGGGAAATTCTCGATAAGTGCAAGAGAATTTGCAAGAAATTATAGAACTCTCAAAGGGAACACTAAAAATTAAAAAAAAAAAATAGATGAGAAGCTATTAGAAAATTTTAGGAACTAGGGCAATTTGGAAGAAAAGTCTGATGAACGTCTCCAGGAATTTGAAGAAGGTTTGAAATAAATTGCATACCATGATACAATATTTCTCACAATAAAATTTAAGCGGAGAGAGGTGTTTACAACTTCCAGCACTGGACAATTACCAAATCATATTAGTTTCAGCAGGACGGGGCACCATTTTGTTTATGATGTTAATGAAGATAATTTAATTCAATTTAATTTCATATTTTATACATCAAAGTGCTGAGTGGAATAATATTAAAACACTAGGAACAGGCCAGAATGAATATTTGGAATTCTGGAAGACAAATAGATCAAAAAACTACAAGGGGTGCACGACAAGGCAATAAGCTATAACATAGAAGGAAAAATGAGCCACAACTTCTTCATTTTCTGGTGCTATCTCCTACCGGATGCTTGAAATCACCATTACTATTTTCACCTTATTTATGAAACTGCATTTAAACAAATCCTTTAAATTCCGCAACCATGAAATTCTCCTTTTCCCTATATTTTACATTGAATGATAACCTTGAGCATCTCATATCTCCTCCTTCTCATTAGATATCCCATTTGTTGTAGTTTTTTCTCTTTGTCCTTACTTTTGTAATTCTCTTTGTAATTACTTCGTATTCTTTACACATTTCCTGTAATACTTCCACGTTTGTTTTCTTCTGGGTCCAGGATATGCGAAGCATCCTTCTGTAACATCACATTTTAAACGACTGTAGTTTGTCTATGTGTTCTTGTGTCAGTGTAAAATGTAGGTCGAATAATATTTTACCAGATAAATTGGGAAGAAGAAATAAATTGGATGCAGATTTTTTTTCTGATTAATTTCCAAATACGGTTTCTCAATATGGCTGCTACTACAATCCTGGCTTAATGTAAATGAGATTAGTTTAATAGGAATTTAGCTTGTACCATTTTAAAAATCATACTGATTTATATCGTCCAAGAAAATCAACCTAAATCTTCCATGTTGTTTAGTTTTATCATTTACATTTTAAAAACCCCTGTGCAATAATGTTTATTCGGAGCCAAAAAAATACAACGATATTAACACTACGGTTATCGGAAATAGTCGTCTTTTAGTATTCGAAAAAAGTACCAAACCGAACGCTTTCATCCCTTAGGGACTTCCCTGATTTATTTGCGGCGCGTCTGTTCCCCACAGTCCGTCCAAACAGAGTCCTTGTCTACATCGAAATACAGGTGGCTTAAAATAAAAGGGTGTATCTACCCCATTTAACTTAATTAACGAGCCTGATAAACTAGTGCCTATATTTTTAAATGCACACACGTAAACAACTATTCCTTCAAACTCTAAAATGCGTCTGTAAAATTTCAACCAAACGAATAATAAAATTAATTCTTGTTGTCGACGTTTAGTTGGATTTAAAATTAATAAACTTTTCACTTTGTTTTACTACAATAGACATTTATTTTTAATAATGATCAGTGTATGATCGAAACTATAGTCGCATGAAAAATGTATTTATTTTTAATCAAATTAATTTTCGTGAAAACTAAAAAAAAATATTTAAAGATCCCGATAACAGATGTCGCATCCCATCCATTGTTGACATTATTCCATTAAGGGGGTGGGACACCTGTTGAGGGTGGATTGTTTTCAGATGATCCGATCAACTGCCAGTTTGTTTTCCGTTCGGTCTTCCTTCGTTTACTCGGATTAGTTACGGAACGATTATTTTATGAGGAAAGTTATACTACAAATAAAACGTTTATAATTCAATCCGCGTCTGATTGTTACCTTAATCGATTGCAACAAATATTTATTAACGCCTGAGGACGTCGTGCGTTCGGATAATGGCGCCAGCATTGAAATTCGAAGTTATGCGAAGTTTTTATATTAATTTATTGGATAATATTTATCGTCCAGAAGATTTAAGTTAATACAAGGATGATAATAATAAAGTTATATTGTATAAGATATTAATTTATTGTATAAAAATTGGTTAATTGTCATTAATTATTTGCTTAATTTTAATCTAATTAAAAAATTCGCAGTTATATAATTTTTTAATTAGATTGAAATTAAGCAAATAATTAATTATATTGTTAATGTAAGAAGCTTCTACTTCGTTATACATGTTTGAATAATTAATGAAACACTTCAACTTTGTTTGTATAACACTCTATAATACTCTATAGAGTGTTATACAAACAAAGTTGAAGTGTTTCAATAATTATTCAAATAATTAATTATAATTAACCCTTTTTGATAGATAAAACTATGGAATATTATTTTCATAGTGTATGAATAGGAACTATATTTTCAAAATCTTGTTCTATTTTTAACAAACTCAACCGTTCTTATAATATTCTAATGTTTACTTGGCATATGGTATGCTTTTAAATTTGATTCAAGGTAATATTCAAAGTTTCCTGTTATTGTGCATAAAATCAGTCCAAATACGTAAAGGAAATACGTTGTTTACTTAAAATTACACATGTTACGTGATATATTGTAATTGTTTTATGGACACAATAAACGATCAACTGAATAAATACGTGCGTTTAGAGAAACTACACACTACATAAACTTTAGTGATAGTAAAGAATTTTTTTATTAAATATAAGTAAATATAATTGGTTTTGGTTCTAATATTTTGAATGATTATAATAAAATGTATTAAAGTCCTTTAGTTCGTTGTAGAAAATTTAAATTATTATTGAATGATTAAACTATAATTGTATTTATCATTTTTGGTAGGTAATCTAATGAAGTAATAATTTAAGAAAAACATGATTTATACAGGGTGTTTTCGTCACTTGGGGAATAAAATTAACGACTTATACTAGAGTGAAAATGATGATGATTCGTAAAAAAAATATTATAAAAGTCTTTAAATGACCAAGATATAGGCCATCAAAGTTAAGAAATTTTAACACATTTTTCTAAATATTTTCAATACCGTTCATGCAATTTGGTACAGCCTTAACTAACATCAAGTAAATTCTTTAGACAGTTTGTCACTTCGATCGGACCACGGAAACCATGCTACATACATTCCTAAAATTTGTTTACTCAGAACTTTTTTGTTTGCTCGTAAATCTACATTTATTTTTTTATATTCTAATAGAAAATTTATTTTAGAAAACACTCTTTGAAAATTTTGATAACAGTGGCAGTAGGCAAGTTGACAGCTCAATTCGTTTTTCAATTGTCATCGCCGACTCAAACTTTTCCGAGGATTTTTGGATTTTTGTTACGATTGAAATCAGAGGAGTGATACAAGTTTCAATATCCCTACAAGATCACATTAATTATCTTAAATTAATTTTCTGCAAAGTGCGAGAATGTTTTATTGTCTTATCGTGCACCCCTTGTAGTTCTTTAATCCATTTATCTTCCAGAATTCCAAATATTCATTCTGACCAGTTCCTAGTTTTTCATCCAATGCCTCCTACTGTCACCTTATATATTATATAAAATATGAGAGCAAATTGAATTAAATTATGTTTATTAACATCATAAACAGGATGGTGCCCCGTCTTTCTGAAACTAGATATTATTTGGTAATTGTCCAGCGCTGGAAGTTGTAAACACATCTCTCCGCTAAAATTTGATTGTAAGGAATATTGTATCGTGGTATGCAAGTTATTTCAAACCTTCTTCAAATTCCTAAAGACGTTCATCAGAGTTTTTTTTTTTCAAATTACGCGAGTTCCTACAATTTTTTAGCAACTGCTCATCTATTTTTCTAAAAGTTTACACCATTTTCGTCTTAAAATTCAATTGATACTTTCTGAGAGTTCTAAAATTCCTTGCAACTTCTCTTGCACTTATCTAATTTGGGTGTTATTTTATAAGAAATATTTTAGATTTTGATCATTCAAGTTTGAAGCGCTGCCGTTTGGTTTCTGGTTAGCGTTCGTCAATTGTTTTAATGGATGTTACAGATACGTCATTCCTAAATATGTATAAGAAATTGAAAGTCTATTTTTGCGGTGGAATATATATTTTTGGATTATTTTTAATCGCCTGATGCACTTTCCACTTTTCATCATTTAAGTTGGAAGCGTTGCCGTTTTGTTTCTAGTCAGCATCCGTCCATTATTTTAATGAATATTAAAGATACGTCATTTCTTAATGTGCTTAAGAAATTTAATATTTAATTTTACACTGGAATATAATATAGCATTTCCTCTTCCCAAATGCGAGAAGTTTTTTTTAAATTTTCGAGCATTTCTTTTATTTATTTTTTGAGAATTTTCTTTAAGAAACAATGTATTTACTACACTATAGTCAAAAAAAAATAAATAGTGTTATACAAACAAAGTTACAATGTGATTTTATTTACAATGTATCTTATTTTTCTCCGACTAGTTTCAACTTTTAGTCACTCTCAAAGAAATATGAACAAAATAATACAAATTGTTTAATTTTGGCTGTCTGTAATATTATTAATAATAATAATTATGCTTCCACGATTCTTTTGTTGTAAATAGCGGCATAAACGTTTAATTTTTGGGGATGTTGCCTATGTGCCTCTAGTATCCAATAATTTTGTTCTATTGTCGATTAACTATACCATTTTAAATATATCTGAATACACCACATTTCTTACGGTTGCAAATATCCATAATCGTTTCACAAAATTGTAAACGTCTGTTGAAATCATCTTCGAAGAGTTCTTGAGCTAGGCTTATTTTGTATGGATGATATTTGACGGCTCGTAGACATTGCCTTGTTCAGTAGCAAGTAGATGAGGATTTTCTTTTAAAGGTATAACAATATTTTGAGCCACATTTTCATTTGTTACGGTTTTTATCCATCCAGTTTTTGTTACACCTTTGCACAGTTTTGTCACTACTGAACCTGAAATCCGTCGATTTAGATGAACACTGTTAAAAAGATCTATTTGTATTTGTATTTGTATTTATCTATTTATCACAAACATCTTGATAAGATTGAATTTACGAGGCTAATACATGGTGAAATTCCATTGTAAATAAGGTAAATAAAACACAAGGTTTGTAATTTAAGTGAAATTACAAACCTTGTGTTTTATTTCTCTTACATCTTGATAAGAGTATTCTCCTGTCTCCACACTCAATAATCATTTATTCGATTTAGATGAACATTGTCAAAAAAAAAATCACAAACTTCTTGATAAAGACCTTCTCCTGTCTCTATACTCAATCATCATTACTATTTCTATTATTTCTCTTTCTGAAAAGAAGTTTATAATTACTGTAGAAACACATAATTATTTCATTATTGTTGTCATTGTATAACCTGAAACAGATTATATAAATTTTAGATTACCTTGAAAGATCCTTGAAAGAACTTTAGAGGCCTCCAATGATTTTTAGAAGAATTTAACCAGTGATTATGAGAAAACTGTTAATGATATAAAAATGTTATGTTTTTAATTTTATATCATTAACAGTTCAAAAAAGTAACTTCAGAATGAATTAGATATAAGAATTTCACAACAACAAAGAAATTATATAATGAAAAAAAGAAATATTTAAATAAGTAATTATAGAGGCTTTTACTTTGTGATACATTTTTATAATTCAAAATAAAACGAATAACTTTGTTTATATCACTTTTTTTAATAACACTTGTTAATATAGTTTCGACAACTTCAGCTTGTCATTATCAAACAATTAATTTAATTGTTTAATTGTTTGAACCAGGAAATAGTTATTACGTATTAAATTCTTTTTGAATTCATTCGAGGCCTCTTAAGGTCTTTAAAAGATGTTTTTCAAGGTTATCTAAAAGTTATTTACATCTTTCAGCTTAAAAAATGATTATAAAATCAAAAACACTAGTGAGAAAATTGAAGAGAATTGAATTGAATCCTCAAAGATACTATTTAGTACTAAATCGAGAAGTAAATTAAAAATAATCTCAATTTTTGATACTTGAATGTCAATTTTATTGATATTTTTGAGAATTTAATAATGACAAAATTTGACAGTTTCGTACAATTTTGCAAGTTATATTTACACATAATAATGTCATTTTTGTCGGTTTAATGAAATTTTATAAATACTGTCATTTTTAACAGTTTTGTACACTTTTGTAGGTCATATTGTTTTTTGATGGTTTAATGTCATTTTTGACAGTTTCATCCAATTTTACAGGTGATATTGTCAATTTTGACAGTATATAAAATTTTTGGCAGTTTAATAAAATTTTACACATAATATTGCCATTTTTGACGGTTTATTGTCATTTTACAGATAATGTCATTTTTGACAATTTTATAAAAAATTTGCATGTAACATTGTCATTTTTGGCAGTTTAATATGATTTCACACATAATAACGTCATTTTTTTATTGTTTAATGCCAATTTATAAACAATGCAATTTTGACAGATTCATGCAATTTTGCAGGTAATATAATTTTTAACAGTTAATGTCATTTTGTACAGTTAATGTCAGTTTTGACAGTTTCATACAATTTTACATGTGATGGGAACATTTACAGCTGTACTGATATGTATAATTTTTGTTCATAATAATATCATTTTCGGCAGTTATATATATATTATTTTATAAATAATGCTAATTTAGACAGTCTCATACAATTTTGAAGATAGTCTCATTTTCGATAGTTTAATAAAATTATACACATACCATTTCTGCCGGTTTTGACAGTTTCATTTATTTTACAGATGATATTATCATTTTTGGCAGTTTGACGGTTTAATATCATATTTGACAGTTTAATATGGTCGACGCATAATAATGTCATTTGCAGGTGATATAATTTTCGACAATTAAATGTGTCATGTTGGCTGTTTCATACAATTTTGCATGTGATATAATTTTTGACAGTTTGAAACAAAATAATATAATTTTTGACGGTATAATGTCATTTTATAAATAATACAAATTTTGACTGTTTCATAGAATTTTGAATATCAAATATCATTTGTAACAGCTTAATAAAATTTTACACATAATGTCATTTCTGTTGGTTTGCAGATAATATCATTTTTTTGCAGTTTTTCATATAATTGTCATTTTTAATAATGTCAATTTTGACAGTTTCATACAATTTTGTATGTGACAATGGCATTGACAGTTGGATATAATTTCACACCTAATGTCATTTTTGACGGTTCAATGTTGATTTACAAAAATTGCCATTTTTAACAGTTTCATATAATATTTGACGGTTTAATGTCACTTTACAGATAATGTCATTTTTGGCAGTTTTATAGAATTTTGCACGTGACAGTGCCATTTTCGACAGTTTAGTATGATTCTACACATAATAATGTAATTTTTTGACAATTTTCTTTTTTTATTATTAATTAAATGAATATTGACAACTTTAAAATATCCATCAAGTGAAAAACGTCAATTTTAATTGTCATTTTTCATTTTTTCAGATTAGGAATGTCTACTTTGATAATATGATGTCACATGTCAAAAAGTCATTTTCCTTAACTGTCAAAATTAACATTTATCATTTTAATAATCAAATCAAAATTCAATTTTAACTATTGTAAAATTTTTGCTTTGAAACCATCAATTTTTCCAACGGTAAAAACTATGAATGTCAAAATTGGCATTTTTATTTTTATCAGTAATTAGAGAGTCTAGTTTGATGCCATCTTTTTACAACTGTCAAAACTAAAAATATCAATTTTAAAACTGTCAAAATTGGCATTTTTATTTTTATCAGTAATTAATGCCATCTTTTTTCAACTGTCAAAAGTCAAAATGCAAATTTTAAATGACATTTGTTTCTGGCTTTCCAAAATCATTGAAGTTGAGGAGGATTGTAAACAGAAACGGGAAACTCTAGAGAAAAAGGTGGGAAAGAAATAAGAGGGGTATTATAAACACAAAGAACAAAGAGTAACAATTTTACACATAATGTCATTCCTGTTGGTTTTGCAGTTTTTCATATAATTGTCATTTTTAATAATGTCAATTTTGACTGTTTTTGCCATTTTTAACAGTTTCATATAATTCTGTTAACGGTGGAGGCTTCTACTTCGTTATACATAATTCTTCACAAATAAAAAACTTTTTAACTTTGTTTGTATAACACGGACTATATTTAGTGACTATAGTTTCGACAATTTTAGCTTGTCATTATCAAACTTCTAGTTTGATAATGACAAGCTAAAATTGTCGAAACTATAGTCACTAAATAAAGTTCGTGTTATATAAACAAAGTTAAAGAGTTTCATATAATATTTGACGGTTTAATGTCTTTTTACAGATAATGTCAAATTTGACAGTTTCATACAATTTTGCATGTGACATTGTCATTTTTGACAGTTTAATATGATTCCACACAAGATAATGTATTTTTTACGGTTTAATATCATTTTATAGATAGTGCCATTTTTGACAGTTTCATACAATTTTGAAGATGATATCATTTTTAACAGTGTTAAACAATTTTTTACATAATACTATCATTTCTGATCGTTTAATGTCATTTTTATAAATAATGTCACTTTTGACAGTTTTAAAATATATTACACATAAAATGTCATTTTTGACGATTTAATGTCATTTTATAAATAATACCATTTTTAACAGTTTCATACAATTTTGAAGATAATATCATTTTTGACAGTTTGCATGTGACATAGTCATTAACGTATTAATATGATTTCACACATTCAATGTCATTTTTGATGGACTTTCATAAGATGTTGAAGAATATCATCTGACGAAGTGACTATAAATCGTGTGTGTGTGTTATGGAAAATTCACTTTCAACAAAAGAAGACATCTGAATATCTTTATCAAGTAAAGTTTTTAAATAATGAACAGAGAAAACATCGATTGAAGATTGAAAAATGTAGAAATTTGTTTTAAAAGAATAATAGAGTGGAAAAACTAAACATAAAAATTGTAGTTTGTGGTAAAACTACAGAAATATTGAAGATGGTTTTTAATAATCATTGGATGACTTAAATTAACATTGGATGACCTTGAATTATCATCCGGTGACTTTTAAAAATATTTTGATTGAGAATATTCGAGACCTGCGATGAAAAATGAATTAACTCAAATGGCTTGGAATGTATTGCATAGAATGATTTTTGTATTACCTTTAAATATATTTACATAATCTAAAAAAGTCTTTAATGGTCGTTGTATAACTTTAAAAGACCTATGAAAGAATTTCAGATTCCTGAAATGACTTTGGGATGATTTTAAATTATCGTTAAATTACAAGAATGGCTGCTGAATGACCTTGAATTATCACTTGATGACTTTAACTTTGAACTTTGAACGTCGCCCTCTTACTTATGATAAAAAATGAAATCAAATTCTTCGCCTAAAAGAGTCACAGCATGGCGAAAAAAATTGTAGAAAATAACTCAAAGTAATCAAGATCAATGAAGGACCTTAAGATTTCTAATATATCTGTGAGAGGATTTTAAATTATCAACGAATGAGTTGAGTTGAATGGCCATTGTATGACCTTGAATTATCGTCCGATGACTTTAAATACTTTGAGCTTCTAGTAATATGAATTAAGTCAAATAGTTCGGATTGACTGTTATATTACCTAAAATGGTTGTTGGATCACAATAAATGTCTTTGTATAGCATTAAACACTATTAAATGATTGTTGGGCAACTTTAGAAGATGAATGTCATTTAAATTATTTCGACTGATCATTGGATGAGTCTTTAATACATTACGACAAGAGATGGGTTGTGATATAATAGGTGAACTTAAGATTGATCCATTAAATTAAATAGATACATCTACCTCTACCTCATCAAATAAAACGAAAGACTTTTGCTTCCTCGTCACTATAAATTGATATGAAGACTTCTCAAACTCAAACTTTTTTTATTCAATGTTTCTGTATTATGGGGATTACCAGAACCTTATAAATACTTCTTGGTAATTTTACGCAGGCTATTATATAATTTTGTGGAATTTTAATTATCTCCTTGGTTTTAACTAAAATTCTAAATATTTTTCAATGCCTTCATCTAAAAGCCTAGTAGAAAATCTATATTGAACCCTAGTACTAATAATAGAATTGTCTTTTGTAAGAATTTAATATTTTGAATTTAAGATCTCACCTCTTATATCCAAGAAAAAAAAGAAACAAAAAATTGAAATTTCGAAAAGAGTACAATAAATTATTGAAAACTTTTGTACAGCATGATGAGATTTCTATTTACAAGAATTGTTCTTTCTCATCATGTTGTACAAAAGTAAGTTTTCAATAATTTATTTTACTGTGTTCGAAATTAATTTTCCAAACTGTTTATCCTTCAAGTAAAATGATTTTAAGCTTCTAATAAGGTGAAACCTACTAAAAAAATTGTTGCTCATATTTTGGACAATGCACCTAGAAGTAAATTATGACACATGATTTATACCAAATAATTCAAAGATCAAGGACTGATTTGTTTTTATAACAATTGTTTATGACATAATGAAAAGTTTCTAAACAATAAGACATGGGTGATTGCTTTCGAAGTGATTTTCTTAGTCAACAATTTAAAATGAGGTCTTATGCCTATAATAGGATGTAAATACCAAATCTTGTTTTCTAGTAATTATCACGATAATAATACCAATTGTTGATTATAAAAAAAAACACAGCATGTAACCGAATACCATTATCCTCCACCTACACCTCATCCATGTCTAATATTAATGTTGACTTTATCTCAAGAGCGTTAATTCACCAACTGCGATGTTCCTTCCCTTAAAGTTACCATAATTTAAATCGCAATTAAATCACTCAGTCGGATCTATTAAATTCCGGGACCACTGTATCTTGCTCAACACACACACACACATTAGCGAGCAGACGTAAAGTGAAGCCTCTCTCCGGCGTTCCTTGCGCCATTTCGCTTTTGTTTTTGCACCACCGCGAAGTAAATTGGAACGTCAGTGGCAGAGACGTTCCAGGCTCTTTGATGCGAGCTGGATGTGTCATCGTTTCAATTTCAATTACATAATGTAGTTGGTCGCGAGGTCGCGTTCCAGAATAATCAGTTTATTGCTGCGGCTGTGGGGCACAAAAGGGGGTACATTACCGCGACTCGGGGATCCATTACTTCAATTAATCAAACTCGACCGTACCGCGGTACTTGTTGACGTTCAAAACTCGATTTGTCGGTCGGTCTGACAAAATTTGCGGAGGTTTAAGCGTGAGCATTGTATGAGACAATAATTAGAAAATGATTAGGAATATGATTACATAAGCTTCTATCAATAGGAATAATACCAAGAGGATTAATGCAGAATGCATATACTAGAAGAGAAGGTATTTACTTGAAACTTTTCTTGTTTGTTAATTTTTTTCTTTAAAAGAAACTTTATAGATAGAGACATTTAATAACGAACTATTCCTATAGTCGAGCCATCGAGGGATGTCTGTGTCTTATCGCTCTACATTGGAGGAATCAGACACATGTTCTTTTCTGATGATCTAAGGATGATGATAGAACAAGATTGATATTAATTGTCATACAGTTCTTAGTACAAAACTGCATGATGAGTTACAGTTAGCTCGACTAAATCATAAATGCTAATACCAAATATTTGTTGAATTTGATTCTCGTTTATCACGTGGTGAAACATTTTTAATATTAACGGTTTACCCTTAATGCTAATACCAAAAATTAAAGATGTAGTTATCTAGAAAAAACCTTCAGTCAGACTGTTTTGCATTTGGTATCGAAACTACGAATAGTACAAATATCTTTTGAATCTTGAATTTTGAAGGCGTTCACTTCGTAGTTCATTTTCAATGAAAAAGGTTAAACATTTTCTGTTATTCAATATCTTTTGAATTAATAGATTTGGAACAGTTTATTGACCTTTGTTTCTTTATTTTGTTTTTCAGGAGAAAGCAATGCGCTTGAAGAGCATCGACGGACCGCTGTCCGTTCGTAACGGAAATCCCGACATTCTGAACTCGCCCAAACGCCTCAACACCGTTCAGAACAGCAACGTCACATCGAACAGCTATCACGGTAACAGCAGGCTCATCACCACCACCACCACCGCCGACCAAGATGACGAGGTGAACATCACCAATTCCGGAACCACCACCACCACAGCCACCAACAACGGGCCCAATGAGGAGACCATACTCAACAACATCAACAACAGCGAGGTGCAATGGTGCACGCCCAAACGAGAGTTGACGAACAACGCGAACAACCGATTGTTCAATATCAACAACACGCTGGCTGTGTCCCTGAGAGCCAACGCGCGGCACGGAACCGCCTCCTCCGTCTGCTCAGAATCTTCACCAGATGATAGTCTACTAGATTATGAAGGTGAATATATTATTAATATTCTAAACTGTTCATCAAATACACTGCATTATAAATGCTATACTAATTTACAAAATGTCTGCAACCTTCGAGTATACCATTTCTAGCTACATATTCCTTGATGCTTGATTGACTTAGGTTTGAGTTTATGGCATACAAGATCATCATTAATTCGTTGGATGAAAGGCAGTCTAAAGCTTTAAATAAATCCATTTAAATTATCTTTATTTGAGACTTAATCTCGTCTTCATAATCCTATATTGTCTGGCGTTGGTTTTTGGTGAAAGTTTCACTGTAAATATGGTTTGTGATAATATTGTTGCTGTAGACACAAAGTAGTAAGATGGATCTATAGATAAGCATGTCAGAATTATCACTTATTTTATCTCACAATTCTCCAGATAGTCGGAAAAATACCTTGCCAACAAATTTACGCTATCCTTAAATAAAATCTTTAAAAGACTATTTCGACCTATAGTCCATCCGTTGGATCTTCCGCCCTACGTCACAAAATATCGTTTCGAGAAACGACGCAAAAACATTCAGTTTGATAAAGTAATCCAAATGCGTTAGAAAAAGAACGCTCTGTAAAACTTTCGTCGTTTTTTGAAGCGATAGTTTGTGACGTACGACGGAAGATCCAACGGACAGACTATATACCTCTTTGGCCTTGTAATTGTTTGAGATGTTTAAACATATCTTCAGAAATTGTAAAATTTCCAATTATTATTTACATGGTAATAATATTATGATGTATAAATGAAACGCAAAACTGAATTGCAAAGTTCATCAGTTGTATTTAAACTTTAAATTAATATTTTAATTATTAACTATATACGATATTAATTTCATATTATTTTTTAGATGCACACCAAAGCTGCTCCTCGGTAGACACATCACCACAGGAGGAGGACCGTGATTTCGACATATCCGATTCCGAGTCCGAGGAGGGCAACCTAAACACTTTGCATCGCAGAGGAATCGTCAATCCAAACTATCCTGGATTCCAACACTTGGCCCACACGTTAGACTATAGCATCAAAGGTGGATCAGATACAGAGGATGATGACTACGACACCTCCCTGGCGAAGCTGTCCACGGACGTCAACAGCAATAACAACAACAATAACAACGACGAACCAACCGAACAGCTCGATAAAATCGACAGCGTAAACCGTTTGGATAGCGTAGAAAACATACAGAAAGTTTTCTACGATAAACCAGTTTTCAACATCCCTTGCGAGGAATTGAGCAGTGCCAATTGCGAATCGGAAGACACCAGCGTTTCGAATTCGAATCAACCTAGTGATGATGAAAGTCCTAAAGCCGCCACGGTTGTTGAACCTCCTTATAAATTAGAATTAAAAGAAGGCATCTCCTGTGGTAACATAGTTGGAAACTTCGGTGAAGAGGTCCAAAGGGAATTTGGTAGAATCGAACGCGATCACGTTAGTCTCGAAAGGGCAGTCGAACGCGAACTAGAGGAAGCTGTCGAAAAATTATCAGTCACCGAAGATTTTCAACCGTCCGCCGCGAAATACAACATCGAACCAAACGTAGAGCAACCATTCAACAAAGCCCTGGTCGTGGAAAAGCGCATCTTCGACGACTCGAAAATGGCGGCGGTCGCCGAATGCCACAACTTCGCCTCATTCAGCGAAAACATCAAAATGCAAGACGACCCGATGAAAGTAAAACTCACCGACGCGTTCCTCTCCTCCGTCCAAGATAACATCCCGGAAATCAACCCCGAGCGCTTCATCAAAATGGAAGTCGATCGTCCCGTGAAAAAATGCCCTCCACCACCGCCGCCCAGGCGAGATTCCAATCGCGATTTGGAAGATAAAGAGAACGTGGCCTTGAAACGGCCGGACAGCGACGAGCTGGAGAAGTTCTGCAAGGAGGACAAGACCAAGGACGAGAAGGAGAAGGACGAGGACAGCGCGGTGCCTAGAAAGAAGGAGAAAATGGAGGTCGGGTACGTGAAAAAGAGGCGCGATTATAATCAACAGATTGGCAGTTTGATCACGATCCCTAGGAGGGATCTGGCAGGGAGGAATCGTGATAATTTGAACAGGAGGTCGTTACCACTGGCGCGCGAGAAGAAAAGGGCGTCTCCAGAAGTCTTCGGTAAGTTTAAAACATTAATATAATAATCATTTATTTTAAATGTTACATAAATATAATTATTTCATTTCTTAAATGACTTTCTCTTCAAAAAGTCGAGTAAATAGAGAAAAATTCTGAAATTCTTCATAATTATTTCATTCCTATATTAATATAATACAAATATATTTTTCATTATTGTACAAATTTTTAACATTTAATATTAAATTTCTTAATGAGAAAATAATCTGCTGATGATAATGTAATAAGTCGTTGTATGTGTATCTAATAATTAAAAGATAATCTCCCTTTTTGACGGGGTGGTCGCCCTCTCTCTCTCTCGTTGCAATATCCATTTGGAAATTACACCACCGACTGGGACTATTTGGACTGTTAGTGTAGTGAGCAACAGGGGCGGGCGGATCATCCCCGTTAATGATAATGAACAACCTGACCGTTGTGACGTATTATCGCACCTATTATGCATGGCGACATTAACCGTGCGAATTAAGCGCGAAGGGCGAGGGGGGGGGGACAGGGTCCCAAAAGGGAGTCCCCGCAATTTAAGTTAATTAACTAATGACGACGTCCTAAAGAGTCACGTCCGACATTAGCCGAATTATTCCACATCGTAAAATGCAAAAAGTTAATATGCTTAAAGGGAATTTGGCCGTCCAATTACGTGCGTACAAAATAGTTTAAGTTGATATTTTTAAAAGCTGATAATTTATTATTGTAGTTGAACCTAATTTTATAGGTATTTTTCAATGATTTAAAGTAGTTTTTGCTAATAATTAGAACACAACGTAAAGGACTTTAACATATTTTATTACTAGTTTAGTCTGCTATTATATTTTGCCGATATTTCAAGTTTAATTTGTTAAATTAGTATATTTCATCACCAAGGATGTTTCCAAAGTTCATAGTTCATTTCTAATCCGATATTTTTACCAAATTACCATTAAAACTTTATTTTAAAATCAATATTTTCGATAGTAATTAGATAAGTATAATCGAAACTTTAACAATACTTTGCCTTTAACTTAAGACTTCACGTCTCTACCAAACTATGGAACATAACAAGTGTTTTTCTTCATAAATTTGCATACCTGTTTCCATCAAGAGTGTAGCGCCTGACTTCTCTATTAACTTTTAGAATTCCATTAATTCTATTCTTAAGATCCAATTAGAGGATTTTGGTTTAGAATCCATGATATAGTTTGTAATATTAAATAGATCTTATGTGACAGGCATTTGATGAAGACATGAATACAATTTTTATAATCAATTGAGATTTTTCATTCCATAGACAATTGAATTTAATTTAAATGTTCTAATCATTATTTGAATTTCTTTTATTTTTATTTAACAGTTTTTTTTTCTCCTCTTAGAATTCTAAACATATAGATTTTTGAACTGATTCGTTCAAATATTTCTTCAAAAAATAAAATTCGGCAATTTCTCTATTAGATAGCTAAAATTTTCTTTGTATAAATTTATCGGATGACTACTCAAAAGTTCTCTCAATAATTTTGTTTCAAAAGAATTATCTTTAAGTGTTCTGAACATTTTCAGCAATATAAACTCTTAAGTTCTAGTATTTTCGAATATTTGAGATTATTTTACCATCCCTTAATGAACTTTTTCAGAATTCTTAATCAGTTTGAGTTATATTTTATCCAAATTTCATTTGCAAACACTTTTATCCAAGGGTTCTAAAATGTTCCAGATTTATTTAATGATTACCAATTTTATTTCAGATTTCTGCAATTTGCAATTCCTTTTAAATTATCAATGTTTTTTTGCTTTTTTTTTTCAAGGACTTTTTAGCAGTTTATCTTCGAGTTTTTTTTTGGCAATTTATTTTATAAACAATACTATTTTCTATTATATTAGAGGTTTTAAAGCCATTTCCTATTAAAATTATTTATTTACCAATTTTTTATCCAACAAATATTCTTCTATTTTTATTTGCCATTTCTAAAATCAAAGAACAAATACTGCTTTCTCCAGCCTAAACATAATGAAATGATCTAAAGCCTTTCTCGATCCTAAGATAAGGGCTATAAAACTGTAAAGAAGAATTTGAGTTCATGATTTGTTCCACTCATGTTTCCAGCTTTTAATATTTTTAGGAGAGTAAATTGGCCCATTAGCTCAGTTGGTTAGAGCGTCGTGCTAATAACGCGAAGGTCGCGGGTTCGATCCCCTCATGGGCCACTATAAATCCTTTTATAAATATATTAAATAAATGGTAAAATTGTTACAGTTTTCAAATTATTATCTAGAAACTGCATTAAAAGTTTAGTAGTAGTATTGCTACAATTTACAAAAAAGTCTTAAGTTGCTTGAAATAATATATATCTGAAGCTTAATAAAAATTAGTTACTCTTTTTGTACATCTTGGTGTAATGCATTACTTCCTAGCAATTTTTTTTTTGTTTTCTTAAGCTTTCACTTAAAATATCATCTTGCTTATTACTAGCTTTATGGAATTGCTTAAAGGAATAGAGAAAATGACAAATTTTAATCTTCCTAATAATTTTGATTCTATTTGAAGTGTTCATCTAAAATTGTTCAAATCGATCTGAAAAATAACGTGTACAGTCTTTCATAGGCTTGTAGCCCTTTTAAATTAAAACAAAAAATGAAGTATGAGGGCTTAATTAAAGACGAATATCATGAAAATTTAAATGTTAAATGTTTGTAATAAACAAAAATATATCAAAATCAAACAGCAAAAATTATAACCTTCAGGTAATTTTATTTTGATGAGAGAAGTATAAAGAAATAAATATATTTCCAGACAAATGTTAAAAGATTCTATTTAATCTACAATAACAGCAAATAATTTAGAAAAAATTTCTAAGGTTAAAATCTTAAATATTAATTATTGTTCCCTGTCAACAGAGCTTTTTTGATCTGTTTTGGATTTCATCAGATCAAAACTTGTCCATATCTTAATAGTAGTTGACATGGAACAATAATTAATGTTTACATTATTATTGTTTGCAATTGTATCTAATGCAACGCAATAGATGGCACCTTTATGGTAATATCTTAAATCTGATTACGTTTAAGAACACAATTTTGTTTTTCTTTCTTTCTTAATTATCGAAGTATTGATTATGGTGGCAATAGAATTTGGCTGGCTTGTTTTGTAGATCTTATCGCGAAAAATAAAATTAAGACTTCATGGTCAGGAATTAAGAATTAATGATAGTCTCCTGTTTATCTGTATTATAATTGATTTTATTTCACTTCGTATTTTAAACTCATGTTTATTTAACTAAGTATAGTAGATAAAGTATCACTTTATCTCCGTTGTCAACGATGGCGGAGATGTAAAGTTATATTAGAAGCTTTCAAAGATTTTATTAATTGCTAGTTTTTTTCTGATAAATTGATTGTTATATTACAATTTTCAATTTTGTGTACACTGGCCAAACCGAACATATTGTCATTGCCATAGGAATATTCCGCTATGGAGGAAATTGGACGTGCAGAATTTTAAGTGCTTGCATCTTTATTGGCATGCATAGTGGTAGATGTACGTCTGAAAGAATGGCCGGTATACAAGCGACTATCAGGAAGCTTTAAGAAATTAGCAATACATCTGGGAACATCTTCCAATTTATGAATCCTAACACGCTGCTTTGTGCACTTTTTTTGATAATTAATGAAAAACTCTAGTGAGGTGCATTATTTGGTCTTAATGCTAAATATTTTAGGAAAATATCGATTACCATCCATTCAGAATAGTGAAAATCCGATCACTATGAGTCTTCGTCTCTTAAAGTGTCCCAATAATATCTTTACGAACTTCAAAATCGGAAACCAACAATCCATACAATTCATTTCCTCGACAATCTACGAAGCACAATAGATAGTGAATATATAAACTTTTGAAATACTGCAATTATACATACCTTTTGGAACAAGTACTAATCATCTGGTGCTTCCATTAAAAAATTTACATGTTCCTCACGTTCAAAAACCTTTGCTTGTTTCGCTTTGCTCGTTTGATAATTTTTCAAAAACATTGTAACTTTAGGAATTTTACTCATATCAATTCATTCATGAATTCCCAACGTTTTTTTTAACATAGAGTAAAAACTCCAAAGGGATTAGCTGATATAACTATCAGCTTTCTCAACAAAGTAGCATAAAAGAACATCTTCGGTAACGCTCTTTACATTTTTGGAAAGTTAAAAATCTGAAATCAAATAAAGCACAAGATCATGATAATTTGCTATCTAGTTCTTTGCATCATATTGGAATAGAAATTTCTCTTCCTACATTTTGCATAAATGCATAGAATCTGGAAAATTTCCTAAAATACTAAAAATTGGAGAGATTAAACCATTGTTCAAAAAAGGTAGTACATTGGAAATCGTTAACTATAGACCAATTTCCTTAATATTCAATATTGCTGAAATTTTAACCCTGTATGTCAAATTGACATTTTTGTTTGTTTTTTTTTAAGTTCCGAGAGACAGTACGGTTTTAGAGAGAATACCTCTACACAAGATGCTATTTGAAAAAATAAACCTCCTTGTATATATTTGTTGATCTAGAGAAAGCATTCGACAATGTGTGTGTCATAAAATAATATTATGCAATAAATACCAGTAAATAAATGTGAAAGTTATTTATTATTGATAGACATTTGAGATGAACTCTTATTTTATTTTGGTAAATATTCCCTCTATATCTGGTATTATGTTTATGATGGATATGACTAGAATATTTAGCAGGGTGTTTCATTACATATAATACGCATTGTAAAATATAAAGCGATGGCAGTGTAAGAATTTTCAGTTTTTTAAATAGAGGTTTGCAATCTTCTCTATATCTTGCACCTACTAGTATACGGATAGCTCTACGTTGAAGCCTAAATATTCTATGTCTACTAGAGGAGTGACCCCAAACAAGAAGACCATATCTTAATCGAGATTCAATAAGACCATAATAAGCGCTGTTTATTAGCATTTACCTTCCTTTCCAAAAAAATACATATGAATATACACAAATATTATTAAAAAAATGTACAATAATTTTGGATGGATGAAACTGGGCAGAGTTTAAAAAGTGCATTTGCTGATAAATTAAAAAATATGGCGTTCCATTTAAATAAATGAAGTTATAGCCACTTAAAGTTCTCATTTGTTTAATTTCAATTTATTTACACCCTGTATAAGATGGCAAGTTTATTATACCTGGAAAACAAAATATAATCTATAGTTATTTTACAGTGTAAATTTGGTATACATAACTTAATTACTTTTTAATTATTTGAAACGTGAAAATTAGGTTAGATTTTTACAATATTCAAATTATTTCAAAAACCTTAAGGTTTAGGTATTAAAAACCGTATTAAAACACACACTTATTTTGATCGAAGAATCCAAAAGTACAATAAAATACAGGGTGTTTTATTTAAAAAAAAAAAAACACTTTGATACTTTGTTTTTGGGACACCCTGTATATAATGAAATTAATTTTAAAAAGTAATAGACCCCCATATGTCCCCAAAGTGAAACTTTTTGAAAGTCACTTATTTTTTGCTTTGTAACAGATTTCCGATTGTTTTTCTTTATTTTTGGCAAAATATAATACAATTTTTTTAAAAGAACCTTTTTTAGTAAATTTCAATTATTTTATTTAACCTTAACTTGACTAATTTTTCAATTAAAAATAGTATTTTAAAAATTCTAAAAAGTTCTTTAAAAATACAATTGTTTTTATTTTCGGAAAAAAATCTATTTTACTTTTTAGAAAAAAATTATTTTTTTTTTAATTTTTTAATTCAAGTAATTTAAATTTGTTTACTGTCGAGACATTCAATTGTTTTAGCGCTTTCTTATTGTCAACTGCTTCAACGTTAGTTTTCGGATCTTATAATAATCGTAACATTTAACTATAATAAAATCAATATTAACTTAACCTCAAAAATGTTATTATTACTTATTCCTTCGTACTCTTGACCTACCTCAACATACAATGCAATGACCTCTCGTACTCCCGACCCGCCCAAACAAATTATACGTTGAGGTAGGTCAAGAGTACGCTGGAGTTTAAGCGGGAAAATAGGCGCTACGTTAACGCATAGTTTATTGTTGTAGGTCAAGAGTACGTTCGGTTATTTATTACCAAAAACAATTGAAAATGATTTAAAAATATATTTCTGAAACCAATTTTAAATTCACTTCAAACAGTTGACTGAAAAACAATTGAAGTTCAAATTTTAGATTTTTAGTGGATTTTAATAAATTTGATTGTAGGAATCCATTGGTGCAAGAATTTCCATAATCTGATGATTATTTTGGAAGTTATCGTAGAAAAACAGTTGAAGTTCAAATTTTAGATTTGAACTTGATCTAAATAAATTTGATTGTAGGAATCCATTGGTGTAAGAATTTTCATAATTTAATGATTATTTTGGTTATCGTTATCGTTTAAAAACCCGAAAAACAATTGAAATTTAAATTTTATATTTTTACTTGATTTAATAATAAATTATATTGTAGGAATCTATTGGTGTAAGAATTTCCATAATCTGATGATTATTTTGGAAGTTATCGTGGGAAAACTGAAAAACAGTTGAAGTTCGAATTTTATATTTGAACTTGATTTAAAGAAATTTGATTGTAGGAATCCATTAGTGTCAGAATTTTCATAATCTTATGATTATTTTGGAAGTTATCGTGGAAAAACTGAGAAACAATTGAAGTTTGAATGTTAGATTTTAACTTGATTTAAATACGTTTGATTGTAGGAATCTATTGGTGCAAGAATTTCTCTAATCTGATGATTATTTTGAAAGTTATCGTGAAAAAAAAAACTGAAAAACAATTGAAGTTTGAATTTTAGCTTGATTTAAAGAAATTTGATTGTAGGAATCCATTAGTGTCAGAATTTTCACAATCTTATGATTATTTTGGAAGTTATCGTGGAAAAACTAAGAAACAATTGAAGTTTGAATTTTCAATTTTTACTTGATTTAAATAAATTTTATTGTAGGAATCCATTGGTGTCAGAATTTCCATAATCTGATGATTATTTTGGAAGTTATCGTGGAAAAACTAAAAAACAATTGAAGTTCGAATTTTAGATTTTTACTTGATATAAATAAAAATGATTGTAGGAATCCATTGCTGTAAGAATTTCCACAATCTGATAATAATTTTCAAGGTTATCGTAGAAAAACTGAAAAACAATTGAAGTTCCAATTTTAGATTTTTGTTTGATTTAAATAAATTTTATTGTAGGAATCCATTGGTGTAAGAATTTTCATAATCTTATGAATATTTTGGAAGTTATCGTAGAAAAACTGAAAAACAATTGAAGTTCGAATTTTAGATTTTTACTTGATTTAAATAAATTTGATTGTAGGAATCCATTGGTGTAAGAATTTTCATAATTTAATGACTATTTTGGAAGTTATCGTAGGAAAACCGAAAAAGATAAATAAATAAATTAAAAAAAAAATAAATAAAAACAATTGAAATTTGAATTTTATATTTTTACTTGATTTAAAACTAAATTAGAATGTAGGAATCTATTAGTGAAAGAATTTCCATAATCTGATGATTAATTTGAAAGTTATCGTGGGAAAACTGAAAAACAATTGAAATTTGAATTTTATATTTTAACTTGATTAAAAGAAATTTGATTGTAAGAATCTATTAGTGTCAGAATTTTCATAATCTAATGATTATTTTGGAAATTATCGTAGAAAAACTGAGAAATAATTGAAGTTCGAATTTTAGATTTTTACTTGATTTAAATACTTTTGATTGTAGGAACTGTAGGAGATTTTAGCAGTGCAAGAATTTCCATAATCTGATGATTATTTTGGAAATTATCGTGGAAAAACCGAAAAACAATTGAAAATCGAATTTTATAATTTTACTTGATTTAAATAAATTTGATTGTAGGAATCCATTCTTGCAAAAATTTCCATAATCTGATGATTATTTTGGAAGTTATCGTGGAAAAACTGAAAAACAATTGAAATTCAAATTTTATATTTTTACTTGATTTAAATACTTTTGATTGTAGGAACTGTAGGAGATTGCAGAAGTGCAAGAATTCCCATAATCTGATGATTATTTTGGAAATTATCGTGGAGAAACTAAAAAACAATTGAAATTAGAATTTAGATTTCACTTGATTTAAAAAAAATGAATGTAGGAATCCGTTGGTTCATGAACTTCGCTAATCTGATAATGATTTTAGAAGTTATCGAAGAAAAACTGAAAAACAATTGAAGTTCGAATTTTAGATTTTTACTTGATTTAAATAAATTTGTTTGTAGATATTATTCCTTAGCATTTTGTTTAATTATTTTTTATGTTTTCTACTGTTTTAAACATACATTAGTATATTTCTTGAAAGTTTAAAACTGTTATTTGAAATACAATTCTTCAACTGTTTTTCACCGTTTTTTTTTTCTCAGCTGATTTTCTATTGGTTTTTTTTTTGTTCTTGGTAAAATTGAAAAAATTCGATTATTTAATTATTTTTTATTTCACCTGTTTTAAACTGTGATTTTCTTAATAAGTATCTTATTTTCATTTCAATTGTGAATATTTAAGAAAAAAATCTCTTTGGTTAGTAAATTTAATGAAATTTTTAACGTTACAACTTGAAGAAATTTTTAATTATTATTTTTTACATTCCAACTATTGTTTTTTTTTTAATTTAGCTAAAAACTTTCTTTTAAACTAGCTTTATAAGAAATAAAACAGATAAAAGTCGCTTGTTTATTTCATCTCTTTTATTTCTTATAAAGCTAGTTTAATAGAAAGTTTTTAGTTAAATTAAAAAAAAAACAATTGATTTCTCTATATAAAAGTTTTCAATTGCAATTTCTTATATTTGTTTATTATTAATTTGTTTTAAAACACCCTAACGTAAACAAGTGTTTTTTAGAAGAAAAAAAAACTAATAACATACGATAAATATTATTAAGCAAATGTTTGTGTTAATATAAAATACATTAATAAAATTGCTTACGTTAAAAAAGGGGAGGGTGACATAGTGGACACCTACCCACCCTACATATGTATTTTCACCTAATTTAAAATTAGGTGTTTTTAGACGCGATATTTTTAACAAAAAAATAACTTTTTTCTGTTGAATTTATGATTGAGGTTAAAATATTAAAAGAAGAATTGATGAATGGTTTATAACCTATAATCAAAGAAGTTATAGTAATACCAATAATTACCTAAACGTTATTGAATATAAATTTT
The DNA here is from genome assembly GCA_963969525.1 of Ontholestes murinus. Classification (NCBI taxonomy): domain Eukaryota; kingdom Metazoa; phylum Arthropoda; class Insecta; order Coleoptera; family Staphylinidae; genus Ontholestes; species Ontholestes murinus. Next base: position 7,829,118 of record OZ018392.1, read on the forward strand.
TAAACCTAAATAATTTTTAATTTTTAAATTATAAAGGAAAACAAAAAGTTGTTGTTAAACAAGTGCGGGCAGCAAAGTTTGTGTATAAAGAGTTTTGTATATGTAGGGTGGGTGGGTGGCCACTATCACACCCTCCAATAATTTAAACATTAGCAAGGGTTCGATTGAATTAATTCATAACATTTATTAGAATTTATTTCGTTTGATTACATTTATGTTAAAAAAAACATTCACGACAAACTTGTTTCTTGTTTGTGTTAAATTGATTGGAGGGTGAGATAGTGGCCACCCATTAAATTAAAGGGATATATTTGCTACAGGATTATGCCACATTATTTTGTATTGGAATATTTTTGATATTCCAATGAATAATTTCCGTTCTAACACCGCAACGTTCATTTAATTTATCATGAAAGAATAAACTAAGCGCTCAAATTGGACAATTGAGTCAAACCAGCCAATGATTTCATCGTTTCCAGAGACGACGGCATTTCAATTCCGTCAATTATAAAATTAGGGCTAGCGAAAAAGAAAAAACGCACGGGCATCAGTTTTAAAAAAAGAACATCAAACCGAGACCGGTGTTCGGTCGGGGGTGGGTGGAAAAAGGTCAACCGCCGCCGCCCCTTTATCAACTAAAAATTCCCGACCTAGACTGACGTTTTCACGGAAAACTCCGCTCGGTTTGCATATCACCCCTTTATGAATTTAAAGCGACTTCCAGCACAGGACGACATCTTTTTCAACTCAGCGTTTTTTTTTCTATTCCGCAGGCAGTTTCGACGTGTACAACATAGAAACTGCGATGCCCAAGATTGATCTGGAGGCGATCGAGTCGCACCTGAGGGCGGCACGGGAGGAAGAACGAAGGGTAAGTAATTTTTTTTCCCTGAATAATAATATACAAGATATTTAGTACTACACAAACTAAACTTGTATTTTAGATTGTATAATACAATAGTTATATTTATTATTGCTATAATGCTATAACATTATTCTGATTTATTTTTGTAATAATCTCTTACAGTTAGATACAATGATCCTCACTTGTTTTCACAATTAAATATTATATTTTTCGCCCATTTTATTTATTTTCTACTAAAGGCATACAGGATTGTTGCATCATCATCTTTATAAACCATCTAAATTAGAAACCAACTAAAAATTTGCAAGGTTGTTGCATGACAATGCAAACAAACACAAAAATCTTCTAATATTAAATTTTGCAAATGCTTTGGGTATGCCTTTGGTAAAAAAAAATATTTAAATGAGCGAAAAGTATAATGTTTACGTAGGACTTTATAAATTAAATTAAACTGTAATACATTTCCATTTGAACCAAATATAAGCATAATAAGATTTATTGTTATTGTAGTTCCTAACATAGGCTGTATTTTTAACTATAAATAATTTATTATTATTTAAAATACGTTTAGATTTTGTAAGTAAACAATTTCAAATATCATCACCGAAGCAAATTTATTCTCCCTGTATTAGGGGATATTCGTCAAATCCAATTTTCCCCCGCGCGGACGTAAGTACCCAAAATCCGAAAAAATTATCATCCTTAACATAACGGAACTTTACGTTTATAGTCCAGGAAATGGAAAATCTGGTCTGGAATGCTTCGGTTATTCTTTTTTTCTTCCTTTCCGTTTTATTGACCGACCGACTCTTATTATTTTCCAGCAGCCGACGACGATTTCCCATTTCCTCGCCTTTCCTAATTCAGCTTCGGGAAACCGATTTCGATTGACCTCTCCCCGTGAATCCCCAAATTCCCTGGTTTCGTCGGGTCAGAGCGAAAGGGGATGAAGGGGTGGGGAGGGGCGCCCACCCCTTTCGGCCTCATTTATTATTCACGCGGCTTTGCTACGCGCCGGAGGCAGGCAACAACACAGTCCAAAATAAAAATATAAGGCCCGAAAGACAAACGGCGAATCGATGTGTAAAATGGAGTGAAATATATTGCGTCTAAAAGCTTGACTGTAAATTATTGAAGGTTGACTGTAAATTATTAACGTTCTTTAAATTATTAACTTCGTAACAACAGGTCGTCGCAACTTCAGAAATATTTTAAGACAGCTACTAAGAGTTCATAGAAAATTAATCAGAGACACGATTGGCAATATTAATTTCAAAATACAACATGAAAATGAAGGTGTTCAAATTGATTAATATAAAGAATTGTCAAATAAAACATAAAACACTATTTGTTCAGGGAAAAGCCGAAGGCTTTAAAATAAATAAATTTCAGAGAAGTTGTTCAAAATCAGCTCAGCTCTTTTGAACAACTCTGAAAAACAAATTAGTTTTATCATTAAAATTTTTAATAGATGCGCAAAATATTTTCTAATATTCCTATCTCAATGTTATCCCAAATTTTTATAAAAAGTTTTAAGTTTTGCACAGTTTAAGCTTTGATTTGATACTTTTTTATTACAAGATCAATAATATTTGGGCTAAACATTTTGAAGCAAATTAAGTACCTTCTTAAACGTTTTATAATGTTTTCATTTATAAAAAATTTATTATTGCTACACCTCTATTTGCCTATTTGAATAATAACTAGCTATCGATTTATTAACTATAGAAGCAGTTAATTTACTAAATCCCAAAATTCAATAAATCATTCACCAGATGTTCTTGTAACTCTACGATTTGATAATATCTACAAAAATAAAATTGCTTAGGCTGAAAGACCGCGGGTCGATAGCCGCTGATTAGAAGAAATATCAAGTCTGTACATTTCACTTCACACAAAATTGTAAAAATTTTTACTTCTAAAAATAAAGATGTTTTCTCTCTCTCTAAAATTGCTTTGTTTTAATATCTACGTTAACGAATATATCAAGAACGCAGAATAATTCTAATAGTATTTGCGGTTAGAAATCATATACAGCATGTTTATTAATGCAAAAATTCAAATTACCCTGAATTGAAAAATTCATTATGTATTTTTTAATCACAAATAATAATTATTTGTGGTTAAAACATAGTGATGTATGGATTGCCATGTAGTAACGGCCGCAACCATTCTCTTTATTAAAAATTCACATGGTTCTTCCAATGGCATACAATGAGGAGGAGAATATTGGATTATTGCATCTTAGCTAAAGATAGCCATTTTCAAAAGTTCTTATAAATTAATAAACTGGACATGTAAATAGATTTAAATTGATGTTACTCTGACTAATTTATGATAAATATAAAGCATTTAATTCAAAATCTAAGATAAAATTATGTGAGCCTATGTTTACGCATGTAGCTTAAGTTGCCTACATTACTACTGTATAATTTTAATATGTGTTTTTAATTTTAAGCACCTTGAATTTGAATTAAAAACAGTTTAAGCGATTTATTCAACAATACTCAAGCATCAATTGAATCGGGTCTATAATTGGATAATCAATCACTATTATACCTACGCCAAAGTAGCTATTATTTCAAGTTAATTGATTACAATATTCATTGGATTAATGAATTATGCAAGTCAGAATTAATAACCTTTCAATTTCTAATATCAATTTAAATTAGGTGTACCACAAGGCTCAAACATTTGACCCAGTTTACTTTTTGTAGGATTTTTTATGATTGTTTGAATTGTTTATTATTTGTAGATGATTTAAAATTGTATCACTTAGTTGATGATATCTTTCATAGCTATGACATTCAATCTGATTTGGATAATTTAAGACTTATTTATACCCGGGTATAAATAATTAAATAAAGAAACAACATTATTAAGTTACTACAGTATCCTACTGCAACTTGGATTTTCTCTAAAATTTAAACTAAAACTCTAAAAAAAATAAAGATTATTATATATTATGTATTTATTTATTATACATATTATGTCAAAATTAATAAACAAAACGTATGTACATATGCCCAGCATTACATTTAAGATTTATTACCATACAGAGTCTATTATAAAAGTAATACGCATTTTCTGCTAAAAATATATTTATTGATCGTACCAGTACAAATGCTTAAAATTCTTCAAAATACTCTCCCCCATCATCAATACATATACGAAGACGTGTCTGCCATGCCTAAACGGCACCCTGATACCCCTCGATGGGAATGTCTCTTAGGAACGTAGTAACATGCTTTTTAATGTTTACCACCGACTCCCAATGATCTCTCTTTAGTCTGGGAAACAAAACAAAATTGCACGGAAACAAGTCGGGATTGTAAGATGGCTGAAAAACCACCTAAAGGTGTTGCTTCAGACGGTGAAGCCTGACCGTGTCTTTTATGTCAAACCTCATGCGCAAAATCCGCTGTTTCAATCTCTTGAGCACCTGCAAGCTAAGTTGATAGTTTCTACCTGCGAAACAACCGTAAATCGGACGATTTCTCCATCGGACGTCAAAAATGCTGTTGTTGGATTGGCCAACGATCTCCTTCAGCCCTTTTTGAACACCTTGCGCCATCTCCTGAACTGTGACCTGAAGCATCTAGAATAAAATCATGTGAATTACTTTCATAATAGACCCTGTATACGTATCATCACCTTCATATCATTATTCGAAAATAAATTTATTAATTTGAATACAAAATCCGTTAGAAGTATGTATATATGTTTATGACCAATTGTCAAGGTCATGCTGACTTTGACGGTTGCTCATAAACATTACAGATAAAATGCGAGTTTACCAAAATCAGACCATTCCTTTAAAACCATGAATTATTAACGATCACCACCATCACCATTCATATAAATTATAAAGACAAGTTACGGAGTAAACTAAACTTGAGATTTTTTAACGTTTCATGGAATGTTTTATAGTTAGTAGAATTTTTATTTTAAACAATAAAAATGGAGGCATAAATAGCTGTAAGTAAATATTTTCCAAAGTAAATTTCACAGTTTTCAAAGAAGATGTCACTTTCTTCAGATAGGATTGAAAAAATATTAACTTTTAGATATGGAATATTCTGAATTCCAAGAAGAATTGATAGATTACAATTCATACCATTTACAAAACCGCAAACAGACTAATACAACGAAAGCAATTAATGTAGGGTGAAGTTCAAAAACCTTCTAAAACAAGCATCTTTCATTAAGAAAAAAAATCACTCAAGTAAGAAGAAAAGCACGAAAAGCATTTAACAAAGCTCAATACACCAAACAGAAGAAGACTTTTATTTTAGAAAAATTAGAAAGGCAATCTTAAAGAATAAAAAATCTAAAACTATAGTCAAAGAGGTAAGAAAATATTCCCAATGGCCTTAATATTAGAGACAAGACATAAGCGTCCAACAAAATTCAATGAATATTGAATAATATTTTTGTAGCCAAAATTTTGAGGAATTAAGGTGTGCTATAAAAATATTATATTTTTTACTGTTTTTAACTATTTTAAACACTTTCTAAAAAAATTTAAATAAAAAAAACAAAAAACTATTTTCAGAAATAACTAGTCTTCCTTAAAGTTTCCTTAAAAACAAAAAAATTCTAAATCAAAAAAATTAAAAATTGATAATATATTTCAAATCGATAAAAAAACATTTAAAAATTTAAATTATAAAAAGTTAAATTGAAGAACTGTTGTATATTTTCTGAAAAATCGAAAAATTTCTCAAAACTGAAATGATTTATATAAATATATATATTTAGAAAACAGTTGAAAAGATACAATTGAAATATTTGCTTTAAAAATCAGTTGAAATTTAAAAATTAATCAAGTGAAACTTTCATAAAAAAACAATAAATATCAAAAAAATCAATTTAAATAATTAAACAATTAATCTGCTATTTTAAAAACAACTAGTATAAAATCTACATAAAAAAACAGTAAAAATTATACAAGAAAGAAAGCTCAAAAAAAATATATTTGAAACAAGTTGAAAAATATTTTCTATATACTATAAAAAACATTAAAAGATTTTTAAAAAATGTTTTCAACTTTTCTAAAAAGCTTTTAAATACTTTCTAAATATATATATACATATATATAAAATAAATGATAAAATACTAAAATAACAATTAATAATTTTCAAAAACGTATAGTCTAAAATCTACATAAAAAACAATTGGAATTTTACGAAAAAGGAACTTTTGAAAATTTTCATTAAAAAAAACAGATAACTTCTAAATAAAGAAAATAAATGATATATTTCAAAATTTTAATAAGCACATTTTGAAGGTTTTAATTTTAAATAAAAAAGTTAAATCTCAGTCGTTTTTTGAAAATTGAAATAATTTTATATAAATATATATTTAAAAAATAGTTGAAAAGACATAACTGACATATTTACTAAAACGTGAAGTGAAACATTCATAAAAAGCAAAAAATATTAAAAAACAAATATAACAACAGAAAAACAATTAAATATTTTCAGAAACGAATAATTTAAAATCCAAAATAGTTTACATTGTTATTTTACAAAAAAATGCATTTTTTTCTTGAAAAAAATGTAATATTTTTTAAACCAATTTAGATTTTTTTCTAATAAAACTATAGAAATATTATGATATTTTTTCTACTGTCTATAATTTGTCTCAAAAGTATTTAAACACTAGAACATTTTGCAAAAAAAAAAACAAATGATAGAATGCTAAAAATAATTAAATATGCTTTGAAAAGAAACAGAAAACTTCTAAAAAAATGATATATTTTCAATCAACTGAAAAAATAAAATAAAAAACATTGTAAATATTGCAAAAAAGACATATTTTCAATAATTTGAAAAAAAAATTAAACATATTTTTTTTTAATACTAACTAAAATGGTGTACTTTGACATGGTAAAACATTTTTAAATTAATTTAGTTTTAAATCCATCAAATTATGAGGGTTTTTGACACATGCATGATGACCTCTAGAGATTCAAGTCTGGGATGGAGTTAGTTATTCAATTGCATCTCCTTATTCGATCTTTCGTCCAAGTAGTTGCGAACCAGGAGTCCATATTGCGTGGGAACGCCGTCCTGCTGAAATGGTATGATAAAATTGCGGTCGTTTATACGCGGGAAGAGTTCCCCAAGCCTCGGAATATTATAATTCTGAAGTAATTGGAGATATACCGAAGATGTAATATTTCCTTCAACGAAAAATGGACCTATGATGTGACTGTCAATAAATGTCATACTATACATTGATGTTTAAGGATGCTGAGTGTTGATGTTTTAGGATGCTGAGTGTGGATGTATTACATCTAATAAGGATTGGTATCCGACCAATAACCTAGTATTGTGGTGGTTGACAGTTCCATTTAAATCAAACGTAACTTGTCCAGAAAAGACAATAAAATCTCTGAAATGGCCATTTGGTTCATAAAATCTTCATAATCTTGATAATTCATGTACTTATTTCTATCAAGATTTTATTAAGGGAAGTTAGGTATTAGGTATTATTTATTTTATCCAACATGCTTACAGAAAGTTTATAATATTATACAAAATAACAATAGTAATCTACAGAAATTTTTAACGCATGTTGAAAGATTTGAATTGATGACTATTTATCAATTTTTTGCGAACAAACTACGTGTCACTATATTTAACAGTTGATTTACAACAACATGTTGACCATGGGTATTTGATCAAAGACATTTTAGGTTGTTCTATTACATGCAATATTACTCCTAATTTGCGATTTGTTTTAGTAAATTATAATATTTCGTTAAATATAATGACATTTATTAATAAACAAATGAGACAAAGCGATCCTTCGCGGATAGCTCAAACGTACATCCATTGAATTGCACAATTTATTGTGATGGCCAGGAAAGGTATAATTTTTTTTCAGAATGCAACAATCACTTATAATAGGGATGAAAGTTGAGTGAGTTTTAGGTCATTTACAGTGTCGTCAAAATTATTGTTGAAGTCAATATTAATTGTTTTAAAGCAAACTGAAAATGTCCAACTATTGCTGATGAAGTTAAGTTATCGTTAATGATTGTTATTGTCGGAAGGGTCTTTAATGTTGATGATAATTTCAATTTTTTTGAATATTATCAGTCGTTTTTTTTCGTATATAGTAGGTCTTACCTAGCATAGTATTGATGCCAAATTTAGACCAGAAATTCAAAAAAAGCTTTTCAGTTCTTCGGACATAGAATAAAGTCTTAAGATTAAAGATTAAGCTTAGAATCATGTTTTTTTTTTAGATGGACCTAAAATAAGTTTTCCTAAAAAATGCTAAAATAATTTAAAAAAAAAATGTATATTCTTCACATGAAGAAGTCACAGTGTGACGAATCAATTGCGATAAATTAAATAAAAATTTTGGAAATCAACCACTTTTTATTAATTAGATGTAATATGGATTTTGAACTTGGAAGTAATTAATAATTAGTAATTTAAAGGATTCAATCGAATTTTGTATCCTTTTTTTTAAATACATGATTTTTTAGACTACATATATATATATTTTAGGGTCAAGTCTGGTTATTTAATTGCTCCTCTTCTTCCGATCCAAAGTCTAGAAAAAGTTTACTACAAGTAGTTGCGAACCAAAAGTTTATAGTGCAGGAAAACACCGTCCTGCTGAAACCATATTCTTTTATTAATGAAATTGCGGTAATTTATATGCGGGAAAAGTTCTCCAAGTAGGAATAATATTATTCTGGAGTAATTAGAGATATACCTAAGATGTAATATTTCCTTTTGTGAAGAATGAACCTATGATGTGACTGCAAATAATGCCATACTGCACGTTGATATTTTATGATGCTGAGTGGGGATGTATCTAATATGGATTCGTATCTGACCAATAACCTGGGATGGTGGTATTTGCTAGTGGTTGATACCAAATAAAATATTGAATAGACGAAGCCGTTACTTGTTGAAACTTATAATAAAACACTGATATAACGCGAGGTTTCAAAAATTAATTTATTGTACTACGACAATTGTTTCGTCACACTGTGGCATCATCCGGTAGATGTATACATCTACCTGATGATACCAGTGTTTTATTAAGTGCATATAATATACAATAAAATCTCTGAAATGGCAATTTTGTTCATAATTTCGCAGAATTGAACGCATCTATCAACATCAACTTTGGATAATTCATGTACTAAATGCATCCTATAAGGGTAAAACTTATTTCTTTTTAAGATATTATTAAGGGAAGTTAACCCTGGCTATTTGATAAAAACATTTTATATTGTTCTGTTACATACAATTTTACATTAAGAGATTTCTTAATGCTTCACGGAGGAAACATACCGGCTCTTATTAAATAGCACAATTTAATGAAAGGGCGCAGTTATAGTTTGTACACTAACATTTCTAGCGATGCCATCATTCCGTGGATGGACATCGGTAACTCTTAACAGTAGTTAAGAACTTAAAACGTATTCATTTGAATATGTTTAATTTTAGCTTTTAATGAATAAAAGTAAAAAATAAACAAAAAACGCAAAATAAAATTCTAAGGACAAACATAAGTCATATAATATAATCGTCAATATTTATTGCACATAATGGTACTCCATGAAGCATTTTTTTTCGTTGCTGCATAAAAAGATATCACATTTATTACACTTGCTGTGTGGTTTAATTGAAATGCATTGGTACTACACAATTCGCACCTGCCTCTCTTTTCATCATATGTACATTTTCTGCGTTTTGCAATGGCTTTTAGAGGGGTATATTTTTTTTCTATGATCCTTGCACTCCTTCATTGCTATGAATCCAGAATTCTAACGTTGAAGTTTTTCAAATCGTTCACAGTAAATAATATATGCGTTGACAAAAGCGATTTCCAAAAATCCCCAAAACAAACGGTGCCACCATTTCCGCGAACGACGATTCATCCCGTAGGTTCCTCGCAGTTGATCCGCCTTATCAATACCACCCATGTTGATATTATAGTCTTTAACGACTAATGGGCATGATACGTACAGTCTGGGACCATCTTTCTGCATTCTTTTTATGCTGACTTCCTCTGATCCATGATAGTTTGAAGCAAAATGTACCACTCGATTATCTCTCCATTTGAACACTGATATGTTTGTGTTTGAAATACGATAATCATAGTCTCTTCTTTTTAGATTTTTGGCTTCTTTTAGGTTACATTGAGACCCAAAAACTTTGACTAATGGCTTCGTTATTACTATCTTCGAATAATTTTGTTGTAGAATGTATTTGCTCATTGTCACAAAAATGTGACAATTCTTTATTTCTTTACTGATTATTTTTATTATCGCCATCTGATTCTTCATCAGTTAAAAAACTATTATCTAATGGTATATCTTCTAATAATATTTTATCTGCCAATTCTTGTAACTCCGCTTGAGATAATGGCTTCTTATAATACCATTTTATTTTTTGGTCTTCCATTCCTGACGGCACTTCTAAGTCCAAAAATTAAATTAAAAATACATGCACTTATATTTACAAATATCAACTAATTGTTAATATACGTAAATAAACAATTTATACTGTTTATATATGTATAAATAAAAGTTTACAATAGATTCAACTTACCAGAAATTCACACACGTGGTACAATCAACACACTACAATTTCTAACCTGATAGTCACGACATATGCGTATTGCAGATCACGGCTGCGTACTAATTCCAATGCTATGTGTTCCCTGCAAGTACCAACGGGCAGCAACGGTCGAATTACGTTAAAATAACTAAATAATGGATATTAATAACAGCTAGACTTCTAAGTACCGTCAGGCACTAAAGGGTTAAGCCCAGTTGAATATGTTTCATATGAACTTCAACATTTGTCTGAAAAACTATTTGATTATCAGGAGTAAGTTTTCGTTTAATTTGTTCCATTGTTCCTTCCAAAACTTGAAACTTGTATGTATTTTGATCAGAATCGGAGAGGCATTTGACCCGCAACATTAGTGCGGTTAGATCTGTTATGAGATCCACAACGGCATCGCTAGACACGGAACATTTGTCTAAAATGTGGTTGTTTCTTTGTACTTTATTTATTTATTTATTTATTTATTTATTCATCTTTGGTCTTCTTTTTTGAATAATACATACAAACAAATTAATAAAAATAAAAACATACATAAAATTTTGGGCAAAAGAAGCACGGGTGGAGTTCACAAGTAAATATGTTCTTCCACTCAAACCCTTTCTTTACCAAGATGTTGAGGGAGCTAGTATCCTCTTCGACATCCGGAATATTCTGTATTTACTTTTGTTTAGTGTTTTTGTCCCCGTTTTTGGAGAGAATTTTCTGGCTGTTAATGTCAGCATGACAGATATATACTATTTCCATTGCTTCCTCTCGACATTTTTCACGTAAGTGACTAGGATACTTATTTTCCCTTGATTTCGGAATGCGTTTAATAAACTTTTCAAGGATCTTGATGGTGTGTCCTTGTCCGATGTAGCTTAGACAGGTACTTTCAAGACCATTTTTACCAAATATCTTGCCTCATCTTCTGGAGCAGTTGCCACCTGAAAAGCCTAGTTTTCCGAATGTCTTCATAGTTGGGATCCACAGACGAAGTCAACGCTTCTCCAATCAGATCATTTCCAGGCGTCATGGCGCTAAAACCATTGGGGTCCTCTGACAAAGGAATTGAGAACCTCTTCGATTTCCATTAGCAGGTTGTGCAACTCCTCGAATATCAAGAACGCACGTCTAGTTACGCCTAGTAGACGTTTCTTGATATTTTTTACTACGGCTTTCCAGAATGTTTCACAAGCTTGCTTGAATCACTTTACGATTGTTCATGAATTTACCCAATTCATTTAGTTGGTTTTGAGCACCATCAAAGTTTGTTGCATTGTCACTATATATTTTTGACGCATATCCATGACAAGCATACATGAATGGTAGTACTACTTGAAATCGTCCTGTCTCTTTGCGATAATCATTTTTCATGACGAAAGTTTTCGATGGTTTCGTTGACCCTGTGTTACTGATAAAATTTTGACTGCTTTTTGTGTCTTACGAGGGTAGATTGAAAAGTTTCCGGAATGGGCAAGAAAACGCAGTAATTAAACAATTTATATTTTTCAACATAGTACCTTTGCAGGGCGATACACTTTTCCCAGCGGTGCTCCAACTTTTTTAAGCCTTCAGAAAAATATAATTTCGGGAACTCTGCAAAATAAGCTTTAGTGGCGTCGATGACCTCCTCATTTGACGTAAAGCGCTTGCCTCTGAGCCAAGTCTTCATGTTTGTGAACAAAAAGAAGTCGCACGGGTCCAGGTCTGGAGAGTACGGGGGATGCGGCACCACCTCGTAGCCCAATTCAACCAATTTAGCAGTGGCGATTCGGGATGAATGGGTCGGCGCGTTGTCGTGCTGGAAGAGCACTTTTTTCCGCTGCAAATGAGGCCGTTTCTCCTTCAATATGCCGTTGAATTGATCCAATAAATTGCTGTAGTATTGTCCCGTGATAGTTCTTCCTTTCTGCAAAAAGTCGATGTATATCACACCTTGGGAATCCCAAAAAACGGTAGCCATGACCTTTCCAGCCGATGGAACAGTCTTTGCCTTCTTCAGAGCAGATTCGCCTGGAGAAATCCACTGTTTTGACTGCTGCTTGGTTTCTGGTGTGTAGTGGTGGATCCATGTTTCGTCCACGGTCACGAATCGGCGAAAAAAATCCGTTGGATTATGCTTTAACAAGGCCAAACACTCTTTCGAAGTGGTCACACGATTTCGCTTGTTGTCCATAGTCAGCAAACGCGGTACCCATCGCGCCGACAGCTTCCTCATGCCCAAATGTTCGTGCACGATATTTTGCACACGTTCATATGAGATGCCCGTGGTCTCTACTATTTCGCGCAACTTCACTCGTCGATCGGCTAACACGAGATCATGGACCGTTTTTGGACGTCCACTGCGTGGTTCATCCTTGGTGCTCGTACGGCTACGTTTGAACTCGCTCACCCAGAAACTAATAGTCGAAAATGAAGGTGTGGATGTGCCATGAACTTTCTGCAAAATATCTCGTATCTCCGTGATTTTTTTCCCATCCATCCAGAAATGTTTGATGACTGCACGGAATTCGTTTTTATCCATTTTTGCAAAAGTGCCTGACTTGCTTCACAAGATATCCTAGTAAACAATCTCTTGCCCATTCCGAAAACTTTTCAATCTACCCTCGTACAGCGTGAATGTGACACTATCCAACTGGGCTCTGACGTTCATGATTTCATCTGGAGTTGGAATTTCATTCACGGGGGTTAGAGCTTCTTCGAAATTAGTGGCTGCAGAGAGAATTTGATTCTTGTGCTCCACTCTAGTTTTTTCACTAGGGCTATAGCTTTTGTCACTTGGCTGGATAGGATCTTACTTACAGTAGTTTGTCACAGACTGTATGTATCACGGAAATTTCAGTCTTGACAGGTTACCAATGTTGATGTTCACACATAGGGGATAATTCTCCGGGGAATTAAACTCGTTTAAGAATGTTCACAAAGTTCACAAGAGTTTTCACAACTGTTTTTTCGTGGTTTTCTACGTAAAACGGTAACTGTTAACTCATCCGGTGTGAAGGACCGTGTTAAGGCTAATTTACAACTGTTTTTGTAAATTATAAGACCTCGTTATTGATAAATATAACAGCAAATTTGAAGTAATAAATGAATATTGTATCATTACTAGAGAGCGGATAAAAAAGCTTAAAAAATGTGAAAAAAAGCACTTAAAAAGGCACAAAATTTAGAGGAAAAAAAGCATTAAAAAAGCATAAAAACAGGAAAAAAGCATAAAAACACGAAAAAAGCACTAAAAAGGCATTAAAAGGCACAAAATTTAGAGAAAAAAAAGCATTAAAATAGCATAAAAACAGGAAAAAAGCATAAAAACACGAAAAAAGCACTAAAGAAAACTATATTTTCTTGATATGTTACACGTTTATCAACATATTTTACAAAGAAATTTGGCTTAAAACTAAAATAAACATACTTTCTTTACGCAATATATAATATCATGTAAGTATTTAAAAATTAAATTGTAATTTTATATACGTTTCAAAATAACTAAAATCTATTCATAAAAACAGTAGATCATTAAATGTTGTTCTAAGGGTTTAATTGTAAAAATTATTACTTCTGACGCTCAATAAATTTTTGAAAGTAGAAAAGCTTCTCTTTATTTTAAATTATAGCTGGATCCATTTGAAAATTGCCATTCAAAATCAAGTTTAATTTATTTAATATTAAAAATCCTTCATTTTCAACGAATACTTCTTTCGATATTATTTTGATTTCTTGGCCAATGCATGCAGGTATTTTCTAAAATTAATCTGCTTTTATAAAGAGTTGATTGTGTTGCTCACAAAATTTAAACGCGATTTTATGTAACTCAATTGTTTTGAAGGAAGCTCTTCTTTCTTAAGAACTGTTCAACAGTCTTTAACTGATTTGCTTGTCGTTTCGGGAAAGTTGTATATAATCTTATTAAATTCTTCAAAATTGTTCGCATAGTACATTGTAGCATATAGCCAAATTCCCTATTTTGTTAGCACTGGTTTATGGGGCAGTGAGATATCAGATAATGACTTCTTGAATAATTGTACTCACAGAAGAATATAAGAACTATTTTTCCATATTTAATTAAATCTACAAATGGAAATTTCATTCTTATAGTTTCAGAAATTCGTTTCTAATCATGTGCTAAACTTGTACAATGCACAAAATGCATTATTAGTAAAATTTTGTAACTTGGTATTGTCTACGGCAAAAATAAGCTTGTCAGTCCATCATTTATGAATTTTGCTATAATGTTATTATCAGTTTTCTTCAATTCTTTTGTATATATCAAAATACTGTTGGTCGGATGTCTTCATGTTAAACTCATATTATTAAATTAAACAAGTCTGTGGTTTCATCCACACCAAACCACATATAATTATTGTTAATAATATCTTTAATTTTTTGTATGGTTTCATAGTATCTAAGAGCTACATAATGTTTTCTCGGGAATGCGTATTTTACAATATTTTCCCAAGAAACATTTAAATGCATTATTTTGTAATTTTCTTAAAGGGATATTAGAATGTAAAAGTATTTTGCACAAATGTGAATTTAATTGACGATGATGCTAAAGATTGTGAAATTGTGCTGTTTTGTTAGTTCAGCTTTGAACTTTTTCAACCGTTCTTGACGTAGTGTTGTTATAACATGTTTTACATACAAGTCTTGACTAGTTAGGATGCAGTTGGGAACTAAAATAAAACTTACTATTTTTAAACATGCCTTACAAAATAATGTATAATTTTCACTTATTAATTCTGGATAGTCTCTAATTAATTCTTGTATTGTGGTTTTCACCTTTTGCATTATGGGTTAAATATACATGTGAATTATATAATATAATTTATCTGTGATTCCCCAGGTTAATACGATTCACGCATATAGTAATTTTTGATAAATAAGCAAAGTTTTTGGAATGTCAATTCAATAGTTTATGAATGCGAGTTTGAATATGAAAATTAACGAAAACGGTAAATATGCGCCAGTCGTCCCATCGGTACTTTTGCCGAGAGAAGGAAATTGATACGGTTGCAGAACACCTGATTATTAGCTATCACTTAAATTTGTTTACATTTAATACTTACTGGGGCCCCTATTTATTTTTTAACGACGTTTACATCCGGAATATCATAGGTGTGATTCCTATGAAGCGTTCGTCTGTATTATCTGAATAATGAGACGGTCTATTATATCTACTTATTTATAAACGAATCCAATGTAAATTGGTAATTTATACTAATATTTATTAATAATAAAATTCATTATAATTATTGTATCATATTATGAAGATTTTTAACAATTATGTTGTCAAAAGACACGAAGAAAATATGTAATACAAATATAATCTATAAATGATGGGATACAGATTTTTACGAAAATTCTCTATATTAGCACATTAATTTAATATCAGCGTGAAATTATCATTAAATGTTTTTTAAATGTTTAAGAAAATGCTCCAAATAAGCATCAAAATCTAAAAAAAGCATGAAAATAAGCATAAAAAGTCAAAATAAGCACAAAAAGTCAAAATAAGCAAAAAAGCCCAAAAAAACTTAGCGCTAAGTAATCACATTCTTCAAGATTCGTATAGATATTAAGAAATTTTTTTCGATGCTATTAATATTATGGATAAGCATAATGCTAGAAATCCGCTCTCTAATCATTACATTATTATTATCTATCGCTGTTTTCAATTCAACTCATGTATGGTGCAACATTAAATGTAAGCATCACCTCTATCTCTCTCTCTCTCTCTCTGAAGATTACAGCGATGTCGTTATCTGTAAACGTGGCTCCATAAATTGGCGATATCTGCGACGCAATCTGAACCAGATGTGGCTTTAGATGTGCCTGGATCTGAGACATCCGTCTGAGGTCATCGCGATTCATAGAGCATTTCAGTCGCGATGACATCATTAGATCGCGTCCTGAAAATCCGCGCGGCACGCTGAAAGTGATGGATGATCGCACGCTCCAGGTAAACCACAAACTAAAAAAAATCAACACAGATTTCACACACTACTAACAAATGATCGCGCTTATCAAATTACACTGTACTACACCTGTTCGCCGACTCTTATCTGCGTTTTCCTGGTGAGTTCAATATGTAAATTCCTATCTGATAACGGATCCCTTATCCTCGATGTGCGGTAGTTTTATTTTTGTCCGTGAAGGGAATGTTGACGGAATCGGTCCTGGTCGATAGGATCTTGCTCTCCGATAAGGTCTTTAAGGTAGAAATTATACACGATTTATTGCCGCAATTACAGGATAATTGAAAGTTTAAATCTTAACTTTACATGTGATGAATGCGAGCGTGCCGCGGAATTGACGAAGAACATGCGAGTAATAATTATTGGTTTAAATTTTTCTTTCGATGTAAATAAAGAAATTAAAGATCAATAAATCTATTTAAAAATTGTGCTGAAATGCAAAACTTGTTTATTCAATTACCGGATGGTTTAGTTCATAAAATTAGCTTTATATTCACCTGTGTGGGTCAATATTTACCGCAGTCGTTTGTTTTGTTGCGTTTTATTTTTTTGTTTTAGCGAACGCACAGGCTGCATTTTCATTTGATCGAATATTCGGTCGACCGGAAAATGTACGCACGCAATGTGTAAATCGCTTTTATTCCGAAATCGACGTTAAATATTTACTGTTTTGGTTTGTTTAAATGTTCATTGGTGCAAAGCGGAATTCGCATTGAGCACGTTTATAAGGTTGACTATGTAGGAGTAACAACGCTAATAGTATTGATATTTCTCCGTTCGTTCGACCAAAGTCTCATCTTGTTTGTGCTTGCCCTAGACTAGTTATTGTGTTATCTAATCTGGAAAGGAATACAGGGCGTAGATTTCCTTGCTCGGGAATGTGTGTAATTTTCCACAACAGCTTTGATGAGTCTCGTGTGCATTTTGTAATCAAACTAATAGTTTCATAGTTATCTTGATAATTTTGTAAATAAAATAATACTACAAATATATAAAATAATAATAATAATAATAGTACTGATTATTCTGTTCTAATCCAACATTGAGTTATTGATTGTGTGCTGTAATTTAAGACAAAATCCAAGCACTAGGCACCAATTACAACTGACATTTATATATACCCCCTCCCATTTTGCCATTGACATATGCAGCTGTCAATGCTGTCAATGATAGGCAAAATGGGTGGGGGTATATATAAATGTCAATTGTAATTGGCGCATAGTCCTTGGATTTTGTCTTAAATTACAGCACACAATCAATAATTTAAATATTCACAAAATTATATATTTAATTTGTATATAATTGTGATCTTTTTTTATAAAAAATCTATCAATAATGCTAAATTAAATCAAAGCAATTAATCAATATGTTTTTTTTTAGTAAATAGAATAAGGATTAGCCGGCTAATTTCAAAACTGATGAATAATGCAGGGAGGGGGGTGACTTTCTGAAAATATTCAGACGCCTCTCTCTCTCTCTCTTTCTCTCTCTCTTTCTGTTGCTGCTGAGGCCATTGATTATGCAATCATCCGACGCGGCTCAGCGGTCCGAAAAAACACGCAATCATTTTCGCGTTAAACAATCGCCGCGCTGAGGAAATCGGACGGAGGAAAGGACAAACTGCTTTAGCGGATCAGAATTTCAAATGCGGACTCTTGGTGGAGGGGAAAAAATACTTTTTTTTCTAACGTCAATCTCTTGACAAAGGGTTTTATAATATCCGAGTGTATTCTTTCTGGCCGCACTTATCCGCAAAACCGTCACGAGAATCAAGTCGTTAAGGTCAGTTGGAAAAACTTTTGATTTATGTAGGAGTCAATGAAAATGCCTTTAAAGTACAGGATGTCTCAAAAGAAAATTTATATTTAGAAGTCAATAAAAATTCTTTTGAAGTACTGGATGTTCCAATATTTAGTAGGTAAATTAAAGAATAGTAAGTCTTGTATCGAAAATTTATTGAAATATACAATTTAGGTATTTATTTCTTCAAAATAATATCAATCAAATGTAAACCTTTACGATCATGATATGCATGTATTCCAATACTATAATTTCTTATGACGGCTCGTCAGGGAGACTCTGTGATGGTTGCCATTCTTTGGATTCTTTCTTTCTAATGTACCAGAGAAGTTGCTCTATTAGAGTAAGCTTTAGATTTCACATAACCCAACAAGAAATGGAAATCAGGTCAATTTATGACACTCCTCTTGGAGACCAATTACTAGGGAAAATTTGCTTTAATCGTGGGGCTTTAATTTTTGTAGCAATTAAATTTTATAGGAGTCTAGGTTTTTGTGCATAGTACTGTTTTTGGCACATTAGGAATTGAAAGGTTTAGATCGTCATGAACAGATTGGTTAACTCTACCCACGTTCTCTTCCATTCTTGATGATCTTGATTAACCCGATTTTGTTTTTTTTTTCAAGGTATCGTCAAATTTTAAACATTTTCGAATGAGAGGTTTGCTTCATGCCTCATTTAAGCGACGAAAACCTTTGCTAAAGTCGCCAAATCACAATTCTTGTAAAACTCTCACACAAACGCGCAGACTTCTCCCGAGAAACACTCCATAATGATTAAATTCTTAAGAGCCAGATTGATTATTGTCTTATAGTTTATCAAAAATTGAATGGGTGAGGCGGATACTTGATGAAACTCCATTTGAAAAGACACAAATAAAACACACTATTATAGTTGAACACTGCAACATGAGGTCCATGAAACGATTCAAAATTTCAATGTACCTTGCAACATTAATCGTAGTTCTCTCAGGTAATTTTTATCTGAGAGAACTACGACTTTTAGAAAATAGGCTTGAATATGAAAAAAGGTGCTGAGGATTGTTTTGTTGCGTAATTTTTCTGCTCTGACTTTTTTCCTACTAGGTGATGCAAGTGAACGTCATTCCATGCTTTCCTGTTGCGTTTCAGGGTCATACCTGAGACACCAGGGCTCATCCTCAGTAACAATACAGTTCAAGAAGTTTGGTGACAAGGGAGGTCCCATGCCACTCGAGAAACAGACCGTCTTCATTACATTACCTGTGTCTGTAATAACAAATGTATGATTTAAGTTTGGTGATGCATCCGCCGTTCCAACAAAATCTTGTGAAGCCTCTAAACGTACCTACTTCTGATCGTCAGTCAAGTGATGTGGCACAAGATGGCAGCACGTTGTTCTCATCCCTAAATTCTGGGTAATGATTTGTCGCACAAATTCACGGTTTATCTGCAGTTCATCAGCTATCATGCTCACAGTTAATCGACGATCTTCCTTGAGTAATTTCCTCACATTGTCAATGTTTTCGGTACCGACGGAAGTCGCCGGTTCTCCGAAACACTATTCCGGTCTTCTCACGCTTTAAGGATACTGCTTGATCTTCATAAACACGTACCAGCATCGTATGAGTTTCTTTTGAAGCTTAAAATAGCAGACAATATTTTTATAGATTGTTATTATTTTGTAAACACTGCTGTAGCTGAAGTTTTATTGTATATGTAGGATAGGTGGGTGGTCACTATCACACCCTCCAATAATTTTCCAGTTTTTAAATTTTAAGCTTTGGTTTCCTTAAGAAGAAAAATTTAAAAAAATTCATAAGGAAAAGTTTTCCTGTTAAATTTAACATTAATCTGATTACATACAAATCCATATTAGGCACAGTAATCAAATAAGATCTATAGAATATAGGGTGATCTAGAAGCCACCCATACATCCTACATATTTTTGATACTTTCACCATTTCAACTTTTTTATTAATTAGAGAATGTTCCACCACGGGTTAAGTGAGAATTTAATCCATCGTTTTTTTTTTAGTTTCATAAAACAAAACCCAAAAGGTTTTTGTAATTTCTTACTTTATTAACACTTTTGTGGCTAAAGTTTTATTGTATATGAAGGGTGGGAGGGCGGCCACTATCCCACCCTTTAATTTTAAATTATATAGGATCATTTTCTTATGAAAAAAAATTAAAAATAAGGAGACATTTTCATGATAAATCTACTAAAACTCTGCTCGTAATTAAATTAATATTCAGAAAAACACTCGTTTCTGTTTAACAAGTTGGAGGGTGGGATAGAGGCCACCCACCCTACATATATTTTGGTACTTTCACCACTGTAAATGTTTTAGTTCCATTAAATAAAAAAATGAAATTTTGTAGATGTTTAAAAATATTTTATAAGCACTATTGCAAATATAGTAACGTTGATATGTAGGGTGGGTGGGTAGCCACTATCCCACCTTTCAATTTTAAATTATACGCGACGGTCATCATAAAAAAAATTAAAATTTGAAGAAGGAAATTTATGGATTAAATTTAACGTAAATCGACTTCTAAACGAATTAATATTAAAAAGAATACTCATCTATAATCTATGGATTGGAGGGTGGGATAGAAGTTACCCTACCATCCTACATATATTTAGTAACTTTTATTAGTATAACTGTTTCAATTTCCTAAGACAAATAGCAAAATTTTGTAGATTTATAGTCTATTTTGTTAATTAATTTAAATAAAATATTTTAATTATTTTTTATTTTTTTAAATTTTATTAATTTAGTAAATGTTTTTAAATGTTGTTTGCATTTAAAATCAATTTTATAATAAAGCTGTATTTTATAAATACTTTTGTAGCTCAAATTTTATTGTATATTGATTTATTTATTTATTTAGTAAACGGTACACCCTTTTTATAATGAAAATAATACACAACAAGAATAAAAGTGAAAACAAAGTGTGAATATACACGTTGGGCAGGTCGGTGGCCACTATCACACCCTTCGGTTACCCTATAATTTTAAAATTGTAAGCGACGTTTTCCTTAAGAAATATTTAAAAAATTTAAAAAGTAAAGTTTGCGGTTTAAGTTAACATAAATCTGATTATAAAATAAATATTTAGCACAACCCTCATGTATAATCTCTAGAATTAAGGGTTAGATACAAACCACCCACCCTCTCTACAAATATTTTAGTACTTTAACTATTTTAATGGTTTTTGTTTCTTAAAACAAAAGCAAAAGTCTTATTTAAAAAAAACCATTATGGCTAAAGTTTAATTGAATATATAAGGTGGGTGGGCGTCCACTATCCCTCCCTTCATTTTTAAATTATATACGACGGGTTCATTATAAAAAGGTATAAAATAAGGAGACTTTATCATGAATAATCTAATAAAAATCTGCTTGTAATTAAATTACTATTTAACAAAACACTCGTGTATGTTTTACAGATTAGAGGGTGGAATAGAGGCCACCCACCCACCCTACATATATTTTGATACTTCGCCAGTGTAACTGTTTTAGTCTCCTAAAACAAAAATGAAAATTGTGTAGATGTTGTTTATTATTTTATAAACACTATTATAGCTTAAGGTTTAGTATTTAAGTGGGTTGGGTGGGTGTCTACTATCCCATCCTTAAGTCTTAAATTACGCGCAACTGTTTTTTTATAAAATTAAAAGAAAAGTGGGAAAGTTATCACGATAAATTTAGTAATAATCTTTAAATATATTCAACAAAATACTCATGTATGATCTACAGGTTAGAGGGTGGGATAGAGACCACCCATCCACACTACATTTAATTTTTTTTTTTTAATTGTTTTGTGTATGTAAGTTTAAAAAAAGGAGTCCAAAGATATATAAATGAATGAATAATACTTCAGTTACAATAATGCTTATAAAATATTTTTAAACGTCTACAAAATTTCAATTTTTGTTTAATAGAACCGAAACTGTTACAGTGGCGAAGGTATCAAAAAATATTTAGAGTGGGTGGCCTCTATCCCACCCTCCAACCTGTAGATCATACACAAGTATTTTATTGAATAATAATTTATTTGCAAGCAGATTTCTACGAGATTTAACGTGATGACGACTTCTCCTTTTCGTTTTAAATTTTATTAAAAAAACCGTTGCACGTAAATTAAAATATTAAAATTTAATGTTCCTTAGCATCCTACACTTTATATTATAAACTGTATATATTTAAACAATGAAAAAATCGGTGGTGGTAGATGACCTTGCAGTCGATGCAGCTACACAAGGAAATTTTGTAGATGTTGATTATTTTGTAAACACGAACAAACTTCCCATGAGTTTAAAACAAAACTTTAAATTGATTGTTTGTTACTTGCTGCATTGTAAAAGTACGTGAAAATGTTTATAATTAAATAAAACACTAGTTTGGCACTTTTTTCACTTGGTTTATTTATCGCTAGATGTTCATTTCAGTCACAAAGTGAAAAAAGTATCAAACTAATGTTTTATTTAATGATTTTTTGTTCTTTCTTTTTCCTGTTCTCAGTTACGAACCAACACACTGAAAAAGCACTTTAGTCTCAACTGAAGAACGGTGGGAGGTCAACATTTCTACTACGTAGGTGCAGCGTTTTGTTTGTCATTCACCGAACTTGTCAAAGATTGTAAAATGTTACGAAGACTACCTCTTTTACTATTTGCTTGCTAAAATTCAATTAAATTTAGTAACCCAACAAATTGAAAACATTGCAAAGATTCAAAAAATCATAATAAGTTATATTACTATATATACTATAATTAAAATGATTATTTCCTATTACAAAAAAAAAACAAGTTCGACAAAAATATAAGACTTAATTATCAGGACAGTTTAGTTGACTAGTGAAATACAAATGAATAGAAACGAAACGACAGAAGTCTTTATTCTTTATTCTTTAAGACATTCACTTCGTGGTACTAGTCACTGGAAATAAAGTTTAAAGTGGTATAAAAAAGTAAAAGTATTTCCTTTATTCTTTATTCAAAGTATACACGAAAGGCTCGAGCACAACGTTTGCAATAATTAACGAGGGATTTCGTGTTCCCAGAACTTCTGTGTTTGTAACGAGACCCAGTCCTTCACAGCCTCCTCGAGTTCGTCGTCGGAGTTGAAGTGTTGGCCTCTTGGATATTTTTTTCAGGCGGTCAAATACTTATCCGGATTGTAGAATGGATGGCCAAGCTGCTCCTAATTAAACTTGGTGAGTTCCGCGCATGACCTTGGAGACGTTTGGACGTGCTTTATCATGGAGCAAAACCACACCCTCCGTGAGCAACTCCTGTCTTTTGTTCTTGATAGACCTGGATAGTTTTCGGAATGTCTTACAATACACATTTCTTCTTCTTCTTCTTCTTAGGTAATAGTTCTTCTGTGCTCGGGGAATTTAAGTAGTGGACTTTGAATGTTAAAAAATACGGTGTGCAAAAGTAAATGAGTTGTTCAAATAAGTTTAGCTGTCGGAAGTGAAGTGGCTTGAATCTATCACTGACATTTTCTTCGCTACCATCATGTGCATCAGATATAAATCAACGAAGATATTCAAGAACACGTAACTCATCAATCAATCTTAGTAACCAACATATGATTCTTATTCAAACATGAACGATGGAAGATGTTCGAATAATCAAAGTCATATATTTTGTCCAGATTTGAGAAATTTTAAGTCGGGCAATCAAGAAAAGTGTAGTTCTCCTTCGAGCTATCCCGTACATCGATATGTATCATTGAAAGTGCCCAAAAGTTGCTTCTCTTATTCAAACATGAACGATGGAAGGTGTTCGAATAAGCAAAGTTAAATATTTTGCCCAAATTTGAGAAATTTTGAGTCACGCAATCAAGAAACGTGTAGTCCTCCTTCAAGCTACAGTTGCTTCTCCTTCTCTTCGAATTAAATGTTTGCCGCGCAGCAACGTCCATTAGTGTCATCGTCTAGACCAAATATTACACAATTCACCCCATGCGGATGAAAACTGGTTTTCCGAAATGTTCGCAGGGGATGAACTTTTAGTACTCTGAGCTTATTAAATTGTCGATAGACGTTTGCTAAATGTGGAGGAGTTTGGTTAATGATTGTGACAGTTACTGATATCAGAAAAATAAATTATCATGAAGATCATATTTATATTAGATAGTTTTTAGAATATCTGTACTATTCTAATAAATAAATGACCTTGCCTGCTGACGCTACGACTTTCAACTTTTAGAGAAGATGACGGCGCATACTTCTACTGCATGCTATCCTGCTTAATCTTTGGTCCTGTATCTGTTGACGATTTACCTTGAAAGTTAAATACTCTAAAGTAAAACTCGTTTCCCTGTCTCCAACTGGGTTACGTTAATGAGATCCAAAATAGATCTAAACAGATCCGTGGCTGTTGTTGACAGGGAACAATAATTATAAATTTAAGTAGCTTTACCATCCACCTTACAACCAGCACATGTGATTGGTTGCCTAAAAAACATCTGAAAGAGCAGCACCTCAATTTGGACTCAAGTTTAATCGTTGTCCATTTATATCCGCAGTGTCTTTTCGTACCATTTCATTTGAACGTCCCTTGTACATGTTTTTAAATACAATCATTAAATTCAAAACATGATAACATGATAATATAATTCCATTATGTGATTGTAGAAAATATTTAAATTTAAAGTTTAAAAACACGAAACATTTCTTTAATTTACAACAATGAGTCCTACTAATACTGCAAAATCAAATGACTAATCAAAACAAGTGCTTCCCTGGCTAATACCACAATTTACACTGCACTTTTGGTGAAACAAAGGTAAAGTATTAGGTGAGTTGGAGCACTTGTTTGTTGTCCTATTATTATATTCAGTTTCCTATAAAGTAAAAAAAAATGCGACCTTTTCCAGTTTCTTATTTTTCGCAATTTGGCCGTCTTTGTATAAGTTATCCGCCCATCTTGCTCTTGGTTTACCAGCTTGTCGTTTTCCTCCTGCTTGTCTTAGGCGTAGCTTTTTTGCCTCTGGCATGCGTTGTACATGCCTAGTCCACTAGTCTTACATGTATTATAATGGATGGGTATCTGTACAGGTGGTACAATTCATGATTGTATCTTATTCACCATCTCCATTATAGTTTACTCTTCTCTCATAGCGCTCTAATAATTCCATCTCAGTGTTTTGTATATGTCAATTTTTATGTATCTATGGTTGTTTCTAGATTTTATAATTGGTATCAGTCAGAAGAGGGCTCGGTTGCCGCTTAACATTGCATATAAACTTTTCTGTCTCTTAATAATATTTGTTATCTTTCCCTTGATTAGCCACTTCATCACATATTTCCACCACAATAGGATTTCCCAAAACGGTCGGGATAACATTTTTAAAGCTTACAAATTGACAACTGTACTTGACGCACTGGAATAGCAGACGATGTGCATTCGGCATTCGGCACTGCAACAGTTATAAAAATTTTGGATCAATATTTATGCAGTATTATTATGTAAATATTAAAAAGGGTAACATATATTTCAGAAGTAAGAATTCAAATTCTCTCCCCTGATTAAAAAGATCAGAGATTGTAAATTAGATTGCCAGACTTCGAAGTAGGACAAGGAGGCGAAGGAATCTAGTCCTGTGCGGTCGTTGTACCAGGAAGTGTCAAGAAGTGACCTCATAACGTCTACCATCAGTTTGAAAGAGAATTTCTCTATGACAAAAGATTTAACCACTATGATCATGATCAATATAAAAAAATCTACCTATAGAAGTCATTAGCAGACGTCAAAGAAGACTGGAGGTTTGGCCTAGATAATGTCACTTTCGCCAGAAAAATGCACGACCAGTAATATAGTGCTCGATGTGTAGAAAGAGATCTTCACCAACGATTTGGTTAAGTAGTTTAATGACATAGTAGGTAAGTACTAAGCCAGTATGCTCTGAGACAGTAAATTTGTAAATTAAGTCATGCTTTTAAGCGAGAACATAATTAAAGAAAAAACTGATATGAGAATTGAAGTAATGGTCAAATGTCTAAAGAACATTATTCGAAATATTATGCAGAGAAAAATAGCAGTAGACTCATCTTAATGTATGGATAGCAAGTTATCCAGCTGTAATCCTTTAGAATTATCAACACTTAGCATTAAATACACGACTACTAAAGCTAGTGGTTGCCAACGAGACAGAAGTCCCCACTTAGCTGTGTGAAGGTTAGATGAGGCCGAAGTGTGAATGTAGAGGATGCAGTTCAAACTGTGTCAGCGAGAATGACCTGACTTTGCTCTACTCACAAATGCCCAATCTCGAAATCTAACATCCTTGTCTACGAATTGTTAAACTCCAAATAATTATTGTTTTGGATTTGTCCTGTGCAGTGCGGTCGTGTAATCACTAGCAAATTTTTAATTAAAGATTAGATACAACTGTTAACTATAAAGGTTTTTTCCATGATTCAGCACAAAAGAAACGACCCCGCGAAAACTTTACCAAACATACCAAAGCTAAAGACACATTGCCTTTTATGTTTTAGATATAATCAAAAAATCAAAATCAAAAAATGAAGGGTTGTTACTTGTTAAATTCGTTTTCTTTGGACAAATTATACGGGACCTAAATATTCTGCTTATTTTCCCAATCAGCTGCACAGCAAATATTCTTGGATGGTTTATCAAGGTTGGTTAAAAGTGGCAGCTCCTTGATTATCTGACATGGATTTGCATTAACTTCGCCCCTTAACACGCCATTGGCTTAAGTTGTTTATCTTTCTGATCAATATGAGTCGGAATGATCAAAATCGCCGGATTTGAACTTTTGACATTTATGAACGTGATGTGCATAAGATCAAAAATATTCTTGGTAACAATTGTAGCATTAAGATGCGTGTGAAACTTTAAAAGCATGCATTATGTACGGCTACTAGTATTTGGTCTACTATAAATTGCAAAAAAAATGAAATTTAGTTATTTAGATCGTTGAAATAATGCCTGCTAGAAGTGACATTACTTTTCGGTCCTCCTAAAAAACCCTTTTTAAAATTGACAATTGAGGTAATGCTTTGTTGTATAAATAAGATTAAAAATAGTCCAATTGTGTAGTCTATTAATGGGTGATATGACACATTTGGGTTAAAAGGTGAGAACGGATAAAGTGCTGAAGTATGGAAATGGGAAAACAACTTCCTGGAGAGACCGTAAAGGAAGCAAAAACCGATATATTTAATCTTATCAACGCCATTAATCACTCAATAATTACACTCGATTAATTTATTAGGTATTTTGTGATTAATAACATTGGGGGCATGTTGGTGGCAACGATAAAGTTATCCGAATTTATTCAATAAATATTCTCGCTGCTGCGGGTCATAAATCATTTATTGGCAAAAACACGGCCTCGAGGATGATCCGGTGTAATAACTAGCGGTCCGTTACGCCGTGTAACTGTTTATTATTATTAACAATACGAGAAGTAAGTTTCAAGGCCGACGTAATAACCCGAGGGTTGTCCATCTCCGCATTGATCCTCGCGGGGTGATTTGCCTAGCCCTTCTCAATTGGGACACAGGCCGCCAGGAGGTTATGTTAGGTCGGCATAATGGAGCGTACCGCTCGGGGGGCTTTCTAAAATCCGTCGGAAACAATGCTCTCTTTACACATGGGAATATTCAGCAGTAGTCACGGTCTTTGCACACTCGAATATGCCGACGACGACGGCAACATTTGCCGGATTTCGCCACGTTCGGTTAGTTGAAAAGCGGACGGCGCGGCGAACGAAAGACCTTCCGCAATATTTTTTGTTGCTCATTTTTTACTTAATTTCATCCGCGTTTGGAAGCATGCCAGTCCCAGTGCGTATCTTCCGATTTGTTATCGGCGCAGTACTCTAATTCTTTTTTTTTTCGTTCGTGCGCGACCGGAACCGAGGGGGAGATAAGTTAGGACGCTGTTTGTGCGGGGAAATTTGTTGTGCGCCGAGATGACGAGCACTTTAAAGCGGAAGAGGCACTACAAGAAGGATTCGCGGTATCTGTACGACCTGTACACCCTCACCTTCGACGAGAATGAAACCCTCGAGAGTCTCGAGGCTGTAAGTAAGAATTCCTACAAGGGGATGGTGCGGATATCGGCGGTTTGGTCACGGCACTTCTGAAAAACTTACCCGGTAAATTTTTCTTTTAATCGCTTTCGCCCACGCACGGGTCGCTTGCTTGCACCGGCTTGTTTCTGCTTAGTTCGCTTGATATGGAAAAAGTTTTTTGCTTCTAATTAGAGTTATCGCGGGCCGCGGAGTGCATCTCGATTCATTTCAACTTTTCAACTTCGCCACTCGTTTGGGATTAGGTCTATTTATTGCTTTGCCCTTGCCAATCTTTAACTACTATCAACGTTCTAGAAATAATAAAATTGATTAAAATCCTTTAGTTCGTTGTAGAAAATTAAATAATACATTTAAAAATACGAAAACATTTCGTGAATCTAAAACAGTGAGTCTTACTACGACTACAAAATAAATTAATTTGAAACAACTACTTCTCTGGCTAATACCTTTTAGTAAGACACTGTTGTAGATTCACGAAATGTTTTCGTGTTCTAGAAATATTTGAAATACTTGAAACATATTTAGTTTACGTGTTACCTAATCCTTGATTCTAAATCCTTAATTCCATACGATTTTATGAATTTCTATAATATCAATAGTAATTAATATTTATTATAATAATTAGCCTTTTATTTGTATTTGTATTTATTTGTTTATACACTGTGCTTACAAATTAAAATCGAAATACATATGTAAGAATAAATTCTTACAAAAATATTATGATTGCACATGGAAATGCTTGAGTTTATAATAAAATGTTCTTCCACTCTTGAAAACGTATTAAACAAATTATGTCAAGTTTAAAACTTATTAATTAAACAAAATCTAGTGATTCTGTAGCACAATTTTTGATTAATCTGATACTTCTGCATTTTTATTTCCTTTTACGTTAATAAAATCATAAATCGTTTATATTGTAAAAATAAATAAAAACTTATAATTTCGTGGTATAAAACAACATCGAAATGGTGATGTGTATTACGTAGCTTATTATTCTTTAATATTACAATTTTTTTAATACAACAACACAATTGAGTGTTTGGCTTCATCAGGCAGTTGAATATAAAGCTACAAGAGTGTGATGAAATATGAAACAAATGTGAAACCCTCTCTTCGGTTCTTTGGCAATTGATGAAACTTATATTTTTGAAAACCTCTTTTAGTTCTGAAGATTCAGGTCCCACAAATCTGCAAAATTATATATTGCATATCATTAAAGTTGCGGAAAGGAAAATGTAGTTGAATGGGGGGAGGGGGTATTGTTCATCTTGTTTAATAGCAGTACCGTCGCTGCACCATACTGTGGACAAATCGTTAATAAATCAAAGAGAAATTGGACAATAACGTTTTGTTGGTATAATTGATTTATGTAACATATGACGCAGCGTTGTTTAAAATGGTCATCTTACTTTTCCAGTACTTATCTTTTTCAGAAATCTTGAATTCTACGAAAAAAGTTTATTTTTTGTGAGTTACTAATGTTATTATTCTCTATTATTATTATTTATATATTGTCCTCTGCCAATAAAAACCACGGACCGATTTCGATCTATTTTAGATCTCATCAGCGTAGCGTAGTTGGATGGTTATCCACTCATAAGGATCTGGTGCAACGTTTAAACAATAGATGGCACCTTTTATTATTTTATTTTTTTACATCTTTGCTCTCCTTTATAATACAATATTACAAAAAGCATATACAAAATTTGAAAAAATACTTAAAATTTAAGCCGAAGGGAGAACGGGAGTTCACTTCTTCAAATAATCTTCTACTCAAACCCATGAATAGACTTCATCAATACTGCGTCAACGAACGTTTGTTCACTTAGTTTGTCTCTTTTTGTAGAGAGAATATTTGAGCTGTTTATGCCAGCATGACAGATATATGACATATGGTAATATCTTAATAACTGTGTTTGTTGTAAAAGAAAAAATACTCAAATCTTTTTTGGGTAACTTTACCAAAAGTGTTTCAGCTCTTTATACAAAGAAGAAATCTTCTTCATACATCCTTGCCTCTCTACCTCCTTCGCATTCACTTGCACCCATCCCACGACATTCATCTTTTGTCCCAATCACTTCTTCGGACAAACGCACCCTCTCATATATTCTCTTCTTTTTCGCTACCCATCTACCCACTTCTGGATCCACAACTTCCATGCCTTCTCCACCAATCCCTCGTCCAAATTCCACAGTTTCATCCCTCTTTATTCTTTCACTTCACACGCTCTCCCTATTTGTTTCCTGGAGCAGTGTATATTCAAGCATCGATTACTCCACCCCCAACATCTGCTTCAGGAAACACCACTGTTCTCCAACTTTTCATACCTCATACATCAAAATGGGTTTCATGCACACACTATAGCACTTTCAGTTCATCCACCTTTCCCATTTTTCTATCACCAGCTCCAACGATTTCCTCGCCTTCCCCTGCACCTACTTGATATCCTCCTTATAACCTTAAAAACTGAAAGATGATGAAAGAACTAGAATGAAAGAAGGGTAAGTATTCAAGTGCCTGGGATTCATGTTTAATCCTCAGACACGTGATTATTATACACTTCTTTCATTCTAGTTCCTTCCTTTATTCCTAAATCTCATTCACTTTGTTTTTCCAACATGTATTCCTCCCTATACCTCTGGTACCAGTTGCCTCTCCTCCACCTCCTCATGCAGCCTATTCTTCACAATCGTCATCGCTAATTTGCATCCGGTAATTATCACCATCGCTTCCTTATAGCAATAGTATCTCCCTGTAATCTCCTTTGTGTTCCACCTTTCACGATTCCGAGATCTCCTCCTACCCTCTTCAAATCCGGTTCAAATTCAATGCCCAATTTGGTCACTTCATTGGTCCTCTCTTCCTCTTATTCATTTTCAATTTCTTCTTCTAAGCAATTACTACAGCGATCTCGTTTAGCTGATTTTATGTCTGCATAAAATTAGGCTCGATTTAATTCAATAATAATAATAATTTTTATTCTCGTTATGGTGTAACCAGGAATTTACTGACTTCAAGTCTAAAAGATGATAAAAACCCCAAGATAAATACGGCTCTTCATATATATAATTTATATCTTCTCTTAAAACTTTCCAATAAATCCACACCTCACATGTATTTTTTGTATTTGAAAATTATATAATACTAGACAACTTCAATGTTTTTTGTTTCTCACTTTTGAAATTGTCTTTGTTCCTAAATACTTGATTGTAGAGGCTTTTATGACTGAACTTGAAACTGCAGTCACGAGAATACATATTTTTATATGATACTTGCAAAGTGAGGAATTTATTTATTTTTTTCTATCAAATGAGAACACTAATTGTCTTTCTAGATAACAACTATCAATTGTTGCAACTAATTCATTACTTATTCCACGATTAGCTTTTTTGGGCAATTTGCAATTAGATATCCCCCTTTTACCAAAAGTACAAATAGTGCTAATGCTGTATAATCATAATAGCGTCTTCAATTTTGTTGCTTATTCTATCCGAACGTAAAACCTAATTAGATTGTATTCCAAGGTCAGGCACAACTTTTTCTCTTTGGCGCCTTTTTGGCTTTTGAGCATAAATTTAAATTTTATAACTGACATAACAAAGAATTTGAATCGCCATTTGTAGGATTTTTTTATTGGTATTAATGTTTCATATAATTCCTAACTTTGTTGGAACACATTTGCTCTGGTCTATACTTAAATTTTGCTCCAATGCAATAGAAGAAAATGTTTTGTTCAGAAAATCAATAGTAAGTCTAATTGTATTAAGCATGTCGTTTCCTGACTAAGAGTCGTTATTACTGAAGTATGAACCTCATCATTATCTCAATTTTCTTGTTTGTCAACACAATAGCTAATCTTGTAGCACTGTTTGAGTTTTTAAGAGCATATTCAGTAGAAATATTGTTTAGCAGTGACGTGTTATCTGCATATTTAAAGACTATGTTTGATATACTGTCAAAAGCCAGGTCTAGTAAAGACCAGAAAAAGGACTAAGATAGACCCTTGAGGAGCGCACGCAGAACACATACTTTATCTGATAAATACTTATGGTTGAGTACATTTCTCCGTGATTGTGTGCATTTCCTGGAATGCCATAAGCTTTAAACTTGTTATTGTCAAGTAATAATTGCCTCTATCCAGACCAGAATTAAAAGCCTTGATGGAGTCAAAAAAAGAGACAACAGTTGATTTATTCCTAAGAAGCCCAGTTTCGGTATCTCCAAGTAAGTTATGTCTAGTGAAATAAAATACTTATCTATTCAGAATGGCTTTTTCAAATATCATAACGAAGAATGTCTGTATATACTGACCTGTAATTATCTGGTTCTTCTTATAAACCGGGAAAATATTTGCCAGTTTCTTTAAGCTCGAAAAAACTCCGCGTGAAAAGGATTCATTGATTATGTTAGTGAATTGACGAACTTTAAAGTGAGCAATATCTTTAATAATAAAGCTTTAGGTCTCATCATACCCAGGAGATTTATTTGGGGGGTAACTCATTAATAATATGTAATATTTCATATTCATCTACTGGATAGAGATGGAAAGAGGTGTCTGTTTATCAATTTGGAATAGAGAGTGTATGTGGTTTTGAAACACTACTAATGTTGACAAAACTTTTGAAATGCTAACTAAATATATTTCAAAGTTGTTGAGGATCAGTACAAGACTTGTTATTATAATTTTTGCTTATAATATCCCAGACTGTTTTATTTGGATTATGTGAGTTTATTACTAGAGAGTCATATTATTGTTTTTTTGCTGGCTGTATCAGTTTTTGATGATTATTTTTTGCCCTATTGTAGGCTTTAATCAATTTGATATGAACAGCCTATAAATTGAATTCTTCTGCATTTTTTTCCAACTCAATTAGAAAAAAAGTTATTGAAGAATTGCAACAAAGCAATTTTTTTTTTTTGGAAACTTTTGCCTTTATAGAAATCATCATTTCCATAACATATTATTTTTTACAGCTGCATTACTTCATTTCAAGAGCAAAAAAGAAGAGAGATGCAGGTTATCTTCTTTATCATCTAACTCTCCTTAATCACCACTTCCTCTTCTACTTTTTCTACTCATGTGGACTTCATCAGCATCGGCATTGCTAAAATCAGTATCGTTATTATCTAGACCTGTAAAATTTGCAAAATTTTAAAAACAAACTTTTCCAGGTCTATTTTTTTGACAGGACCCTAGAAGTCTTAGAATTTTTTTAGAGCAGACCTTCACCACAAATTATTAATAATTTACATTATGGAAAGTTGAAATAGGTAGCAATAATATAATTCTTAAACAGGAGTAAATTTTATGGGATGTGCTTAAACTGTATGGTATTAATAATATAATATCTAAAAAAGTGTTAATCACAATATTTACTACCTACTACTGCCATGCTTAAAGATATTTAAATCAATTCCTCAAATATTATTAAATCTGCCCTTTTCATAACTACAATGTACAAAAAAATTTCTACAAAAGGAATCCAGTTAGAAGTTTATTTCGTTTGCATCGACGATAATTTGTTTTTAACACTAGGTTCCCAGGTTTTATCGTTGTCACACGTTCCCACATTGAAAAAATGGTGGTCGGCAAACTACTTCTTTGTTGGAGACGGTTTTCGAAGCGGCCTTAACCCTCTTCGGCTTGGGTGCTTTAGATTTTTTCATAGGCGCCTTTTTTCCTTCCGACGAAGACTTCGCTTTCGTTGCTATCTTCTTCTCAGAAGCAGCGGTGACGGATGGTGCTCTTTTGGCCCTTCTGGCCAAAGATTTTTTTTCTCCTTGTCTTGACTCCACCTTCACAACAACTTTTCGCTGAATTCTTTTTTGCCACGTTGGTAGTTGTGGAATTATTGGCAGTTTTAGCCTTTGCCTCTGCTCTACTGGCGACCTTAGCGCCCATCAAGCAACCGGAAGCGATCTTGAATGATCCAGATGCACTTTTGCCCTTCGTCTGTTCGAAGTCAAAGCCGACTTGACGTACTTCTTAATAATTGGTAACATCTTTTCCGCTTTTCCTTATAGTTTGCTTTTATGTACTTCTTGATAGTTTGCAGCGAAAATATTTAGAAAATTCATCTCTAACACTGTTATTTGTATTTATTAGAAGCTTCCTTTGTTTTTTTTGTACATTATTAATTTGTAAAAAGTGAATACAAATAAATGTTTCAAACGGGTATAACCTTACAAATAAAATTAAAATATTTTTGTTCGTTAATATCACAATTTATTTTTAGTAACTAAAATTTCGGTCAAGACTGTTTAATCATTAAACTAGAAGTAAATTAACAAAACGAGAAACACATATATTTATACATAAAGAAACAGTAAGGAATATACTAAATCAGTCTGTTCGTTAAGTAGGGAAATTCCCGGATTACGCTTAGCTCTTTGCACGTCGAAGGATTCTAACAAGTCACATTTAGTCTCTTCTTCTGCTAAATGGATGACCTGAAGTTTAAATGTCTATTTCAAAAGTAAGAATAATATTTATTATGCCAGCATGTAAGTATAACCTTCTATATCTTCAAAGTTTTTTTAGTACCAATATTTTAAGAAGTATTTTTAATTATGGAGGCGTTTACTTTTTCGTACATCTTAATGAATTACTTTGTTTTGCCACTTTATTAGTCACTTATAATTTAAATTACTTTGTTTTGCCATTTTATTAGTCACTTATAATTTAAATTACTTTGTTTTGCTATTTTATTAGTCACTTATAATTTAAAATAAAGTGGTGAAACAAAGTAATCGTATCACCTTCTTCATTATAAGAATTTTTAGCTTATAATGATTTATAACCCTAGCTCATTAAACTTTTCTTTATATAACTGTATTTTATTTGGTTCGTTTTAAAACGGTGAAAAAGTCATAAATCACATATTTATAGATAAAATCATCATTAGGACCATTACCACCAAATATATCCCATTTTTATTATCACGATCATGCGAGGGATCAATCTTCCAGAGCGGAGTTTCCATTTCGCATTAATGTCGTGATTAATCACTTATTTCTGCGAGATAATCAGAGGAAAGTGCTCCTTGCCAAGGACTGATGCAAGATTAGTTTATGGGCCGACGGATCGATTTTTATTACTGCGGAGATGCTCGGGCAACGATACACCATTTGCATAAACATCTTTTCAGATACGTTTACCGGAGTAATCGGCCCAGAAACGATTATTGTGATGGGAAAACTCGTTTGCGGATAGTTTACACATTTAACATTCATAGATGAATAACTTTTAAACGATGAAAGTTTCTTTAATGTTTCTTCCTCGCAAATTTGAGCATTGGTCGTAACGTGTGATGAGATTTTGTATCAAGGCTTTATATTCCTCCGACGTCAGTGTATTTAGATACGTAATTTTTGCGTTGAGAAAATAAAGAGCGCCACCAATTGTTAGGGCAGTGATTTGATAATCTTGGACATTATAAACATTAAATAAACCAGTCAATACGAGCGAGACGTAACTTAACAGATAGTTGATAGCAAAAAAATATTGTATACACAATCTACTAAATGAAAATTATTATACGAGGGATGGTAGGAACATGTTGGTAGCGTCCGAAGCGCTGACGAATGGAGTAGCCGCCGGATGTGTGCTTACATGCTCACTCTATTCGTCAGCGCTCCGGACGCTACCAACATGTTCCTACCATCCCTCGTATAATAATTTTCATTTAGTACATTGAGTGATTTTTTATTCGTCAGTAATAAATTTGTGAAATATATAATTGGACAACATCAATTAATATCTGTAAATAAATTCGTTTTCGTTATAATTCCATCGCTAATTGGTTAATTAATTAGGCAATATAAACATATTAATATTCTCAAAACACACCGAACCAAGAATTAAATTAGGCGGGGCGGTAAACACGAACGATTTTAAATGTCCAATTAATTCGTAAATTTGTATAACAAGCCATTAATTATGAAATTAAAAGTTGTACATTGGAGTCCGTGTAAATAATTCGAACGCGGTAATTTGTTATTCATTATAACAAATGGCAGCGGTTTTAAATGTTCGGTAAACATTTGCGTACCGGCCGCAATTAATTGTAATAATTCATAACGTGTATAAATAAAATAAATTAATATAAAACCATCAATAATTAATTAATACATGTAATAGTTTTGTAATAATGATGTATATTGAAGTTTTTGAATACATACATAATTATAATATTTTTTAAATAAACATACGTGATGTAAAAGAATGCCTAAATTAACAATGAATTATTTTTTTTAATCGTATATTCTAGGAATGAAAATTTGTTTTTTTTAACCTAAATGAGCATCTTATCAAAAAAATAGGATATACGAGGCAAGACAAATGAGAATAAAGTATTATAACATTTTATCGTTAGTTCGATTAGTTTAGAAAATTGCGTTGATTTATACAATTATGCACTATTTAATTACAACTGCCACGCTCTAATATTTATGTTAGTTATTTATTCAAACTTGTCCTTGTTTATTTTCACGATTTATCGCTCGAAAAATACGTCCATTTCGCATGTCCGGCCATAGAAAATTATGAAGTAATCATTAACAATTAAGAAAACATATTTTCCATGTCGAAAGACAAAGGTTAAAACCAGGTTTATAATCAGTTATATTTGTTTAAATATTGTAAAAAAGAAGCAAAAAAAAATATGGATTTTTTCCAAGTAATTTACTGCAATGTTAAATTAATTAATGAAAGCGTACCTAATTATAAACCTCCCTTGAAGCTTCATTAATGATTCACACGAAAGAAAATTAAAATTAAAATCCAGATAAACTCATTATGGTCTATGAGCTAGACTCATAATTTTATTTATTATTTATTACATTTCTACCCCTCATTCAAAACAATGAAATCATTAAGTAGTGTC
Source organism: Ontholestes murinus (assembly GCA_963969525.1). Lineage (NCBI taxonomy): Eukaryota > Metazoa > Arthropoda > Insecta > Coleoptera > Staphylinidae > Ontholestes > Ontholestes murinus. Next base: position 7,866,296 of record OZ018392.1, read on the forward strand.
ATAAAATACTTCAAGAAATAAAGCTTAAGTAATATAAAATACAGTATAAAATATAAATTAATAGTTTTGCAATTACTCAAAGAAATGTAAGTTATAATTTTTTACGTATTTTTATTACTCCTATTATGTAAGCTGAATTTTTTTCTAAAAAAAAAAACTAATCATTCCTATAAATATTTATAATATTTCTGATATAATATTCCACAGTCCACGCATATAATTATTATTGAGCATTACGCAGTCGAATAAATATACAAAATATAAATATTTTCGAATATCTCGTAATTACGAATGATGAAAACGCGATTCGCAGAATGAGTTATTGATTTGTAAATTATGTGCAATCGGAATAATAACTCACCCCCCGGCTCGCGTTGTTATATAAATTACCGGCTCAATTATTGTATTTATACCAATCGTGTAATTTGTAGATATTTATGTTCGGGCACAATTACTTCTACGCACTGATAAATTTCCGTGCGAATGACCCGTATTTTTTTCGGTTATCTGGCTGTCACGCCAAATACGTGAAATTCAAAAAAAAAAAAAATAAGCGAATATCAAAATCTAATGCTTTCTTCACAAAATTTGTTAGATAATCCTACACCGTGAATCAAATGAAATGAGTTTTTTTTGTAAATCGGACTGTATTTCAATACAATCAAAATGGTGATGTGGCCATCATAGTACTTTCCCTATATTTTACACGAAAACTATAAGGTTTACGCAAAAAAGCTATTCTTAATGATTTGTTCACCATTGAATTCTCTATAATTATTTGTAATGCAAGCTTCATGTAACTCTGACAGTTTATTAGCAATTTGCAATAAATGTCAAAATTTTCAATTTTAATTTTTTTTCTCAAAAGTTAAGAATTTTATGAAAAATATGTTTGAATAAAACTTGTTCAGTTTTTTATTACCTTTAACTTTTGTTTGGAACATTTTTTTAAATTTTTCATATCTAGAAAAATAAAACGAAAAAACAAAAAAATGCCTCGAGTAAACATCCACTTCCGGTCTATGAATGTTTACCAAAAGCTTTTCAGTTCCAGTTTTTAACGATAAAACCTTAAGTTTGAAGTTTCATCTCAAACAGATTATTCGTTTTTGAGATACAGCGCCCACTGACAGACACACAGACACACAGACACACAAATTTTTTTTCCAGAAATTAGTGCAATGGACTCAGGGGGCCTCAAAACGGATATTTCCGCAAAAAAAAATTTTGAAAAAAAAATCACGAAAACAATACTCCCCCTATATACTACGTGTATAGGGAAAGTAAAAAGCATCATTAACAATATAATGTAAATGTAACTTCAAGTCATTGGGAGGCAAACAACAATAAATAAAAGGACAAATAAATATCACGTAGGAGGTGGCCCGAATTTATTTATTTATTTATTTATTCATCTTTGGACTTCTTTCTTAAAAAAATATGTATACAATAAATCAATTTAAAAAAAACGTACTTCAAATTTTGGGCGAAAGAATGAATGTCGGTTAATAGAAGAGACAGAAAAAAAATCAATAGCGCATCCTCAAGCTCTTTTTTTGAGACAAACCGAATGCTGAAACAATGAAACAATAAAAGCGATACAACACTAAGTTATATTTTTTTTAAATAAAAGTCATGGTTGGCTGTGCTATTGTCAAATAATTAATGTCAATGTCAACATGGCATTCATATTTATATGTCATTACATGACAAAGAGTAGACTGAGTAGACAACCAAATAATCAAAGAACGTATGAAAAATAAATCTGAAATTTTGTTTGTCAATAAACAAAATTAGATTTTTTTTTTGAAATAATAGTAACTTATTATCACATTCTATATAATATAAACCCACTCAGAATGTAGGAATAATAAGAATAATTTGATATTAAACAAGCCTACTGCATTTAAAATTTAATGAAAATATAGTATATCTCAATAACATGTTATATATCGATGAAAAGAAAAAAATACCAATTTATGAAAAGCACAGCCAGCTGCGACTTCAATTTAAAAATATAAAACTTAATGCTTAAACTCTCTGTATTAATCAAGATAGAAATAATCTATAAATTGCATTCGATGCTCCTAGAAAAGGTACCTGCAGAACATGCAATTCTTATTTTGATTAAATAATAAATGACTGAGATATTAATCAAAAATAGAAAATATCTGTTTTCGTCATTAAGTTTGCCTCGAAAAAATGCGCTATCGATTTTTTCGGACCTATGTGCGAGCCTTGGGGAATACCAAAAAATAAAATTATAACATCTTGGCAGCGATGGACAAATACAATTAACCTAATTAACAATTTGATCAGTAAACCCTAAAGCTTTATGTTTTTGAAGACATGGTGCTGCTTTCAATAAATCAGAGAAGAAGTTGCGAAAATTATTATCTATCCCAGTATCAGTTGAAAGGTTATAACCCTTGTATGTCATTAAAGATTATGAAAAATAATGAAAAAATCTTTCATTAATTTCATTGGGTTTAAGTTCCAGAAATATTATTTTCCATCTGTAGGATACCAAATTTAAAATGTTATAATCCCGGTTAAAAGCTATTAAAGAGTTCGATTTCTCCTTCTAACAATAACTTTAATTTTGAGGATATCCTGACTTGCCATTCATCAGCATCTAATTATGTTATGTTGGATAATACCTGCATTGAACTTTTTCATTATTTGTATATAGAACATGTGGAGGCTCTAGATGAATTTTGGATTGGAATAAAATTACAAATTACATAATAAAACAAATCAAAAGAGCACTGATACATATACTATTAAAAATAATAAATAAAGTACTGTATGAAGGATGTTACCCAGAATATATGAAGAAAGCGGTTATAAAGGAAATACAACTAACCCCGAAAATTATAGACCAATAAAATGGTGATGTGGCCATCATAGTACTTTCCCTATATTTTTCTCGAATACTATGAGGTTTACGCTAAAAGGCTATTCTTACTAATTTGTTTAATTTTGAATTATCTACAATTATTTGTTATATAAATTTCATGTAGATCCAATAGTTTAATAGCAATTGGCAAAAAATCTCAAAATTTTCAATTTTTATTTTTTTTCTCGAAAGTTAAAAATTTTATGAAAAATATATTCGAATAAAATTTATTCAGTTTTTCATTCCCTTTAACTTTTGTTTGAACCGTTTTTTAAAATTTTTCATATTTAGAAAAATATCACGTAAAAACAAAAAACGGCCTCGAGTAAACAACCACTTCCGGTCTATGAATGTTCACCAAAAGCTTTTCAGTTCCAGTTTTTAACGATAAAACCTTAAGTTTAAAGTTTCATCTCAATCGGATCATTCGTTTTTGAGATACAGCGCCCACAGACATTTTCTCGAACGAAAACAATACTTCCCCTATATATACTATATAGGGAAAGTAATTACTATTATCAACATTAAACAAAATACTGGAAAAAGTTATACAAATTCAGGTAAACAAGCATCTAAGTAAGCATAATATTATTCAAAAACAACAGTATGAATTCCAAGAGCATTCAGGAACAACGTCTGCAGCGTACGATCTAATTAATGAAGATGAAAAACAAAAAACTGTCGCTATTTTTATAGATTTAAAAAAAAATCTCAAAAGATATTATGATAGAAAAGCTAATGTCAATAGGAATACGAAATAAAACAGACATAAACCTAATGAAGTTATACTTATATGGGGAAATACAACAAAGAAAAATATTGGAAAAATACAAGTTCAACCAAACCGTAGCGTACTCTTGACCTACCACAATGTACTGTATATTGAGTCAGCGTAACCTTGACCTGTCGCATAAAACAACTGAGTATAACCTTTAATGAGGAAGGTTAGTGTATACTTGACTTAGGGAGGTCGAGAGCACGCTGGGTTAACATATAATTTGTTAAGGTAGGTCAGGAATATACTACATCAATCTATTGCTGATTAGGGTAGGTCAGAAGTACGCTAGAACGATATAAGCTTTACCATGATAGGTTGAATAAATAGATAATTTATTGTATTTATATTTGAAGGTCAAAACAAAGAATAAACAAAAGATGCAGATGAAGACAAATAAAACAAAGGAGAAACATAAAAAAACATGGATAATTGACAGAATTGTAAAACAAGAGAAAAGGAAAAAAGTGGCAGACAAAACAAAATTTGAAAAAGAAGCACAGAAAATATGATTGAGAGACAAACTGCAAATAGAGACAAGCAAGGTATGGATAAAATACGGACTAAAATAAATAAACCAAAAAACAAATATAACACAGAAAATATAAACGTTAAATAAAACAAACAATAAATATAGACAAACTAAAATTAAAACTGTAGAAAAAATTTGGACGTAAAATAAAATATTTAAGATTTGTATCAGATTTTCTAAAGTAGCTTGTCTAATATGTTAAGCAAATTAATTGGGCGATTGCTTTGCAAAAAAACTGGAGCTTCTCAGACCTTGATGATACTGACCACAGCTGCCAACTTTCAAACAGGTGGAAATATATTCAATCGCAAAGCAGCATTCGCTATTTTCAAAGCAGCGAATCAGTTTTCATAATTAGGATTTTAACTATTGAAATATTCTGTAAACTCAAGCCCTATGAGTTAGAGGCGTTTTTATTCACGACCGAACTTCTGAACCAAGACAGAAAAATGGTCAAAATAATATTAGGACTGATAACAGGATACTGCAAGCTCAACAAACATATGGGCAAAATAGGCTTGGTGGAAGAAGCACCATGCAGATTCTGCCTAGAGGAAGAAGAGGACTCATTCCACATCATATGCCACTGCGAGGGTCTAGCAAGGATTAGATATCAAAAGCTGGGCACTACAAACCCAAGCGCGGAGACCTTTATCCAAGCACCTCTGGCAGGGCTAATAGGACTTATCAAAGAGGCAAAGCTAGAGCTGGTCATCTGAGATAAACAGGGATCAACAATAGATCTGAAAAGGTCGCGGTGGAAAAGGCGCTGGTGCCATTTATCTAGAGGCGTTTAAAAATACTGCTTCAGTGCATTTTTGTTGAAAAACACTCAGCGATGTAATTTATCACTACTCAACATCAGTTGTTGAGATGTTGAGTAAAAGCCAGTGAAGCCAACCTGTAAGTATAGAATGATTTTATCGCCTGAAGACCACTGAAGTGAAGGCTTATTCACGCTCAAGGAGAAATTTATTATGTACTTGCCTAGAATGCAAACAAAGCAAATAAATCGGGCGGTAGATTTAGGGAATACACTAGTTTGAAATGACTAGTTTATGGTCGAAACTATAGTAACTGTGTAATTGTTAAACAATATAGTGGTAAAACAAAGTTCTTGTATTGTCTACCATCAAATACTAGGAGTTTTCTTGAACTTGTAGATGTAAAACACATTGGCTAACTTCCAAATGGAAAAATATCCAATCCCATAGCAGCACTCGCTACTTCAACTCTTATAGTCGAAGTTTTTAACCGTTAAAGTGAAAATACTGTCATAGCTTGAAGCTTTACGGTTAAAGGGCTTTTTAATAAGCGTGTCGGGATCAGGAATAGCTGAATAAAAATATCTACTCTCAATAGCTGTTTCTAATTTACGACTAGATGTTAGTTGTGCTTTCAGAGATAAAGTCATTGTCACTATAATGAATTTCCCATCTTTCGCCATATAATGAAATCATTTATTAGTTTATTCAACAGAAATAATTTCATTCAAATTAGTGTTGCTTTGATAGTTGTACTATTTGTAACACGCAAATTAATTTGTATTATTCAATGTCTGTCGAAGTATTAGCTAGAGAAGTAGTTGTTTCAAATTAATTTGTTTTGTAGTCTTAGTAAGACTCATTGTTGTAGATTCACGAAATGTTTTCGTATTTTTAAATTTATTAATGAAACATAGTTTATAAGCTTCGGTACAAATTAACAAATCTCATGGGTTTTGCTACCTATAGTGAGCAATTTAAACTTTAATCTGCTTGTTGTAGACTCTTTAAGAGCTGTGGACATAATAGAAGAGAGTTTAGAGACAGCTAGATACTTCTAGGTTAGTCGCCGTGTGAGCTATTGAAATAGGGACTTACTAAGAGTTGTAGGCATGATAGATGAGAGTTTAGAGACTAGCTACTTCAAGATTAGTCACCGTTTAAATGATTGAAAGGGAGATGATTAAAGATTCAGCTCGTAGTTGTGAGTTAGTTGATATAATCTCTCTTCCTCTCTCTCAGTTTGTTTATTTCTTGAGTTCCGTGAAGAGAGAGATTAAAAAATGCAAGTTAGATTCCAAATTGCATTCTTTAATTTCTTTCTCAGGTATAGTAATTTTAGTGGGCAAATCCGTGATGACAAGATATTCATCGAAACTCATTGTATGACCAAATAACCTGACATTTGAGAAGTCAGATATGTCAAGATTATCAAGCGTGATATTTGGATTCGAGTAGTAAAACGTCGGATTTTTAGGATTCTCGACTCTTATGAACTGAAGAAGTAGACGATCATTTCTTTTGGTGGCTACTATTCCAAGTAGGATTTCCAGAATTCAAATATTAAGCCAAAATCGTTGTCTCAATATTCATATTATGTAATATGATTCAAATCATCGTGAGATGATTTAAAAGAGAACTATGAGTCAAAACGATTTTAATCGGTGTTAAGAACAATTTTGGTTATTTACATAATCAAGATATTATCAAGAATATGAAAATAAGATTCAGTTTGATAAGAACTTAAGGCTTTAGTGTAAACATCTGCGAAACGAAATTGTTGATTAAAGCACTTGTTTTTATTTTTCTTCAACTAGTTTCGACTGTATATCATTCTCAAGGAAATATGTTCTCCTATTTTTAAATTATTAATACACTGACCCTCGCTGATGTTTCACCGATTGGTGGGTGGATAGAGGCCACCCACCCACCCTACATATAAATTTACCTAAATCTACAATCCGACGTTTTATCTTTAAAGAAAACAAACAAAAAAAAGTTAGATTCTGTTGCATAATTCTAAAACACTATTCCTGTATAAGTTAAAACATAGTTTATAAAAATTGATAAGTTGATTATATCCAAACAGCTATAGTTTTACACATTTTGTCTATACATTTTGCACACACATGTAAATATCGTTGAATTATGAAATACAAATTTCCCACAGTCATAAAATTGATGAAAGCCTTTACCGTGCGACACACAATCAATTTAATGGACATGGCATTACGTATGCAGGGCAATTAATTAAGTTTGATAAAAGCCTTCGAATAATTAACGGGCCAAAATCGACCCGGCGCAATATGGATAATAATGCCGCAGCATAATCGCGACCCAATTGTTTAAAAGATCACAATCGCAATATATGTATAACAGGTGCGCGGTTCTCTCGAAACTCAACATTTCAAAATCGCATTCTGCAATTCCGTAAGTGTGGCAATACCGCACAGTTTATCGGATTTCTCCGGTGTGAGTGCACCTTTGGTGGGGAGAAAGGAAACGAGAACGGGCGAGCACCACCTGCACACGTGCACCTGTCCGGAGATAATTGCTCCGTTGCGCAATGCACAAAGACAGCGAGGAGAGAAGAATGGCGCCATGCGATAACAACTAGAATGGATAAATTTAGCAATAAGGAAATTGTTGCAAATGGGGACGATAAAATTAGAATGATTTCGTTTGAAAAAATGCGGTAAGTCAATAAGTAAATAAATATGTACGAAATGTTGAAAATTGGGAGAATTATTTTTAAATATATGTATAAAAAATTTTATAACAGTAACTTTCAGAGCAAAAAAATTTTTAAAAATATGACGATGAATTAGTTCCTCACGTAACCTTTGGTGAAACATTTTTGTATTAACTAGATTGTTGGTTAAATCACTAGTTATTTTTTCAATTGTTTTTATTTTTCTTTAACTAGTTTCCACTATCTTATTCTCAAGGAAATACGTTCTCCTATTTTTAAATTATTAATTCACTGACCCTCGCTAATGTTCTACGGATTGGAGGGTGGGATAGAGGCCACCCACCCACCCTACATATACATTTGCTATAATTCACATTCCGACGTTTTATCTTTAAAAACACAAGCAGAAAAGTTTAATGACGTTCCAAAATTTTAAAACAACATTTCTGTATAAATTGAAGCGTATTTATAGGACGGGTGGGTGGTCTCTCACCATGGTTAGCACTTCATTATACACTTTAATTATATGGCGCAATAGTGGACACCCACCCACCCTACTATTTAGATTTAAATTAAATACTGGGTTTTTGTCTTTATGGCAAGGAACAGATAAGATAATTATTAGTGCAGATATTTCAAAACAGTTTTGAATGGATAAAATAAAGGCATATACAGGGTGGGTGGCTACTATCGCACCCTCTAATCAGTAAAACATAAGCGAGAATTTGCTGGATTAATTAACAAATAAAACAGTTAATTCAATTTGTTTTCCAATTATATTTGTATAGCGATTATAGTTAATTTCTACAAAATTCTTGATTATAGAATTTTATTAAATGGTAGGATAGTGGACACCCACCCACTCCACATAAATTTTGATTGAAACTACAAACCGGTGTTTGTTTTTACAAGATAATAAGCATAAGAAATGGTTTTTATTAATACACAGACCCTCGCTGATGTTTTACCGATTGGAGGATGGGATAGAGACCACCCACCCACCCTACATATACATATACTTTAAACCACACTCCGACGTTTTATCTTTAAAGAAAACAAACAGAAAAGTTAGATGCTGCTACAAAATTGTAACACTATTTTTGTATAAGTTAAAGCATATTTATAGGATGGGTGGGTTGCCTGTCACCTTGCTCAACCCTTTACTATATATTTTAATCAATGGTGCCATAATAAACACCTAGCCAACCCAAAAAAATTGATTCAAACTACAAACCGGATATTTCTTGAATTAGTTTCTCATGTAGCTCGTGGTGAAAAATTTTGTAATATAGAAGTTATTTCTATATAAACCGGAATATATTTTTTTAATATAATTAACATAGGATTTTTCAGTAGAGGGTAAACATATATAGGGTGGGTGGGTGTCCACAATCCCATCCTCCAAGAGTTTACTGTATGAATTATTAAATGACTATACAATTTATCTTAATGAGAGTTTATTGTATTAGGTTACAGCCGATACAATTTATATTTTAATTACATTTTTTTGTATTTATTGCAATTTTTAACCCTTAATTATGTTAATTAGATAGAGGGTGGGATAATGGACACCCACCTTACATAAATATTATTTTGCACTAAACCACATTCCGACGTTTTGTTTTCAAGATAAGAAACGCAATAGTTAGTTGTTGTACCAGAACATTTAACACAGGTTTTTACTGGAAGAATAAAAACATATGTAGGGCGGGTGGGTGGTCTCTATCCACCCTCCAATCAGTAAAACATAAACAATGGTTTACGAGATTAATTAATAAATACGATAAAACAGTTAATTCAATTTGTTTTCCAATTATATTTGTGTAGCTATTATAGTAAATTTCTACAAAATTACACAATTTAATTAAAGGATAATGGACACCCACCCTCCCTACGAAAAATTTGTTTAAAACTACAAACCTATGTTTAATTAATAAGCAACTCTTATGTTTGTTGATTCAAAAAATCCAAATTAGTTTTTCAGTGGAGGAATAAAGGTATATGTAGGGTGGGTGGGTGGCCAATATCCACCCATCAATCAAAAAAACATTAACGAGAGTTTAGTGTATGAATTATTAAATGACTACAGCCAATATAATTTATTTTAACGAGAGTTTACTGTATTAAGTTACAGCTAATACAATTTATTTTTTAATTACAGTTTTTGTATTTATTTTTGCAATACCTTTAATTATGTTAATTAATTAGAGGGTGGGATAATAGACACCCACCTTACGTAGATATTATTTTGCACCTAACCAAATTCCGACGTGTTTTTCAAATTAAGAAACGCAAAATTTGTTTGTTGGTCCAAAACTTTCAAAACGGGTTTTGACTGAAAGAATAAATACATATGTAGGGTGGGTGGGTGGCCTCTATCCACCCTCCAATCAGTAAAACCTAAGCAATGGTTTACTAGATTAATTAATAAATAAAACAATTAATTAAATTTGTTTTCCAATTTTATTTGTGTAGCAATTATAGTTAATTTCTATAAAGTTTTTGATTACATAATATAAATTTTGATAGAAACTACAAACCGGTGTTTGTTTTTACAAGATAAAAAGCCTAAAAGATGGTTGTTATTAATACGCAGACCTTTGCTGATGTTTTACCCATTGGAGGGTGGGATAGAGGCCACCCACCCACCCTACATATACATATACTTTAAACCACACTCCGACGTTTTATCTTTAAAGAAAACAAACAGAAAAGTTAGATGATGTTTCAATATTTTAAAACACTATTTTTGTATAAGTTAAAGCATCTTTTTAAGATGGGTGGGTTGCCTATCACCTTGTTCAACCCTTTACTATATATATTAATAAATGGCGCAATAGTGGTCACCCACCCACCTTTAGATTTTAATTAAAAACTAACGTTTTGTGCTTAAGACAAGGAACAGATAAGATAATTGTCAGTGCAAATATTTGAAAAACACTTTTGATTGGAAAAAATAAAGGCATAAATAAAGAAAAACATAAGTAACGTTTTAATGGATTAATTAATAAATAAAACGGTTAATTCAATTTGTTTTCTAATTATATTTGTGTAGATATTATAGTTAATTTCTACAAATTTCTTGATTAGATAATTTAATTCAAGAGAAAGATACTGGCAACCCACCCACCCTACATAAATTTTAATTAAAACTACTAACCTGCGTTTGTATTTCTTTCTTACTCTTATGTTTGTTGATTCAAAAATTCCAAATCAGTTTTTTAGTGGAGGAATGAACGCATATGTAGGGTGGGTGGGTAGCCACTATCCCACCCTTCAATCAGAAAAACATTAACAAGAGTTTAATGTATTAATTATTAAATGACTACAGCCATTATAATTTATTTTAACGAGAGTTTAGTGTTATGTTACAGCTAATACAATTTATTTTTTAATTACAATTTTTGCAATGTATTATTGCAAAACCCTTAATTATGTTATTTAATTAGATGGAGTTAAAGTAGATATCAAACTTAGATAAATATAACTTTGCACTTAACCAAATTCCGACGTGTTTGTTTGTCAAGTTAAGAAACGCAAGAGTTGTTTGTTGGTCCAAAAAATTTAAAACGGGATTTTACTGGAAGAATAAAAACTTATGTAGGGTGGGTGGGTGGCCTCTATTCACCCTCCAATCAGTAAAACATAAGCAATTGTTTACTGGATTAATTAATAAATAAAACATTTAATTCAATTTTGTTTTCCAATTATATTTGTGTAGCTATTATAGTTAATTTATACAAAGTTCTTGATTGAATAATTTAATTGAAGGATAGGATAGTGGACACCCACCCACCCTACATAAATTTTGATTCAAACTACAAACCGGTGTTTGTTTTTCCAAGATAATAAGCGTAAGAGATGGTTGTTATTAATGAGCAGACCCTCGCTGATGCTTTACTGATTGGAGGGTGGGATAGAGGCCACCCACCCACCTTACACGTGCATATACTTTAAACCACAATCCGACGTTTTATCTGTAAAGAAACCAAACAGAAAATTTAGATGCTGTTGCAAAATTTTAAAACATTCGTATATAAGTTGAAAGATATTTTTAGAATGGGTGGGTGGCCTCTCAACTTGATCAACCCTTTACTAAATATATTAATCAATTACGCGATAGTGATCACCCACCCACCCTTAGATTTTAATTAAACACTAGCGTTTTGTACCTAAGATAAGATAATTCTTAATTGTTAATGCAAATATTTGAAAACAGTTTGGAATGGATTAACTAAAGACATATATATTGTGGGTGGATACTAACACACCCTCTAATCAGTAAAACATAAGCAAGGATTTGCTAGATTAATTAATAAATAAAACAGTTAATTCAATTTGTTTTCCAATTGTATTTGTGTAGATATTATAGTTAATTTCTACAAAATTCTTGATTAGATAATTTTATTCAAGAGAAGGATACTGGCAACCCACCACCCTAACATAAATTTTAATTAAAACTACTAACCTGCGTTTGTTTTTCCAAGATAATAAGAAACTCTTATGTTTGTTGATTCAAAAATTCCAAATCAGTTTTTCAGTGGAGGAATGAACGCATATGTAGGGTGGGTGGGTGGCCACTATCCCACCCTTCAATCAGAAAAACATTAACAAGAGTTTAGTGTATTAATTATTAAATGACTACAGCCAATATAATTTATTTTAAGGAGAATTTACAGTTATTGGGTTACAGCCAATACAATTTATATCTAATTACATTTTTTGTATTTATTGCAAAACTCTTAATTATGTTAATTAGTTAGAGGGTGCGATAGTGTACACCCACCTTACATAAAAAATATTTTGCACTAAAGCACATTCCGACATTTGTTTTCAAGATACGAAATGAAAGAGTTGTTTGTTGGTCCAAAACTTGTAAAACAGGTTTTCACTGGAAGAATAAAAACATATGTAGGGTGGGTGGGTGGCCTCTATCCACCCTAAAATCAGTAAAACATAAGCAAGTGTTTACTGAATTAATTAATAAGTAAAACATTTTCAATTCAATTTGTTTTCAAATTATATTTATGTAGCTATTATAGTTAATTTCTACAAAAAATCTTGTTTACATAATGTAATTAAAGGGTAGGATACTGGACCCCCACCCACCCTACATAAATTTTGATTAAAACTATAAACCGATGTTTGTCTTTCCCGGATAATATGCATGGGAGTTGGTTGTTGGTCCAAAAATTCCAAATCAGTTTTTCAATGGAGGAATAAACGTATTTGTGGGGTGGGTGGCCAATTAAATGGGATAGATAACACCCACTCATCCTACATATATGAGTACATTTTGTCAATCAATATATATCTTGATTGACGGTTTAACCCGAGAGTTACTCTTAAGTACAATAAGTCTACAACTATTCTATGCTGATGAGATCTAAAATATATCTAGAATCCAGAATTTAAAATTCAGAATCCAAAATCCCAAATCCAGAATCTAAAATACAGAATCCAGATACCAAATTTCATATTTCAGAATATTATTATTATTATTACCTTTATTAACGGGATTTTTAAATGTGCAGTTAAAAATACAAAATTAAATAACTAAGAAACTAAAACAACTAGAAATTTATGTAGGAACTAGAATTTAGAATCCAGAATCTAGAATACAGACTTGAGATTTCAGATTACAGATTTCTACTAAGATTTTAATATCCAGATTCCGTAACTTAGAATTCAAAATCCAGAATCGGTATTTCAAATTCCAGATTATAGGATCTAGAATCCAGACTTAAGATTCCGGAATTTAAATTCTCAAAAATAAAAAAGTCAGAAATTAAAGTTACTTTCGTTTTGAAATTGATACGTGAATGTATCGAAACCATTGGTCACCATATAAATAAATAACTGTTATACAAAACAAAGTAATTATTGTGTTTAATTTGTGATTAAATATGTATAACGAAGTAGAAGCCTTCATAGTCAATGAGAAATTAAAAGTCAAAGACTAAATACTGAAGACTAAACTTGTAGATTGAGATGGGAGATTGATTTTTAAATCTTAATTTTAAAATCCAGAATGTAAAATCCAGAGAAAATAGGATCCGGAAACCGAAATCCAGAGTACAGAATCTAGAATATAGAATCCGAATTGATTCCAGATCCTAGAATTCAGAAATCAGATTTAAAAATCATAATCCGGAATTCAGAATTTAAAGTCCAGAATTTATTCTTGAATATTGAATCTTAATTTAAAATTCTCGAATGATGATCCAAAATACAAATTTCAGAATATAGAAACCAGAATTTGGAATCTAGATTCCGGAATCCAAATTTCAGATTCTAGATTTCAAAATCCAGAATTTTGAATCTATAATTTAAAATTCAGAATCCATAATAGAGTTCATAATATTTAAAATGAAAAATATTTTTAAATTTGCCTAAAAACAGTTGAAATTTCACCAAAAAAAAATATTGAAGAACTAATATTTTGAATCACATCAAAAAACAAAAGAAATTTACTAAAAGGAAAGGTTAAAAAATTGCTATACAATAATTTTAAATGAAATTTTACAATAACAAAATATTGAAAAGCTGCTAAGGAAATAACGCTAAAAACAATCGGCATTTATTAAGAAACGTGTTAAATTTAAAAATTAACGAATTAAAACACATTTGAACACTTTCCAAATAGATTTTTAAGATTCTTCTTGAAAATAATTAAAATTTCACCAAAAAAGCAACAACTAGAACTTACTAAGAAAAAACAATTTATTTACTTTTAAATAAGAGAAATAAATTTCTCTAATTCATAAACAAATATGAAAAGAAGACATATTTTAATTGTTTTGTTGAAAATTATTAAAACAAATTTATTTTTTGCCAAAAAATTAAAACAATTGGGATTTGTTTAAAAACAGTTATAAATTTCTTAGAAACAATTTTATAATTGCATAAAAACGGTTGAAATTTTCCATTAAAAAAAAAAGACAAAAGTAAATCAGTAAGAAAGTGTTCAAAAACAGTTTAAAATTTGCATTAAAATAATTGAAATTTTACAATAATTAAATATCGAAAAACTGTTAACAAAAGAACGTTAAAACCCAGAAACAAAAACATGAGAGATTACAGCTCCAAAAATTTCAAGACAAGTTTTTCAGTGGATGAATAAACGCAAAAAGTTGGATTTTGATCCAAATTACTTGAAACAGATTTTTTCTGGAAGAATTAAAACATATATAAGATGGGTAAACGGTCTCTGTTTCAGCCTTCAATCAGTAAAACGTAAGCGATTAAATGACGCACTATCATCTGCCATGTCATTTGCCACCTGCTATATGTCATCTGTCAGCTATCATCTGCTGTCAACTGTCATCTGTCATTTGGCACCAGTAAGCTGTCATCTGTCAACTGTCATCTGTAAGCTGTCATCTACGATCTGGCACCTGCCACCTGTCAGCTGTCATCTGTTATCTGTCATCTGTAACCTGTAATCTATAATATGTCATATGTCGTCTATTATCTTTCATCTGTCATCCGTTTTTCTGTAATTTATCATTGATATTTACATCATTTAAAATCTGTAATTTTTGAAATTATTAAAGTATATTAAAACAGATATATTTTATTAATTGTTGAGGCGTTAAGTTCGTGATACGTCTTGGAAAATTAAACAAAAACGTTTACTTTGTTGATATCACACTTTATTTTTAAAAATAATACTTTACTTTTAAAATGATATCACACTTTATTTTTAAAAGTAAAGTATTATTTTTAAAAATAAAGTGTGATATCAACAAAGTAAACGTTTTTGTTTAATTCAAAAATAGTTCAGTTCTTGGTCAAGAACTGAATGATTTAATGGTGACGTGTTCATCATAGGACTTTCCATCTATTGTTTTCAAAACAAAAATTTGCTTCTAAGTTGCTCAATTGTAGTTTAATTGAAGAATATGTTAAATTTTCTAGTACTACAGATTTTTATGTTTTTAATTAGAAAACGATTATTTATTATCTGTTAATTAACATCTATCATCTGTTATACATCATCTTTTATCTATCATATGTCAGCTGTTATTTGTTATCTGCCACCTGCTATCTTCTAGCTGTCATCTGCAATCGGATATTTGCCATCTATCATCAACTGTCATCTATCATCAGTTATCTTCATCTGTCAGCTCTTATCCGTCTTCTGTCAGCTATAATCTCTTATCTATCATTTGTCAGCTGATATTTGTTATCTGCCACCTGCAATCTTTTTTTGTGGCTGGGAGGTGGAAAATCTTTTAGAGACGGAGTGTGGGACTCCCCAGAACCAAAAACCACCTCCCCAAGTCGCCCTGCCACCCCGCGGAACCGCCGTCTGGCATTACTTCACGGGGCCACCTGCAATCTACCACTTGCCATCTGTCATCTGTCACCTATCTATCATCTGTCATCGGTCATCTTCGTCTTCTGTCAGCTATCATCTGTCATCTGTCAACTGTCATTGTCAGCTGTCTGTCATTTGTCATCTGCCATCTGTCTGTCAGCGACATTTTTGTCATTTATAATCTGTAACTTTTGAAATAAAAAAGTAAATTGAATAAATTTTCAAGTTCTTAGTCAAGATCTGAATGAAATAATGGCGATGTCTTCATTGTAGTGCTTTCCTTCTATTGTTTTCAAGATAAAAATTTACTTCATAACTCGCTCATTTCATTGTTCTGTAATATTTACAAGGGGTGTTCAAATAAAAAGATACGAAACGATACTGTGGGTATAAATGATAATAATACTAATAATAATCTCTACTTTCAAAATGTCATTTACTTGTTACAGGATGAAAATAGTGTCAGAATAATGATACAGTAAGCTGATGAAGTTTTTGTTTAAAGTATACACCATAGGCTTAAGTACAATGATTCCATTGATTAACGAGCTGAAGAATTTCGTGTTCCTAGAATTTCTGTGGCCGCGACGAAGTATTTCAAAGCATCCTTAATTTCGTCATCCGAGTTGATGCGCAGCCCTTTCAGAAATTTTTTCTAGGGACCAAACATACGGAAATCGCAGGGTAAAATGAGGGCTGTGGAGTGGATGGACAAGCTGCTTCCACTTGAACTTGGCCAGATCCATATATATAACCTTAGAGACGTATTGACGAGCTTTATCATGAAGTATTTTAATGGAAATGCGTAATTTTCAGAGTGTCTCAATGCATGTCATTTCTGGAGAATTCAAGACGTTAATAATGACGACTAGCAATACCAAGGCTTTGGACTTTTTAAGAGAAGGTGAAGCCTTTACTACATGCTGTCTCTCTTTGTTTCTGGCTGGTAGTAATGTTACCAGCTCTCATCACCTGTGATGATCCACTCCAGGAAAACGAGATAATCATGATACCGAAGCAGATGTTGAAGTGCGAGCCCTGTAAGCAGGTCTTTTTCTGGTCGATGAGCTGCTTTGGAACCAATTGAACGTACACACTGTTATGATCAATTGTTCACACTGTTTTAACGCTGATATCCACCTTCACCAGCAAACATTTCCATTCCCCTGAAAAACCACTTGAAAAGGAGCGCTTCAACTCAAATACACTGTGAAGTACAAGGCCTTGTTACGGCCACAGGAGTTCTGGAAACACGGAATTCTTGGGCTTGTTAATCAATGAAATCGCTGAGCTAAGTTATAGCTAAGTATAGACTTCATTTAAAGCCACAGCGTAATTTCGTTTCTCTTCATTTGAACACTCCTAGTAGTAAACATAGATTTGTGGAACAGGGTACATTTGCCATAAAAATGTTTTATGAAAACAGTGGTAGTTTAAAGGCTGCGCAGAGGAATTTCCGATGATGGATTAATAATTTCGAAGAGACTGGATCTCCCCTAAAAGAAAAACTTTCAGGACGAAAAAGAAGTGCACGTACTACACAGTCTGCCTCTTTGATTTAGTTTTTAAATTTTATCTATACAAGACGCAGATTATGCAACAACTGTAGAAAAACCATTAGCACTTAGAGATTAGAATTCTGTCATCAAATAAAGACAAACATAAACAATTACGATTCTGGTTCTAAGATGAAGTCAGTTTTCATTTCACAAATTACATAAAGAAGCAGAAATACCATTACATAGCAGACATAAATCCTTATAAAGTTTATGAGTGCCCAACCCGTTATGGTGTATTGTTTTATTACATAGGATCATCAGATCTTAATTTTTTAACGAACAGGGGATCACAGTAACTGTCAATACAGATACGTTACAAATTATAGTTGCACCTGAATCGAATAATTTTTCACACGTTTAAGTTGAGAAAATTGGTTTTAACAGGATGGAGCGACATCATATATGGTAAGGTGATGAAAGAATTGTTCAGTAGCCGTGTGGTTTAAAGGAGCGGTAACTTCGATCCCTTTTCTTTCTTCTTCTCGTGCCTTTGATAGAGAAGAAATATTTATTTACTAGTTGCAACGATTAACGTAGATATTTTCCACCGTTTATTTTGCGCAATTTATTTGTATGCGTGTATTATTTCCTGCGACGGCGGAAACGTTTATCCGATAACCACCGACACAAGCAGCGACTCTCCGGACAGCTGATTGCTCTTCTGCATATGCACGCGATTGCGATTACGCCGAAAACAAACGAACGGAGCAACGCGCCATTTTGGTATATGCCACGGTTCAGCGGACACCTCCCGAAGCGGAAAACGTTCGCCTCTCGCAGACAATCTCATTAAATGAACAATTGCACAGGATAATGGAATATAACATGCAAATTCCGCATCCCCAATTGCTGAGTGTGAACATGTCGGATCACGTCGGCTTTTCGGATGTTCGAGTTAGGTCGCTAACACAATTTCCCACATAAACGACCACTTCTGCTACACTTAAATGGACGACATATTCACTAAGTGAATATGACTGAGATGGAAATTAGGATCTTAAAATGTGTACTGGGATTTAAATAAAGAACTTAGAATCCTGAAAGTCTTGAGTTTAATAAACATTAAGTATGTTTTACTGTGGTGGCCTAGTGGGTAGAGTGTCTTCTCACTGGCGGCAGGTCTATGGGTGCTTGGATGTTCGTTTACAAATTTGTGTATGGAAAAATTACAATGAATAGCACACGTTCAAGTCCAAACATGTTTTCATTCACCATTCCCTAATCCCTTTAACATCCTTCCTCTTCTACAAATACATAAAAAATTTGTAAATGAATTATATCACTCGTTAAGTAAAGCCTGAAGTTCCGAAATATTAAAGATACAAAAATTTTAAAGGTTTGACAGATACAAGGCAAATTTTGAGACTATGTTTAACTTGGAACAAACGAATAATATATGTTTATGTATCAAACATCACTTAACTCCTATCAGTCCTGTCAAAACCGAACGCAAACTACAAACACAAAGTCAGACCTTCCATCCAGCAACTTCACCTGTTGCGATCTTGAGCCGATAGCCATGAAGTTATGACGGGATTGTTAACCATTACGAAAGTTGGAATTGATTCGTTACGCTGTTTGGAAGTTTTGGAGGTGAGCGTTTGGAAAGCGGACGGGTGATTCATCGTAACGAAACTTATAAACAGGCGTCAAATTTTGGAGTAATTTAACAGTCGCGGCGCGATTAATGCGGGCAACGATTTGTAACTTAACTTCGCGCATCGGCTGAACTCTCCTCATAAAACATTCCCGGATCTCGGCCGTAAATTTGCGCATGCGAGATGCTCATAGATTTACTGGTTGTAATAATGAACGCGGAAATTTATCACGCCAAGAGTTCGTATTCTTTCGGTGTAATTATACACAGATCAACCCAATTATAACAGTGAAAATCTAATATTTTGTTTATTTCAATACTTATAATTCTAAATGAATGGAAACCAATTTTACTTTCTCCTCTAATTGTGAGAAAGTGCTGTATTGGAGAAATTATGTCAATGGGAAGTAGCTGTAACGCTAAAATAAAAATAATACAACTAATAATACACATTTTTGTAAAAATATGTTTTGTTCTTTTCTACTATAGAATAAATCAATAAATGATTATTATATTTGAATGCTAAGTCCTCAAATCAAGCCATTGGCAAATAGACTCTTAGGATATCTCATTACCTCTCCCATTGTGGATTCACGTAGGATGGATAAAAACAGGACAGTCCAGAAGTACATGCTTGTCGATTACCTCTTCCTCTTCAGACTCTCTGCAGGTAGGACTCGATTCTAGTCACAGCCTGCTCAGGTGCGATCTTAAATTGTAGTGTCATGTTAGGAGCCCTACAACCTTCCATAGGTTTTCTCTGAATAGTTGCAAATAATATCTGGCCGTTTTATTCTTCATTGCCATGAAGTTTTTTGAGACCCTACAACCAGGTGTGTTGTCCCATCGTTTCTCTGGTTGATGCATTTTTCAATAGAGTAATCAAGTCTTGCAGAAAGGAGTCCGGCTCACATGTCGTTCGTCCGGATGTCTTCCTCGCCAAACCATCTCCTATTCTGTTACTTCTGCTGTAGTCGTGCTCGTACCGCCCAAACGGGTACTATTTTCCCACCATCCCTCGTATATTGAGATATGTTTCACGTCTAAAAATAGTAATAATGGAAGCAGCTTTTTCTTAATCTTATCTTTAATGTGTTTATAAATATTTATATCATTTGTAAGAATACTAAATCAGCTCAGAAGTTTAAATATTTATCATGAAATTATTGCCGTGATAACTTTCTATTAACTGAATTTAATTTTAATGAGCCCCCTCTGAAATACTTATTATCTCTGCGTATAAGTTCGTATAGATCGAGTGTATCGAACATTGGCGGTGAGATAATGATAACCGACACTTAATAAAAGGGCCGATAATAAAATCCCGAAGAGGCACTCTCTCTCTCCCGACCCATTTACCCACCCCAGTGTAAACACAACGCATAAAAGTTAATGGGGTTTTAAAGATGTCACATTTAATTATTCGCCGTTCGTAGGGCGAAATCACGGATTAAGCGGCGACGCCGTCATAATCCGCGCCATCAAACCCGAACTGCAATTAGCCGAATTAATTGATGTCAATTAACACCCTTAATCTACGAGATTAATCAACGTCGAATGTTGTTCGAATTTAATTGACCCAATTCCCATCCTTCATTCGCCGAAACTTTAATTTAATCACGAATTTAATAAAATTATAATTCATTATTTTCGAACAACAAAATTAGAAATGCAAAATAAACATTTTCACTAGAAATAAATAAATATGAAATAAATTTAATTAATAAAGTTTAATTAAATATTATAATAAATCTACGTCTTTTACGCATGACTTAATATCCTTCTCAAAACATGATACATGTACTGACTTCAAGAGATGTCTCAAGAAATTTGAAACAATTGCCATTTGTACTTTGCCTTTTGTTATTGGTTATTTGTCAGTTGTCAATCAACATTTGAAATTAACATTTGACAATTACTATTTGTCATTTTTTGTTTGATATATATTCATATGTCAGTTATCAGTTTAATAATTAAACTTTTACCTTATCCCTTTTACCTTTTTCCATTAGTCATTTCGTGTTTGTGATTTGCAATTTGTCATTTGAAACTGACAATTGCCATTTATCAATAGTCATTGTTATTTGCAATTTGCTATTTGTCAACTGTCATTTAATATTTTTTATTTGTCACTTGTCAATTGAACATTATCATTTGAAATTGGCATTTAGCTTATGTCATTTGGCAATTATCATTTATAATTTGCAATGCGAAACTGACATTTGTTATTTGTCATTTGGCATTTATTATTTTTCTTTTTAATGTTATTTCTTTTTTCTTCATTATTCATTTGTCAACTACCATTTGATATTTGTCGTCTAGCATTTATCGTTTATCATTTGTTTTCTGGTATTTATCATTTGTTATTTGTAATTTGCCATTTGAAATTGTTAATTGCCGTATTTATGATTTGACATTTGTCATTTGTTAATTAACAATTTTAATTTGCTATTTAAAATTGACAATTGACTTTTACCTTTTGTCCATTTATTATAATTATATTATCATTTGTAATTTAAAATGTAAAATTGACACTTGACATTTGACATCTGTCATTTCTCATTTGTTATTTGTCATTTATTATTTTTCATATGCTATTAGCCATTTGCCGCAATTCATTTATGATTTATTGTTTGTCATTTCGTAAGTGTTATTTATCATTTGTCATTTATAATTTGATATTTTTTATTTGTCGTTTGTGAGTTGTTTTAATTTGCTATTTAAATTTTACTTTTGCCCTGTACTCTTTGTCATTTGTCATTTCGTATTTGTGATTGTCATTTATCACTTCTAATTTGCTATGCAAAACTGACGTTTGACATTTGTTATACCAAATAACAAATTAATAAATAAATTTATTATTTTTCTTTTTTAATGTTCTTTCTTCCTTATTCATTTGTCAATTACCATTTGATATTTGTCATTTGACATTTATCATTTGTTATCTGATATTTACCATTTGTCATTTGTAATTTGCCATTTGAAATTGTTAATTGCAATTTATAATGAGTCGATTGGTTATTTTTCATTTGACATTTGAAATTGTCATTTGACAGTTGATATTTGTCATTTGACATTTGATATTGTCATTTCTTAGATATTAATTTTAATTTGGTATTTAAGTTTGATATTTGACGTTTGCCTTTCGCCATTTGTCATTTCGTATTTGTAATTTGAAATTGTCAATTGTCATTTATCATTAGTAATTTATTATTTATCGTTTGTTATTTGCAGTTTGTTATTAGTAAATTGTCATTGCACATTTTTTATTTGTCATTTGTCAGTTGCCATTTGTAATTAGTCATTTGAAGTTGAATGTAAAACTGACGTTTGACCTTTGTTATTTGTCATTTGGCATTTATTATTTTTATTTTTTAATGTCAATCACCATTTGATATTTGTCATTTGACATTTATCGTTTGTCATTTGTTATATAATATTTACCATTTACCATTTGTCATTTGCCATTTGAAATTGTTTATTGCCATTTATAATGAGTCACTTGTCATTTTTCGTTTGTTATTTGCCAAGTGTCACTTGTCATTTGATATTTGACATTTTTTACTTGTCAGTTGTCATTTGTCATTTGAAATTGACATTTACTATTTGACAATTGTCATTTACCATTTATCATTTATAATTTGCCATGTGAAATTGACATTTGACATTTTTTATTTGTTATTTGCTATTTGAAATGCATATTTGACATTTGTCATTTGATACTGATTTTTATCATATTTGTCAGTTATCAATTTTAATTTGCTGTTTAAATTTGACAATTGACTTTTGCCTTTTCCATTTGTCAGTTGACAATTGTCAATTGTTATTTATCATTTATAATTGGCCATTCGAAATTGACAATTTTTATTTATTATTAGTAATTTATTATTTATCGTTTGATATTTGTAATTTGCTTTAGTCAATTGTATTTGACATTTGGTAAGTGCCATTTGTCATTTGTTATTTGTCATTTATCTTTGATATTTTTCATTTGTCATTTGTGAGTTATTTTAATTTGCTATTTAGATTTGAATTTTTGCCCTGTATTTTTTGTAATTTGTCATTTCGTATTTGTGATTTGCAATTTGAAATTTTTAATTGCTATTTAAAATGAGTCAATTGTTAATTTCTGTTTGTTATTTGCCAATTGTCACTTGTCATTTATCATTTGACATTTTTTACTTGTCAGTTGTCATTTGTAATTTGTTATTTGAAATTGTCATTTACCATTTATAACTTGTCATATGAAATTGACATTTGACATTTTTTATTTATCATTTGCTATTTGAAATTGATATTTGACATTTAACATTTGTAATTTGTCATTTGATACTGATTTTTATCATATTTGTCATTTGAAATTTGATCATTTTCATTTGTAATTGGTCAGTTATCGATTTTAATTTAGTAATTAAACTTAACAATTGACATTTGCCTTTTTCCATTTGTCATTTGCCATTTATCATTTATAATTTGCCATTTCAAATTGACAATGGTCATTTATTATTAGTAATTTATTATTTATCGTTTGATATTTGCAAATTGCTTTTGTCAATTGTCATTTAACATGTGGTAAGTGCTATTTGTTATTTGTCATTTATCATTTGATATTTTTTATTTGTCATTTGTGAGATGTTTTAATTTGCTATTTAAATTTGATTGCCATTTATAATGAGTCAATTGCTATTTTTCGTTAATTTGCCAATTGTCACTTGTCATTTGATATTTGTTATTTGTCATTTGACATTTTTTACTTGTCAGTTGTAATTTGTAATTTGTCATTTTAAATTGACATTTAGTATTTGTCATTTGACAATTGTTATTTATCATTTATAATTTGCCATGTGAAATTGACATTTGACATTTTTTATTTGTCATTTACCATTTGAAATTGATATTTGACATTTGAAATTTGATCATTTTCATTTGTCATTTGTCAGGTATAGATTTTAATATTTGATTGCGATTTATAATGAGTCAATTGGAATTTTTCGTTTGTTATTTGCCAATAGTCACTTGTCATTTGACATTGTTTACTTGTCAGTTGTCATTTGTAATTTGTCATTTGAAATTGACATTTAGTATTTGTCATTTGACAATTGTCATTTACCATTTATCATTTATAATTTGCCATGTGAAATTGACATTTGACATATTTTATTTGTCATTTGCTACTTGAAATTGATATTTGAAATTTGATAATTTTCATTTGTCATTTTTCAGTTCGATTTTAATTTACTAATTATACTTGACAATTGACTTGTCATTTGTTAGTTATCGTTTTTAATTTGCTATTTAAACTTAACGATTGACTTTTGCTTTTTTCCATTTGTCATGTGACAATTGTCATTTGCCATTTATCATTTATAATTTGCCATTTGAAATTGACAATTGTCATTTATTATTAGTAATTTATTATTTATCATTTGATATTTGCAATTTGCTTTTGTCAATTGTCATTTGAT
This sequence comes from Ontholestes murinus, assembly GCA_963969525.1. Lineage (NCBI taxonomy): Eukaryota > Metazoa > Arthropoda > Insecta > Coleoptera > Staphylinidae > Ontholestes > Ontholestes murinus. The sequence continues at coordinate 7,890,902 of OZ018392.1, forward strand.
ATTTAGTATTTGTCACTTGGCATTTTTTATTTGTCATTTGTTAAATTGAAATTTATCCTTTTGTCGTTTGCAATTGTCATTTGTTATTTGCTAATTGAAAGTGACATTGCCATTTGTCATTGGTTATTTGTCTATTATCATTTCCCATTTGAAATTGACAATTTCCATATATAATTTGTCATTTGTATTTTTATTATATTTTTACTTTCTGTAAACACTAAATAAATAAAATACAATTGGTTATTCTCAATTGTCATTTGCTTTTTGAAATTGACTTTTGACAATTGCTATTTGTCATTTGATATTTGAATATTTTTCATTTGTCATTTGTTAGTTATGAATTTTAATTTGCTAGTTACTTTTGACATTTGACTTCTGCCATTTGCCATTTGTCATTTCATATATGTAATTGGCATATATTATTTGTCATTCGTTATTTATCAATTGCCATTTATTATTCGTCATTTATTATTGATCTCTTTTTTATTTGTAATTATTTATTATTTGTCAATTGCCATTTGACATTTTTTATTTGCCATTTGTTTTGTCATTGGCCATTTATCATGCTGTGCAAGTGTAATTTGAAATTGACATTTATCATTTGATAATTGTCAATAATTGTCATTGGCCATTACCAAGTGTAATTGACATTTGTTATTTAAAACTGAAAAACCTTCCCATTCCCTATTTGATCAAAATTTATGTGCACCTTTGATTCGATTTTTTTTTTCAACATAAAAAGTTTAAGGCAAACTTTTTCTCACGTTATAATTTGTCAAGTTGAAAGCAATTTGTAAATTTTTATAGCACTTTTGTATACAAATTAGTCGATAATTGTATGTAATTCTATGGAATACGAAATCTAATAGGAAATATATTCAGTAAAGTCCTTAATTATACGAGTCGTAACTTATTCAGTTAAATGCAATTTCTAAATTGGTTTATTATATATAATATAATATATAACTTGATCGATATTTAAGAATTGTTTAGAAGAATCTCCAAAGTAGTCCAAATAATATTAAATATTTATAAACATGATCTTTAGACCCTCTTAGTTTAGTATTGATTTATAACGTATAATATTTCCTATCGAATTAAATTATAATATAATGTATGAAATGAGGTGTTCATTTGGTTGCATAACATTTTGTTTACTCGGCACTAATTGTAGTGTTTGGCCATCGGTCGTGTTTTTATTTGTGTTTATGTAAGTAACACTATTACTTTAAATCAACACCATTGTCACTCAAAGCGCCATTAATTCTATCCCAATGGCGCACCGGTCACCTATCCAATTGCTGACTTGTACTAACGATGTTGTTCTCTCGCTATCGCCAGTTCGTTTATTTATTAAGTGGTAGTAATATTAGTTGTAGTGTTTTGGCTATCGACAACGTGGTCATTCCGCCGTGTTATTTGTGTATTTAGATTTTTTTAAAACCTTTTCCTATATTTTTTAGTGTAAGTTTTATGTGCCCCTTCTTATAACAAGTAACGAAGACAAATTGCTAGTAAAATTGTGTTGTAATTGGATAATCAGGGATATTTTACAAAAAATTGTTCTAAATAATATTTTACAAATGCTGCAGTGTTGACTTAATAGTCACTTAATTACACTGGAGAAACTAGTTTAAATCTGTTTACACTCATTAGCATAGCGCAGTTGAAGACATTTTAAACTCATGGTATACGTAAATATAGAGAAACCAATAAGGTGACATCTATTGCCTGTTGTTTGTGGAAGGTGACATCTATTGTCTATTGTTTGTGGCTGTTGATGACAAACAAAATCCTTCAAACTCTAACCAGAAATAATAAGAAAAAAATTTGAATAGGAAATATTGTAATACCGTTCTTAAACCATGTTTTATTTTTTTACAAGAAATAATTAAGCATTTTCCAATATAAGTTTTTCTTAAACGGGTTATTCTTCAATTTCTTTGTAATGACTATTTATTATTTGATTTGTTCAAAATTTCCTCTTATACAACTGTATTTTTTATTTGCACTTAAATAATCATATTTTATTCTTGATGTGATGAAACCTTTCTTTGAAATTATATTCTTGGGCTTTAATTATCTTTCATATGCATATGTTTATTATTAACATCCACTAAATATTGTACTCGTCTATGGTGTAATCGCTTGTCTGACACAGTGCACCATTTTGGTTGATTGATTTGGGGATATTGCAGAATTTATCGTATAAACGTCGTTCGAAACTTGTTGGTTTTTGTTCAGCATCCGATTAGCTTTTATGGCAGGTTGGAGGTTCCACGTTGTCACGCAGGATGTGACGTATGCTCTCACATTGGGGATGACGCAGCTGCGGAATTTTATAGCCAACATAGATGTGCACAGGTATGTTTATATTATTTTTTTGTATACTATAAAAGAGCAAAAACAAAAGCTAAGTTTAGTTTTGACTGCACTCTGGTCAATGTCTATAACACAACTTTTCAATTGTCAAATATGTATGTATTTTCAATATAAATTTGGCAAGGAGAGCGATCGTATGAATTAAACATCATAATATTATTGTGTAGATCATCAACATGTTGATCTATACCTATTTGGGGATTTTGCTGTGTTGGTTTGGAGGTTATGTTATAGAGGGTCTTCTCAATTTTGCTTACTTTAACACTATACGAATATGATTTAAAAATAATTCTTTCAATAAATGATTTGTTTTGTAGGCTTGGTAAATTATTAGTTAAAGAAATTTAGTATATTTTATTAGAACTTAATTAAATGAACAGAAATCATAATAAAAATCAATCATCAAGTAAGGCCAATCCCCGTTCCCTCATTAGGTACATTAAATATTGAAGGCGTGCCGATTGATTGTAACCACAATAAATTATTAGTCATCGTTACCTGGGCGCTTCCTTGTTAACGACTTAATTGGAACGTCCTCATACAGAAAATCACCGCTCAATACAATACAATTCGTGAGGCCCACCACTTGCCCGGTGAAATTCGCCGTGAAATGATTCCAAACAATCGTACGCCGGCACGGAGGATTTCCTTTAGACGTGACAACGCCGCCGATGGGATTTAAATCAGAAATCGTCGCGTGTGATACCGCCTTTGAGGTGGGGGAGCCGTCGCTATCGCGTCCTTTGGCATTCTGCACGCGGTGATAAGACGTCCATCTCGCTCCGACACGCTAGCGGCAGTCGCGCGCCGCTCTCTCTTCCCAAACAAACCGCGAACATGTGCCAAAACAAAACAACCGAAGGGTCGTCCGGCGATTGTTAACAAAAAAAGAGCCCAGTGTCCGTCCGAGCGCGTATAACATGTTCGAAAATTTCGTGAGCTCTCTAAAGGTGCAGACGCACAATTTCGCCGACGGCCTTAAGGCAAAATCGCGGAAATTAACGGACAACATTAAGGACAAGATCACCAGGAAGAACAACAAAACGAACACTTATTACACGGTCGCGCAGAAGGACGATAACGACTACTACAACAATGACTACCTGTCTCCCAGGGCCTACAACAGGAACTCGAAGTGGCCGGAGATCTCTGAGAACATGGAGTGGATACCCTACGTGCCCTCCCAGCTGGACGAACACAACATCGTGGACAGGTTTATCAAAGTTATTACCATACACGACGATGAGGACATACTTGATGTAAGAATACGTTTAAAAAAAAAAAACAATTGCTTGAAGTTACCTCGAGATACAAACAAACTTGTTTGTTACATGATCTATTTAATAGTATAGTATTACATCCTCTTGTTACACAGTAATAAATATTACTTATTAATAATCAAATTTTCATTCCATGAGTATAAATAAATTCAAAGTAATTGAGAAGGAGACACGATTATTTTGTTTTCACACTTTATTTAAAATTAAAGTGACTTTATGTTTAATAATGACTCTCTGTTAATCTTTATTCAGCAATGTTGCTATCTAATGGTCATGTGTAATTTTTAATAAAGTGGTAAAACAAAGTAATCATGTCTCCTTCTTTATATTTAAGATGTACCACAAAGAAATTGCCTCCAAAATTATACATTCAAAACTTATTGATTGATTTCATTAAGCAATAATTTGTAACTCCACAAGTCTTTTTAAGACTATACAAAAGCAAATCATTTGTTGAAACAACTACGTTCCTGGTTAATATCGCAACAGATATTAAATTATGATTTTGGTAACAGAAGTATTTTGGTTTTATAGATGTAATATAATAAGACGTATAGTTTTTTTGTTTTTTAAATTTTTTTATTTAATTCTTGTTTATCACCTGGTGAAACATGTTTAATATTAAAGGTTGTTTATAGAGTGCCTTTCTATAAACAACCCTTGTATAGTTTTACAAAAATATTGTACTTCTGGTTACTAATAAATAAACATTTTTTCATTCATGAATTAATATATAACTAAATAAGCATTTATATGTGGACATGTTTACTTGTGATGATAAACTTAAACATGAAAAATAATTCATTCATTTTAGAAGAGTTTATTTATTTATTTATTGCCCTATAGGAAAAATTCTCAATTATATGGCAACATAAATAAAGAAGTATTATATACTTAAACATGAAACATAAATGTAAAAACTAGTTAAAAGTAATTGAATTACATACAAGTCATTACACCTTAACAGAGGAGTCATTAAATATATTACAATAAGATGATAACTGATTACAGTTAGTGCAAATAATGTTTATCAGAGACTTCAGCCTTTAATTGCTTCTATGCAGTAAAATCTTAAAAGTTAAAATGTACTTATTGGTCTAATATTGTTGTTAAAGATGTAAACCAGTCTACATAGTTTTAAATCTGATCGGAGCACAGTAATGATTGTATGACATGTAAAAGTTGTTACACGTGTGAATAATTGTTTTACATTCTTCTAGAAGTCATTGTGATTGTGACATTCCACATAAAACATGTTAAATAGCCATGGAATTGGAACTTTGCACATAAACCATAAAAAAACAATTTAAAGTCATTGTAATTGATTTCACAACTTTGTGGTGATAAAATTAAACATGAAAAATAATTGATTCATTGTGAAGAGTTTATTAAATCATTTTATAATATTATGTAAATATTGCACATGAGGAGGACTTCATAACAATTGTTGTAAATTTCTTTCTTATCTCTTATTTAGAAACAATTAAAATGTAAATTATATATTGATTTACAGGTGCAGTATTATGAAAATTATTACTTTTAATTAATATAGTTGTTGATGATAGCATGTGTAGACAATACAGTTTTAAATCTGTTCGGAGGAAATTTTTTTAGTAATCATTGTATGACGTGTAAAAGTTTTTTCATGTGTAAATAATTGTTTTACATTCTTCTAGACAATATTGTGACATTCTTTACAAACCATGTTAAATAACCGTGGAATTGGAACTATAAAAACTATAAAAAAAGAATTGAAAGTTATTTTAATTGATTTTCAAATTTTATGATTGAAATGACACAATGAAATAATAAACCATCCGTACAATTAAACTTCATTTAATTTAGTTAGAATTCCTTAATTTTTGTTTGAGTATTTGAAACTAGTCACAAAATCAGGTGATAGATAAAACTATACTTTGTACAGTTTCAATTTGTTTTAATGATATCAAAGTGCAGTTTTATTTATCTTTGAGTATACCTGGTTTCCTTTTTATATTAGTATCTCTTATATTTTTATTTTTGTGAGTATTGCAACTGCCATATTCTCTGATACCCTTCTATTTCTTCACATTGGTCTTTTAACCATTTTTCCTTTGCTTGTTTAATTGCAATCTATTTCTTTGTACGTATGATTACCTCTTCCTTTGAACCATCGTCTTTTATGCATTAAGTCTAGGATCTCTTCCGTCATCCATTGTTTCTTTTTGTATCTTGTTGGTCGTAGAACTTCCTTTCGTATTTTAGTTATTTCTGTATTCATCAACAACCATTTCTTGTTTATTTCAGTAGTTCGGAGAATTTCTTTTTTTATGCTCATGAATCCTTTAATTTCCTCTGTCATAAGTTGTTTTCTATTAATATCCGTTACCTTAGTAGTGACGAGTTGTTTGTTTTCCGATATTCTTTTTACCAGTTTCATTTTGAGCCTGATTTTTATAACTACTGGATTACTCTTCACCTCCCAGAACAAATGCAATCAATTATCTATGCATTCGAACTATCATAGTAAATTATATTTGTATGTCGTGCTAGCGTACTCTTGACCTACCATAACAAAATATATATTAACCCAGCGTGCTCCTGACCTACCTCAATAAGGTGCGTTAACCTCGCTCAATCTTATACCCGCCGAAGCATTAGTCAAGGTCACGCTGACTCAACATACAGTACATTAGGGTAGGTCAAGAGTACGCTAGGTCAATGTATGGCGCATTAGGGTAGGTCAGGAGTACGCTAGTTTATAGTTATTATACAAATTTAATTTCAAATTAGTTCTCGAAAATTCCTGCAAAAAAACGGCAGAATACATTTGAAAAATCTCTAAGAAATCGATTTTGATTTTTTTTAAATGAATAGTAGGTATTAAATGAAGTTGAAATAAATATTCAAATTTATTGCGGTAGGTGAAAAAAATAGTAAAATTCTATTTATTTTTTTTGGGAAACAATTAAAAATAGACAAAAGCTTTCAAAAACTGGCGTTAATTATCTAAAGAAACGGAAAATAATAAAAACTCAATTCTAAATTATTATTATATTTTAAAATCAACAGAGTAAAGTTGGTAAAGATTGATTTTAAACGAAAGCTTTAATATTCCTAAATATACAATTGATTAATTTAGACAGTCGTTTTTTAAAACCATTATTTTTAACCTTTGAATAAATCTAAATAATCAATATATGTTTGCTTTTTTTGTAAGGTAGTTTTGATGCATGTGATATAAACACAGTTTACTTGCGTCTTTAAAATTTAAAAGAATTGTTTTTTATCGTTTTCGAAGCATGATTGCATGATTCCACATATACAACGCAAAATTCATACCATGTTTCTTTGTTACGTAATATTATTCGTATGTAATTATTTATAAAAGAAAAAGAAAGTATGTATTTCGATTTCAGCGTGTTATCCGTTAATACGTATTAATGATAGTATGGAGAGCTACAATCAATCTACAGCACTAGACCATAACAAAATGCATATAATTATTAGATGCTTATGAAACGTATAAAAACATGGAATTACAGAGATGTTGTCAATATAAATAATACCAGTAATATTTTTATTATGACCGCTTTTTAAAAGATTCTACGCTGATTTTAGAATTAATCCATAGGATTATTTATACAGCTATAATATTTTTTTTGAATTATATTATGTAACTATTGCATATTTTTAATGTCAAATTTTATTGATACTTAAGGTTAAATCGTTATTATTATTATTTAGACATTTTATTTCTCATATTAACTTAGCATCTCTTAAAACGATTCCAACTATTTTAATTTATAAATATGAAAACTGCACTACACTACAGACTATGCATATTATGTTTTATTTACTTTTCACTATACAATAAGTTTGGCTTCTTTCGGCCAAAATTTTATGTATATATTTTTTAAATAATTTGATTTAAAGTGTAGTTTTTTAAGAAATAAGACCAAAGATAAGTAAATAAATAAATTAGATATTACTGTGGAGAAAGGGATATCTAACGTAACCCAAAAATACCAACAGAAATATTTTTCACAAAATCACTTTGTTTGTTAAATGCACTCAGATCTATTGTCTACTAACTTTATAAGTAAAAAAAATCGAAATATTCTTAATTTGTCTACACGTGTGTAAAATATTTTCCAAAGTTGGGGATATTTTGTATTGTTACATAGAAGCAGAAGTTTCTAGGAAAAATAGTCAACATTATTGATAATAAAATGTCGAGCGTTTGAATTACGATAGAAATTTTAAAGAATTGATTAATAAATCGTCGAAATTGTTTTTGTTTTTATATCTCCGTACCTAGTAATGTAGTAATGACATGACAAAATATTTATGTAGGAATTCTTTCATATTTTACAGTTACAGCGTACATTTCTTAGATTAGTTAGTTAAAACAAATGTGAACGCTTTAAGGGAGGCAAAAACTATTGCCTTATTTTATTAATCGACTGTTTTTTTGGGCCAAATTTTTACAATAACATTGCATCTAACAATTAACTACTGTTCTGTAGAGCAATAAAAACAATTTTTTGAAACCTTACACCTTATCATTGTTTTTCTAAGCGATACCAGGGAGTTTCAACAAGTAACAGCCTGATCGATCCAATATTTAACAATTAATTCAAATCAAAATGTAAGTTTAGATATTTCTTAAATAATTTTCTTATTTATCTCTGGGTGAAATATTATGAAATATAAATAGTCAAGAGTCTTGATAATGCAATAACAAGAGAAACTAGTCGAGTAAATATTTAAAAAAATCAGTGAAACACACCAAGTGTTTATCTAGTATGTAATTTTAGGTTTCGATATTTGAAGACCATCAAAAATGTTTATATAAATATATTGCTAAGGTAAAATTTATTAAGTTTAAATAAGTAATTGTCGAGTCTTTCACTTCGTGATACATTTTGATATTACAAAATAAATAAAACAATTAACTTTGTTGGTATCACATTTTTAATTACATTTAACTAGATAGTATTGTTAAATAATGAGAAGCTGAAGTTTGTCGAAACTATAGTAACAAGTGTAATTAAAGAAGTGATACCATTAAAGTTAATTGTTTCATCTATTTTGAATGATCCAGTTTAGTTTCATATTAAAATTAGTCAAAGGACATTTTGTTGCTTTGAATGGTCGCGTATTTAATGAATAGATCTATAGGTCATGTTTGAACCGATTTTAGAAATATTTACATTATCATATGTATTCTTTAATCTTTAATTTAATAAAATTAATAAAAAGATATTTTTATATACTGCATGTATAATATTTCTTCTAAAGTATTTGCTAACATTTTTATTTTTTCTTCGTATTAAAATAGCTAATGTAATTTCTACTCACAATTTTAATACTGATAAATATTAAACAACATTTAATACGCGATGAGATGAATGAATGTCTCACTTAAAAGATAATTAACAATCTAATTAATATTTAATAATTTTCACTGGGTAAAATCTAATGTTAGTTTTAATGTTTATTTAGTGTTCGCCAATAAATTGACAAATGTATGTCCGTAGTTTATAGTATATCATAGTCTCCAAGGAGAATTAGGCAAAAACAATTAAAAATTTACCAATTTTAATTTTATTTTGTAGCAATGATTAATACTAGAAAAAAATATGTATTATAGTAAGTACGCATCATCTAGTTAACAATAAAATCTGCATCTAAATTAATCAATGTCTAGACAAGTTAAATGAGAAGCAATTATATTCAATTACATTATTACTAGTACCACCTTTCTCATAATCCATTATTGATCTGACCTATCAGTACTGCGTATAGAATATGAAAGGCACTAAAATGATTTTAAATGTTAAATTATATATTTATGCAGTTTTCTACCCTCCTAATCATGTTATAGGAAAAGTTTGAAAATATTTAAATGTTCACAATTGAACATTCTACCTACTACCTAATACAGCGTTTGTCACAGAAACTTGTTAACATGACGCGGAGTGACGTCCTCGTGACCGTCTTTTGCAAGGAAGTAGCACTGTGGTACTTTCTGGAACCAACAAACTCTTCCAATGAAGAGAAAAAAGCCATCTTAATAAGCAAAATCTCACTACAAAAGGTTATTCCAGCAAATGTGCTTCTAGATACACCACCAGTTTTGGCGTTGTATTAATTAATAGGAGTGGTAATAATTGCACAATTGGTGAAAACAGTATTTAATATTGTATTTCGTTGAGTTCATTTTTACATTGAAATGGGGGGAATGTATAAACATACAAGTTTTATTCAGGATCTTGAGGTGAAGAACGAGAGGTAGAACCGTCCATATATTATACAGGGTGACTGACGAAAAACCTTTGGTGCTGTATCTCGCTTATTTTTGATCCGATTTGAATAAATAAAACATCAAATTAAATGATTTTTAAAAGACTTTAAAATGAACTGAACTGATATTTTTTCTTGCATCCAGTTTTTGACAAAAGACGATCAACTTTTTTTTTCAAATTGCACTGTATATATATTTTGTACTGATCCGCAAGGAGATTTTTTCTGAATCTAAATTTGTAAACGATTTTATCTATTCATCAAACCAAAGTCGAGAAATTAAGGATTTAAAAAAAAAATAAAAAGTGAAGTATCCATTGTAAACAATATACAGAGCCTATTCCAAATGTCAAAAGTGACAGTGTCAGTCATTGGTACAATACTGCAATGATTTTTAATAATTTCATAATAAAAATGTGGCAAGATTTCAAAAACTGAAAAAAGGATTTCTGTAGAAGCACAAAATTCTAGTACAGTGTTTGAAAACTTGCAACATTTTAATTATGAAATAATTAAAAATCGTTGCAGTAATGTATCAATGGCTGTCAGTGTCACTTTTGACATTTAAAATATGGTCTGTATATTGTTTACAATGGATACTTGACTTTTTATTTTTTTTTAATCCTCAATTTCTCGACTTAAGTTTGATGTATGGATAAATTTGTCTACATTTTTATATTCAGAAAAAAAATCTCCTTGCGAATTAATAAAAATATATATACAGTGCAATTTAAAAAAAAAATGTTGATCGTCTTTTGTCAAAAACTGCGCGCAAGAAAAAATAACAGTTCAGTTCCTATTAAAGTCTTTTAAAAATGGTTTAATTTGATGTTTTATTTATTAAAATCGGATAATAAATAAGTGAGATACAGGACCAAAGGTTTTTCGTCAGTCACCCTGTATATAATATATATTATGTATTATATTTATGACATTCTTTTGAATAAACTGTTTATTTACATTATATAATCTAGCTAATAAAAACTAGGTTTTATTGCAGTAGTCGTTAATCTGTTAGATGTAAATATACTTGCAACTAATTTAACGCTAAAGATTTTGGTTTAACAGCAATAATCAATAATGCCTCAATTTACGTAAAAACTGACTTGCAATTTCCACTAATAAAAATTTATAATGCATTTCCACCGTTCTACTCTCTAGGTCAGGGTCAAGGGTCCCAGGTTCATTATGTATGTGAATATTTTAGTAATATATTACGTACAAATAATCAATGTATGGAAATTAGGTTTTAATTCTATACAATTTTTGTTTGATCAAAAAACAAGTTCCTAATTTAATCATGATGATGGTTGCGACCGTTACTACGTGATAAGACAGTTATATAACATTTTTACAAAAAATATTTATATTTTTCAATACAATCCGAAGAGACCTATATTTGTATAGTTTTACTATTACATAATTAAACAACTTGAAGAGGTAATTATAATTTATTTAGGATATGCAAAAGAACCTCACAAAGACTTAAAGTGATTATTTGATTTATTCGTTTTTATCAAGGATAATATAAATATTTTTATTACAAATATTATACACGTGTATTGCACACTGTGTTAACAAGTACTTATTTATGTTAAAAGTAATGTAAGCCTTCCATTATCAGTTAATGTAAACGCGGAATTACTTTACAGTACAAGGTTATTTAAATTACTTCCTTGATTGATAAAAAAACTTTTGTTATACTCTTAGATGCCAAGAAAACCATTAATTAATTATACTAATTTATATCAAAGAAAAAGTTTGAAAAACCTGAATATCATCCTTTTTTTTCTCATTTAAGAAACTTAAAAGTATACATTGTATTTCTGTTTTTTAGTTGCTAAAGACATTATTTTCAAAAAGAACGCAAGAAATTTTTCTTTGTGACAATTAAATTATTTTTTAATTAGTATAACATTATGTGTATTCTAGGAACGGGTTTGAGAAAATATTTTATCTACGATCGTACAGAAAGTAGACACTTTTTGCATCATTTTTCATTGTAAAAATGGCTTTTTAAAGCACTAGTGCTTTTTTATGTTTTTATTGCACGGTAATGTCAAACTGTTTTTATTGCACAGAAATGTCTAATTTGACAGATGAATGAATAGCACAAATTTTCGACGAAAAACTTAATTTTTTATTAATTGATACAAATAACTAATAAACTATAAATAAAATATATAATACAAACCAAATGGCAGATTTAAGAACTCTGAAGATTTCATTTAATGCAAGTCGAAGCGATTACAATAAAGGGAACATTTTTTCCATAAATAATAATGGCGGCCGACATTTGTGCAACTTGTTTACTGGTTGCTAAGTAACGATTTCATTAGTGGACTGCCGGTAAAATATGTTTTCATTAATTGAATTATTGAAATAACATTAAAATATTACTCATAAGAATATATTCTTTCAAATCCTTTACGATCGAAGATAAAATTTTGTAAGGCACACGTGTAAAAAGTTTCTTTATTGCACTCCTGGCTTTAAAAAAACTCGCTCGTTCCTCGCTCGTGTTTTTAAACGCCAGTTCGTGCAATAAAGCATCACTTTTTACACTTGTACCTTAAATAACTATAAAATACTTTGGAGGGTAGAACAGTGGACACCCACCCACCCTACATATTTTTTGAAAATATCAATTACAGTCTCTGTTTAAGTTTCAAAAAATAATCACAGTGTAATTGAATATACTCAAAATATTTAAAAGCAGAATGGTGGTTTATATTATCAGGCATATATGTAGGGTGGGTGGGTGGCCACTATCACATCCTCTAATCATTATAACACGAGCGACTATTTTTGCTGGAAATAAAATAATGGAAGAATAGTTTTGTAACGAGGATAATAATTTGACATCCATAAAATAATTATTAATTCAATATGACTCTCGCGTATGTTCAAAAATTAGAGGGTGAGATAGTGGCCACCCACCCGCCCTACATATTTTTTGGAAATCTCAATTACAGACTGTTTAAGTTCCAAAAAAATAATCACAGTGTAATTGAGTATACTCAAAATATTTAAAAGCAGAATGGTGGTTTATGTTATCAGGCATATGTAGGGTGGGTGGGTGGCCACTATCACACCCTCTAATCATTATAACACGAGCGACTATTTTTGCTGGAAATGAAATAATGAAAGAATAGTTTTGCAACGAGGATAATAATTTGACATCCATAAAATAATTATTAATTCGTATGACCTTGACGTATGTTTTGAAAATTGGAGGGTGGGATAGTGGACACCCACCCACCCTAAATAATTTTTGAACAAACCTATTCCTACAATAAAAATGGTGATGTGGCCATCATAGTACTTTCCCTATATTTTTCTCGAAAACTATGAGGTTTACGCAAAAATGTTGTTCTTAATAATTTGTGCACTTTTGAATTCGCTACAATTATTTATTATATGAATTTTATCTATCTCCAATAGTTTATTAGCAATTGGCAAAATATGTCAAAATTTTCAATTTTTATTTTTTTTTCTCGAAAGTTTAAAATTTTATGAAAAACATGTTCGAATAAAACTTGTTCAGTTTATCATTCGCTTTAACTTTTGTTTGAACCATTTTTTAAAATTTTTCATATTTAGAAAAATATCACGAAAAACAAAAAAAACTCTTCGAGTAAACAACCACTTCCGGTTTATGAATGTTTACCAAAAGCTTTTCAGTTCTAGTTTTTAACGACAAAACCTTAAATTTAAAATTTCATCTCAATCGGATTATTCGTTTTTGAGATACAGCGCCCACAGACATTTTTACGCACGAAAACAATACTTCCCCTATATATACTATATAGGGAAAGTAATAATCTTAAAACAAACGCCAATAATATTTAAGAGTTGTTACTATTTTACTTTTTATTATTGAAATTATAATCAATTTAACAAGAATCCCAATCCAGTTTGAAGAAAGGCACTGCCGTTGACCTTCGCAATAAAATTCCTGCGAAGGTAATTCAATCAATCTCAATGCCAAACTATTTATCCTAATATAGCAATGTTTTTATACATTATTAATTTAGCCGTGTTTTTGTTCATTCAATAATATTTCGAGCAGATAAAATGAACTCATAATTTAAAAATACGAAAACATCTACAACAATGAATATGTTTAAATTATTAGTTTATTTTCTACAACGACTTAAAGGACTTCAATACATTTTATTGTCAGATTAAATCGTAAATTCATAATGTGCACAAAATCATGTACACAGGAAATTATAGTTAATTTGAAAGGTTATATTTATCCAACTGCGCTTCGGGTCTATTTTCATCTTGTAATGGTCATGGTTTCCTCTAGAGACATATTTTTATACTTTTTTAAGTCTGGTTTCAATTTTGTTTCTTGAGAACTAAAAATAAACACTTGCGGTACAGACGATCATAAATGTATAAACTTCCCCGGGAAAATTAATTAAAGAAGTGAACTACGCCCGCCCTTCCTTCGGCTAAAATTTTGGGTATATTTTGTAAGATGTAATAAATAAATAATACATAAATAATATCACGACAGATATTTTTTTATGATTTTTTTAAAAATAATTTATATACTTTTTGTGTCTTATCATTTTTAATTTGTTCCTTATTTGATTGATTAACGTCTCAGAATTATACATTGAATGCCAGAAGAGATTTAGTATTCAAGTCTGATTAAATTCCAATTAGAAGAACAATGGCCGGCCTTCGAATGTCATGATTGCACATATCTCTTCAAATGAAAGCTAGATAAAGGTAATGTGATTCATAGCAGCATGTCACGGTTCATTAAACATTTTATTGCTTGATGAATAATTTCGTCGCTCTATTAAAAGTACAAATTGAAATTATTGTATTTAATTTAATATTTACAGATGTTTCGCGAAAATAAAAATATTTAGGATCATGCATGTGGCATATGTAAATTGGCTATTGATTTGTTGTTTCTGTGTTATACATAAAAATTTATTTATTTAAAAAGGTTTTTTGGATAATTATTCTGCCTCCAGTTATATCACTGTCATTATTTGTTGTATTTATAATATTTATATAAAAATTGAATTATTTAAGTTATGATTGAGTTTTCAAACGTTGTAATACCCAAGCTGCATTAATAATTATATTTGGTAGTGCAAAAGAAAACTGCGCTCCCGAAAGTAAGTATAATTTGAAAACTCTATCGGTCATGTTTTACTGACTAGAAATCGCAGTAAAAATCAATCAAAAAAGGCTGAAAAACCATTGCTCGATGGCCAATGAAGAGGAAGAGAAGCAGTATAATAATTGTTATCTCATATTATTATTATTATTGTAATACTGTCTTCAATAAAGTTGTTTATATTTCTCTCTCAATTAAGTAAAAATCAGTATTTGTTAAAATAAATACGTAATTAATTGCTGGATTCTGTCAATCATTAGTTAACTCACCCCCGGGAACGGATTTTTCTGTATTAAATGTACTGTTTTAATAGGAAAATAAGAAACTCATTACGATTACACTAATTTCTTTCTAAATAATATAAAGTTTATTTGAGCGGTTCATAATTATGCGCATACTCTTTGAATGTGTAATTGGACACATGGAGTGCACGATAATATTGATAGCCTTTCAGAGAGATAACAGTAATTACATGCAAACACGTTTGTGTATGCTAAACTCTTAATGGAGTTATCAGTCCTTGTTAATTGGTGGTGAATAGATGAGTAAATTTATCCGTCCTTTGCAGAGGCGCACCGACAGGGAGGAAATCCGTCGCCGGCTGGCTATGGGCAATGAGGACGACTACTACAGCGGTTGCGATCGACCTGGACGTAAACCGAGCTTACAAGCACGTTTACAAAGTGGTAAATATTATTCATTGTCTTATCACAAATATGTAACATGTTTTTAATTTGAAATCTTATTAACTACTAATTTAAAATACTGACATACATACAAAACCTTTCAAAACAGTAATTAAATTATCTGCAATGATATGCAAATAATCACCTACACCTAAATCTAGTATAGATCTATTATGAAATCAATCAATCTCCGATATGCTCAATCAATCCCTTAATTGCAAACACTGTTGACATCTTTTGCAAGTGATTTCAAACCTATGAATATGTGTTAGCTGCCGACTTAAAATATGCACAGGTAAATTGAAATTTCATCAGATAATACCTCTTATCCGCAAACATTACGAAGGCCAAATTCAAATTAACCTTTTAAAAAAGCATCAATTACAAACTCCCGCCTATAACACAATATCTGCATCATTTTGGAGATGCTTACGTGAATTAGGAAACTTTGATGGGATGATATTTCTCCTTTAATTTCTTTATTCAACTGTAAATAATATTACTACATAAGACACGTAATTACAGCTATTGTCAAATTGTTTTAGCTAAGATTAATTGCTCTACTGTTACTGTTGGTAGTTAATATTGTGGCCGAAATATGTGAATTTACATTACCTTCGCAAGGTTCACGTGAAATTTACCAGCTACGTAGTAGTTTTTGTTTGCTTTGTAATTAAAGTTATGCATTTTGAACTCGTTTCCTAGTCCGTCATGCGATGCATGTCTTGCGGCTCTTGGGAGATTGTCTGCGCGACGAGAAAGCCGGAAAATATTTATACTGTTAAAGATGCTAATTTCATAAGGACTGAGCGGAAATTAAACATTAACATATGAACTTTGATTCTTAAAATAGTTAAAAACAAATTTATAAACACCCTTATACTAGAAATTGTCTGCAATTTATACTTTCAAGGACGCTCTAATAGACCGCTGCCCAAAAAAGAGTAAAAACTACTCTACATAATTAAAACGTGAACTATTTTTTATATCTTTGTTATAGGTATGAACTTACAAATTTGCTTCATGAACGAGACTGCTTCGGACACGGAAAGTCCGAGCTCGGACTCGGAATGCACGCTGGGCAAACCCAAACAGGTGAAGACCTCATCCAAGAGCATCATTAAGACACCGGAGAAGCCAGTGGCGCCGGCTCGACCTGCAACGCTCTCGATTGGACAGCAGCCCCCGTCCCTACAGTCTGCTCCGGTCAACGAAACGGATTTCTTCACAAAACAGGCCAGGCTCCAGACCGAGGCCCGTATGGCCCTTGCCCAAGCCAAAGAAATGGCAAGGATGCAAATGGAGGTAATTAATAATTTGCTTCACAAAATATTTACTTAATTTATTAGAGCAAATTAAATAAACACTATGATGTTCCTGAAAATACAGATAAATTGATTTTAAAATAATTTATATGCAAATATCTTTACTAATAGCATTAAAATTTTTAAAGAGATAATTTTCCTAATAATTTTTGTTAATTTTTCTGGCTTAAATAAAACATACAGACAATAACAAACTTTCTTTCTTAGATTGAAAGGCAGCGCCAAAAGAAAAGCCCCATTACAGAGATGGTACGTCACAGCCTGGAAAAGGTCGGGATTCCATTTCCCGAAGACAGGAGACGTTTGTCTCGACAAATTCTTACAGAAATGAACGTCGCCCAACTGCAGGTCATCGTCAATGATCTCCACACACAAATCGAAATCCTAAACGAGCATCTAGTCAAGTTCCTCATGGACAGAGATGACTTGCACATGGAGCAAGATTCTATGCTCGTTGACATTGAAGATTTAACTCGATTCTTGTAAGTACATGCATGTTCTACATTCATTTGTAGAAAACAGCAGGTGTAAAATAATCACAATGACTTTTTGTAGTCACACTAATAGATTGTAGACACAACACATACAAAAAAATTATTACTTTAAATAATTAAGCAATTATTGTTTTGTTAATAACAGTTTACAACAAATTAGTTAAAACTATTCTTAATAAGAGTACTTAAAGTAATTTGTTTTCAATTTGAAAGATTTTCTTTAGAAAGTGTTTATATTAATATTAACCTTATTTTTTTAGTGAATATTGTAGTATTTAGAAGGTTAATTAAACACTTTATTTTGTTTCACTATTTTTATATTACTCCGGCTAGTTTTGACCGTTGGTCATTCTCAAGGTGTTTAATTAACCTTCTAATTACCATAAAAATGTTTCACCACAGGTTAAGTGAGAATTTAATTCATCGAAAATTGTAGTAATTTAAATGAAATGTGCAGTGTAGTATTAGATATGAAATTACATTGTGACTGACTTAAGCATCACTAAATGTAATATTAATTTTGGCTGGGTAAAATAAAGACTTACTAAATGAATAAAATACATAATTGTGGATGCTTTCACCTCATGGGCCATTTTGTAACTTCAAATTAAAGAATATCAGTATTTCTTTAATTTGAAGTTACAGCCTGAAATAGTTTGATCTGCACAAGCTACATTGTATATATATTTTTTTAAAAGCAACTTGCTGACAGACAAATTGAACCATTGCATTCCAATGAAGTAATAACAACATGATACAATAAGCAAACACTTCCATATAAATCATTATCATTATTATGCTATAAATAGTTGCTTTTATTGTGTGTGCATGATTTACAATTAAATACTGGTATTTCCTGGTGAAGGTTTCCGTTATTCCCTCTGGATAATAAATTTGTGTGCCAAATTTCAACTACATTACAGGAATAATCAACAGGACAATCCTCATTCAGAAACTCAATCCATCTGAACAATTTTTGAAAACCTTCACCAAGATGTCAATTTCTATAGAGAATGGTAAAATATATTTCATTTATATTTACGCTGTATTTTTGTCTCATCTACCTAATTTTCTTACAAGAAATCATGATGACATAATTTTAAGAATATAGTTGTTTTAAAATTATAATTTTTTTTAATTTCTTAATTACTTTTGCTATATTATAATTATATAAGTTTTTTGAAGTGCTTTATGCCATTGAAATGAAACAGTATTTAAAATGCGGGTCCTGTTTTACATATAAAAATGGATTAGTGAACACACACTCATTCTATATATAAATATTTATTTTGGTCAATGTTTTTCCTTGTTGCCAACAATTAAAAGTTATATGTATATGAACAATGATAAGAAATTAAAAAGTGGAATTCCAACTTCCAATAAATTTTGTACATTTCGTTTTATTATTCATTTTGTATTATTGATGTGATGAGCTTTGCTTTTTTTCCCTCTCACTATATTTTATAACAATTATGTCATCATGACTTTGAACAACTACAATTGATACAGTGTGAATTTTTTTTGTATTGAATTAATAAGTGTTTTCCTAACTGAAATTAATTTTAAAGGGGAGCCAAGGAACAAAATCTAAAGGAGCACAATTTAGCTCCGCCCCAGAACAACAACATCCCCCCACCGTCGCCGGCTCCGTCGTCGCCATTGGCAGCACTGAACAGCAGCGTGAAGCCTCACCTGCACAGGATAGCGAGCTTCGTAAAGAAGTAAATTCTGTATTAATGTTCACTGTCTTTGTATATACTCGTAAAACCATTATATAGTTGAATAAGCCTATTGAAAAGAAGAAAAAAATAACAATACAATTCATTCACTTATCAACTTATTTTTGATATAACAACCTAATTTACACAGATTTAGACTGATTATTTTTAGTGTACTTACTAATCATTTATTACATATCACGTTTTATTTTCCACCATAATGTATATAAGCCCCAATAGATTGCTTTTTTTTTGTATACGTTCTACGTGGGGAGTTGATCTCTTGCCCTATTAGTGTATTTAATTAAATAGGCGACATTAGCAAAACTCAAATATCTAACTATTTTTTAAATAAAAAAACTATAATGATAGATAGTTCATATATAGTTGATAGTGAAATGTAGTCCTCTTTGAAGATAATCTGATATTTTAATAATAAGTAGGTTTGTTTTTAGAGTTATACTCGAATATATGTAACAGCCTATCGGCTGCAAATGTTTATTTGTTCGATTTTCTAATTCTTTGTTTACTTTTTAAATCTTGTAAGATGTTCGACACCAAACTGTAAAATACATCTCATCTATTTGACTGCTTTAAATGTTACTGTACATAACTACTGTATGTAATTACATTGTAATTTAATTATGATTAAAGCGACAAGTCTCGTGTGTTTTATTTCATAGTGTATATACAATTTTCTTCGTTGTATTCGTTTGTTGATTTCCCGGAGTGAAGGAAGTAGCTCTTAAATGGAGCAACTTGACCACTGTTCTTGAATGTGTTTGGTATGACGTACGTGTTGTTCACATAAACTGGACAATGTTTAAATTAAAATGCCATTTTCATTCATATCCGTAGTGATGTTTCTTTGTATTGTATCCTGCTTGAAATATTTATTTGTTAAATAAATTATTTGTATAATAATAAAAACAAATGTGTTTTTTATATGATGTTTTACTTCTTAATTAAAAAATGTAGATATTTAATTGTGGAAGTGTTTACTTTGTGGCAAATCTTGAAGATAAAGAAGTAAAACAAGGTTATGTCTCCTTCTTCAAAAATGGTAAACAAGTTTACATTAAAAATGGAAGCAAAATCTGGATAATTAAAATAAAATAAGGTCACATTGTGGAATATCATTTATAGGATACATTTTGCTCTTTTTATATATAAACAATAAATGTAAAACAAATTTCATTAATTATAGTTTTCTAAATACAAAATGCTATTTGCTGAAGAAGCCAAGGTGAATTGAAAAAGTACATATATCTATATAATCAATAATAACAACCGTACTAATAGTCAGAGATTAATTCTCGGATTGTAGAATCCTAGATTCATTGTCAGATTTAGTAACTTTTTTAGTAACATATCACTGGTTTTACGTTGGTGTCACGGAACAGCTGACGTGATTGTCAGTAAAGAAGAACGTGAAATGTTTGTTTGCAAAGTTAGTTTGTGTGATAAGGGACACGGAATAAGCATTGTTTTTATTTAATCAAGATTAAAGTAAGTACAGTCGATAATTATTTTCAATGAAAATTGTAGAATTATTTTCATTTAATGTTTTTGCAAACAAACTTTGCACATGCTCCTCAACTGACAATCACGTGTTATATTGACAATACCATCAGCTGTTCCGTAATACCAACATAAAACCAGTGATATTTAAATGTAACTAAAAAAATATGACAAATTATCTAGGATTGTACAATCCGAGAATTAATCTCGGTCTATTAGTACGGCTGTAAGTGTTTTTTTTATTGATTCAAGTTAAGCTTAAATTTCAGTTCCAAATTGTAGCCTTTTTTTATGAGTCCTCACATAGACATCCTCTCTAAATAGATACTTAATAATTACATAACAATGAGAATATGTTTGTTTAAACCTTCAGTTATATTATTTATGGTTAAATTTACTAAAGAATTATATATTATAAATATATAAATATTATATACAAAATTAATAATTTCTAGATTTAACTTATATTTTTATTTTAGAGTATTTTACAAACGGTTACAACAGATTACCTTTTCAAAATAAATTATATCCTAAAGAAATAATATAAACACATGTGATAAAATCTAAATCAGTCAACTCATCCTTTATTCAGTTCTCTGAGAATACAAAAAGGAAATATTTATAACACAGTGAAATTGACAACACATCAAAGACACGTGAAAGGAATTTAAACTGGCAACCAACAAAAAGCCATCTATACCTTCATTTATGCGTGTAAAAACTTTAATTTAACCTTATCACATTTAAGTATCTCATTAATCTACATTTGTGTTTTTTTTAAATTTTAATAATTCATTTGTAAGTACTGCTAGATTTAAAAGTTTTAATTTAATCCGACTACAGCTTCCCGCGAGTACCAAAGGATCTGTAGATTTTATGTGTATTTACAAGTACATAAAGAACATAATTAGCCAAGGTCGTCGTAGATAATTTATCGCTTCCTGTTTCCTCCACCGCCGGCCAAAATCGTGACCACACGGATGAAGATGTTCAACGTGTCCATGTAGATTGAAAGAGCTCTGAAAAGTGATAATAATTGTATAACTATATAAAATAATTCTAATAAGTTTGACGCTTAAATTGTAATTATGGCTAAGAAAATATTTATTCTCTAGGTCTTGAATTAATTTCCTTAATTGAGTGGAATTACCACTGACAATTAATATGAAAACAAAAATATAATAAGTTCTTTTACTTTGTAGAAAATTAACTAAACCATTAATATGAAATCATTTAATTACTCCTAATATGGTATACATGTGAAAGAAAATCGTAGACAATTGGTATATCTTATTTTCATTAAATGTATTATTTATACTCTATTTAATTATAATTTGTTAAAACATAAAAATTTTATGTTAAATTTTGGTTGTATTTTTTTTCCACAAATGTACACTATATTTCTGGACAACAAAAATCGCCAAATGTATACCTTATTTCCAGACATAAGGAGTAATATCTTGCTGTAATCATTTTGTTAATATTTTTGTAACTTGAGTAAACGAAAATCTATATAATGTGATAAAAAGTGGGATTTAAGCCAATTTTAGCACACAGCTGTGTTTTAAAAATATAATTTACTCACGCATTAATTGGATCATATTGTCGAACTCCATACATAGCTGGAACTGTTGGATGCCTTTCTGCTTGGTAGATTATTCTTTGGGTATCATACAGAAGGAAAGCAGAGAATAGTAATAGTCCACCATATAATGAGATCGAGTATAATCCGGCTCCTAGGGCTGTTGTAGGTGGTAAGAAAGCGCTGCCTATGGATGAAGCAAACACGACCCCAAGACCCATAGCCAAAGGTCCACCCATCATCAAAAATCTTTCACTAGGGGCGCATACCTAAAATAATATTTAATATTATAGAAAGATACGATAAATAACAATTTTCTGCAAAACATGGCAAAAGAAGTAAGTGTATATTCTTAAATTCAATAACAGTTTTTGATATAATTAATTGAATATAAACTTGTGTTTTTCAAATTCTTTTTAAATAAATCTTAATTAGTTCTTCAATAAGCAAGACCAGACCTATAATCTATTTACTTTACAATATGTAGAAATTAAGTTGTAGAAACATATTCACTGTTTTGTGCTGCCTGTTGAAAAACATAACTGAAATTTGAACCAGAAATGGAACTATAATTAATTTTAAATATGTCCAGTGGTTTTAACATAGCATTTATAATTTGTTTTGATGCAGAAATAACAAGCACAATGAGAAAATCATTTGATGATTTACATTTATTTACCTCGTTCAATTTGGGAATGATAGTATTCAGAAATATTTAGGATTAAGAAAATTGTGTAGTAAATTATAAGCACTTTTAAAACTCTTTAGCGATTAGTTCACCAATAACTCGCCAGATAGCAGCATCGCACATTAAATTCATCAAAAATGGACTACAAAATAGAGGATGGAAATGTAATGTCATGTTAATCAATCTCGTTGTATTTGAATATCAGATGTGACTGTTAGATGACCAACTCGATTTTTTTTTGTAACATTTTTCGCCCCCTTTTGTTCTTTTTGTGAATTAGCAATTCTAAACATCACATAAAATTAAAGCCAATTATTGTCAATAGTAGAAACTGTTATTATTATTTGTATTACAAAAATACTTACAGCTATAGTACTAAGACCACCAACAATACCAGCAGTGTACCATGCAGCTGTGGTCAGAATTGGCCCCCCTACGAAGCACAAAGGAGCCAGCATTGCTCCCATTGTGCCAGCATGTAGTATCCACGCCATTTGTTTTGGTCCGAACCCTTCTGTATACTCAATGGACTGGCAAAGAATGCCAGTACCCATGATAGCAGCTATTGATAAGAAGATGCCCTAAAACAGATTTAATACCATATGCAAAAAACGTTACTTTAATTTAAAATATAAAAAAATAGCCACTGAATTATAACACTGTGCTGCACCATTTGTCTATAGCTATGATTTATTCCAGAATTAAATAGTTTTTTATGTATTTATTTATAGATCTAGTAATATTAGTAAATTCAAAGGAAAACTACTGCTTACCATTGGGCCATTAGCTGTAACCATACGCAAAATGGCTGGTGACCTAAAACTGGCCATTGCTGCAGCAGTCGTAATTGCTACAGATCCTCCAAAATACAAATATGTTGTTTTGATCCTGTCCATAACATACTGTGGCCATAACCTGAAGAACAAATAAATTATTCCTATAATGATATGGAGGTTTCAACAAGTAACAGCCTTATCAATCCAGTAAATAAATTATTGTTAGGGTTAAAAAACCAAGAAATAAAAATTAAAGAACGTATTATTCCATGAGAATTCTGGTTATTTGAGGCATAAGTAAAACTAGGTAAAAGTTTTTGTTTATATTCCACAACTAGATATTATGAAATCTGCATTATTGCAACATTTTTTAGCCTCTTTAGGCTGACCATACTTAATCAGATATAAAACCATATTCAGATATTATAAAAATGAGAGATCAATTTTACCATAGTAGCAACAACTTACGCAGATTTTTCTAAGGCTCCAGGTTGATTCGCCAATCCTAAACCGTAAAAGCACAGAGCTCCTAAACCAATGGCAGCACCTCCTGCTAGTGCTCCCTTGCCCAACTGGAAAGCTGGAATATAATTAAACAGCCATGAGCTTTTTAAACAATATGAACTCGAGTATGTTGAAATGCGCTTTATTGTAAATAGACAAACCTGTTTCTCCAGCTGGAGCCATTGCACGCTCCTTAAGGGTTTGGCGCCTCGCGGTCCTCTGCAACGCGTCACGTTCATTTTGAGAACAGTATCTGACGATCGTATTCTTTGGGACGAATCGGTTAATAGCCGATCGCAGGTTGGGTGCACAGCACACCCTGGAGACCAATAACGAGGCCATGGTTCAACTACATAAACAAAATAATAAAAATTACAACCACTTTGAATATAAGTACATCAAACATTGTTTATATTTATATGTAACTACTATCTTCAATAATGATGTTTTCTCTCTCTAACAATAAAAATCATCCCGTCAAGTTTAAATTTTGGGGTTATGTCATTTTTACAATTAATTAGGAATTTACGTTACAAAAACACTTACTTAAACATGTAATGAATTAAATCGATATTTAAAACTATGTATACAGGGTGACTGACGAAAAACCTTTGGTGCTGTATCTCGCTTATTTTTTATCCGATTTGAATAAATAAAACATCAAATTAAATGAGTTTTAAAAGACTTTAATATGAACTGTACTGATATTTTTTCTTGAATCCAGTTTTTGACAAAAGACGATCAACTTTTTTTTTCAAATTGCACTGTATATATATTTTGTACTGATCCGCAAGGAGATTTTTTTCTGAATCTAAATTTGTAAACGATTTTATCCATTCATCAAACCAAAGTCGAGAAATTGAGGATTAAAAAAAAAAATTAAAAATCAAATACCCATAGTAAACAATATACAGAGTCTATTCCAAATGTCAAAAGTGACAGTGTCAGTCATTGGTACAATACTGCAATGATTTTTAATAATTTCATAATAAAAATGTTGCAAGATTTCAAAAACTGAAAAACGATTTCTGTAGAAGCACAAAATTCTAGTACAGTGTTTGAAATATTGCAACATTTTAATTATGAAATAATTAAAAATCGTTGCAGTATTGTATCAATGGCTGTCACTGTAACTTTTGACATTTAAAATAGGGTCTGTATATTGTTTACAATGGATACTTGACTTTTTATTTATTTTTTTAATCCTCAATTTCTCGACTTAAGTTTGATGTATGGATAAATTTGTCTACAATTTTATATTCAGAAAAAAAATCTCCTTGCGAATCAATAAAAATATATATATACAGTGCAATTTAAAAAAGAAATGTTGATCGTATTTTGTCAAAAACTGGGTGCGAGAAAAAACAACAGTTCAGATCCTATTAAAGTCCTATTAAAAATGGTTTAATTTGATGTTTTATTTATTAAAATCGGATAAAAAATAAGCGAGATACAGCACCAAAGGTTTTTCGTCAGTCACCCTGTATAATTTTAATATGAAAAATGATTACTTTTTATGGGGTTTAGAGCACTGAGCATTTGCGTACTTATTTTTACATAGTAATTCTGGCACAATACACAGGTGTATTAGCCAAATCTATTTATTAGGTGTTTAATTTAGAGTTACTTTTTTTAAATAATTATTTCCATATGGAAATTAAATATTGAAATATCTAGTGCAAATTATTAATTTTTATTTAATTCCTTAAGCATACCCTAGAATTTGTGGGTAGGTAAAAGGGTAAAAATTATAAAAATTAAAATCATAATATCATTGTTGAAACAGAAAACAAAATATACAGTGATAACAGTGGGAAACAACTATAATTACAAACAATACAGCAATTAAAAATATTCTACTAAAAGTATACAAAATATACGATTTTTAATATTGCCTTCTACATACTATTTATAGAATAAATGCATTTTTACAATAACACAGTTAGAGAATAAAAATATATACCTCGTTAATACAAGCTCGTGTTACTAACTGCAATAATATTGTAAATCGTCCAAAACAATCGCAAAATCGAATATTCTGGAATATAGGTTATGGATGATGAAACAGTTGTGAAATCTTACCGGTAATTATACAATTATGATTTGTAAGCGTTAAAAACATTTATACTACTTACGGTTGCTGTTTTCTACAACTAATTACGGATTATTATCGCGTAATACTTTACCCGAGTATTTTTGCGACTTACTTTTTCCAATGACACCTCCGGCGCAAATGACAGATGCCAGCTCGGATCACAACCTCTAAATTTCATGGGTTGTTTGATTTTAACTTGTAACGTGAGTTGGTATATATCTTCTAGATGGCGCTGCGTGTAAAGTATTGTGTGGCAAATGGGTTGCATACAAATAATCAGTAAAAAAAGTATTTCAGCACGAATTTCTTGTGCGTTTCATTTGATACGCACAAAAAAAGTCTGACGCTGATTTATGCTAATATAATTAATACATGAGGTAAAACTATACATATTTGGTCTTATGTATTATAAATATAAGCGTAAATTAGCCTTGGACTTTTTTGGCAAATTTTACCAGGTAAGATAATAAATCTTTATTTTTTTTAAATATCTGTGTCTTTAGTTACACCTTTTTGTGCTTATAGTATTTTGTATTTGTATGTGTATTTAATACTTTGATCTTCTTACAATAAATATATTACTTAAAGAATTTATACGTAAGACTACGATCTTACATTTAACACTGATTAGATATAATGCTATTTTTGCAACTTTATTAAAATATTTCTTAAAATACTCCAATCTATTTTGGAGTAACCCTTGATGTCATAAAACCTGTATCCTCTAGAACCTCGAAATGGATTTGAATTTAAAGTAATTGGTGTAATTTCTTCAAGTCACATTTGTCCAAATCCCCATTTAGTATTAGTATAAGATGGTAGTAAATCTTGTTCCAGAGGTTTTAGGGTAAGATGGAGCAAGAATTTTCAGACGGAGGCAGAGTATTAGTATATTAATAAAATTGCGAAATATCTTTCTGAGGATAAGTGTAGTCCTTTAACTGCTTTGGTGACTTTACCTGCGGCCTCGTTGTCCTGACTTCAAATCCAGCATCAGAGTTGTATAGAGGATCTGGATTATGTAAATAAGGAAATAGAAAATGGATCGGATTTTAACAGAAAGGATAGTGTAACGCTGGCTGATACCTCTACATTCGATAATTGTATTGGTATCTGTGTTTAACAGTCTTAATTGTTCTTACGTACCTTCAATTGTTTTTTCACTGCTAAAGCCTTCACTGACGAGCTGTGATACAGCGAAACACGTGTCTGTAGAATGTCATTATGTAATAACTTCTGTGTTGACGATAATAACACAGACGCTACGTTGAGTTAATGATTATTTCAGTCATGTGACGGCAACTATTAGTTATGTAATCCAATGTCTGGCGGTGCTTTTGTATGAGGCGTAATTTTAACTATTAGCTGTTAGTTCTTGTATAATTATTAAAAGATAACGGTGCGGTAATGCACGGAGAAATAATTTTTTCATATTATGTTTAATTCAACATGTATACCAAAAACGTGTATTAAAAGATAGTTGTATAATGTAATGTTGAGTCGAGATGAATGGGCCCTTGTAATTTAATTTATGAATTATTCGTTCACAGTTATCGGTTCACTGGTGTGAATACTGAATGGTTCGTTAACAGGCCGTAAACGAATCATGATCAATGAATAGTTTAAATCGGTTGGCCGAGAGTTAGGGTGGATAATTTCCAGACTGTCGCTGCCAGTGATTTTGTTCGTACAACTAAATCTAGATCAGTGGCGTATGCAGAAGGGGAGAGTTTTGCGGTATCTGGTTTATACAGTGAAATGCGCATCAATTATCGTGGGTGTATGATAGATATTTTAAAAGCGAATAACTTTTGAAAACAGTCGCACCTTACAAACATTTAAATAATATTGCTACATTAGTTTATTTGAAAGGTTTTTTGTCTTTACTTTTACTATTTTCTTTGTTCCTTTCTGGAAAATTTTCAACACCACGCCATAAATGACTCTTATTAATGGCACCCGGCCTTTTTTCTTTTGTAGGTAATAATTTCAGCAACAACTAATTATAGATAATGTCGCGACTTGTACCCGTCGCAACCCCGACCATCCCCTTCATTTACATAAAATAACTATTAAGGTGGGGTCCGTTCTAAGAAGTCCCCCTCAATCCTGTCGCAAATAGTGTTGACATGTATCGACTCGTTTGCGTATTTTGAAAAATTGTGCGAAAAATTCTCAAAAAAAAACATCTGGTTTCTAGATTATCGGTCCTGGTCTGTCCAAACGGTAAACCCGAAGATCCAGGAGGAGGAATAAGGCGAAAGATAATTCTGACAAAAAAATATCGAAAAAACAACACCGAAAAAAAAAATACATATTTGTATTGAACTCAGAAAAGTAAAGTGCGTCGAATTTGATCAAGCATACATATTAATGATTGTCAACTGTCAGTTACATACGAATATCGTGGTGGTGGGTTATTATAGAATTCAACATTTTGAAGTAAATTAAATTTTTTAGTTTTTTTTAAAATAAAAATATTGTTATATTTAAGCAAAATATTAACGTTTACAAAAAATTAATAGTGAATTGATTTAGACTGTTATCAATTCTGCTTTAGAGATATTTAAATTATTTTTATTGCTACAATTTGGTTTATATCAAAGTTTTAAACAACATTGAATTTATTTTTCTCAATTTTTATTAATCTTAATAAATTCAACTGTGCTTTTTTCCCTGTTTCTTCTTGTTGTTGTCTTTTTAAATTGTCATTATGCACTGTATTTGTAAACTATTTTTAACATAATTATTCTATTTTTTGCAAATTTTAAACTTGTCTCTAAAGATTGAAATTATTTTTTAGTATATTTACATTTTATTGTAAAATATTTTTTTCAATTTTTTGCTATATTTAAATTTAAACTTTATTAATTTTAGACAATTTTCAATTGTTTTCGTTTTATTCCTTTTTTTTTTCTGTTAAAACTTCTATTGTTTTTACTATTCAAATGTTTTAAAGTTATTTACAATCAATTGTTTTGGATTTTTTAATAAATTGTACGCTTGAACTAGCGTACTCTTGACCTAGGTTAATACGCAGCTTGTTAGGGTAGGTCGGGAGTACGAGAGGTCATTGTATTGATTGTTGTGGTAGGTCAAGAGTACGCTAGAATAAATAATCATTCAAGTATTTTAAATTCATAAGACTATATTAAATTGATATTCAGTTTATTCTAATTTTAAGTAACGAATAATATAATATTTATAGAAATCTAAAGAAATGATTGAGCATTTATAAAATGATAACTGACAAATAAACAAATTAAAAAGGGAAAGGAACTAGAGAAAGAATTTCAGAAAATAAAAATGTATCTAATAAGGAATCAAATATATATATATATTGGAAACCATCTACTATTATACAGTGAAGTGGAAACCATAACAAGAGCAAAAGTAGAAGTGGCTTAATGAGAAAAGAAGAAACATGAAAATTATCTATTACATAAGAGCATACAGAGCGGACGAAAACGGAACAAAAGAAAATAAAGACAAATTCTTGAATAAATTATTTAAATCACAGAACAGTACGAAAATGAACCATTGTACTTAATAGTCGACCTGAACGCTAGTGTAGGTAATCAGAACACATGACTAGAACAGATAATAGGGAAAACACAAAAAAACGAAAATAGGAACAGATTACTGGACTGCAAACAATCTAACACTCTATATAAGCACACGAGGATACACGAGAGAAGTACGCAGTAGGAACGAACGATAAATAATAGATTACATAATATCGAAAGAGATCCAATGGAAACAAATAAACGACGTAAGAATCTACAGAACACACGCTATAGGAAGCGATCACTTGTTGGTAAGAGTAACCTTCAAAAAAGAAGAAGGAACAGAAAAAGATAAAATGAAGGACATGACAAGAGAAATAATAAAAGTGTACAAACTAAAAGACCAAGAAATAAGGAAACAATATCAGGAACTAATAAAGCAAGAAACAGAGACAATGGATAGGACACAATACGGGGACACAGAAGAAATATGGAATGCTTTCAAACACATGTTAACAAGAGCAACGAAAGAGGCATGCGGCACAATAAAAACTATCAGGAAGAAAAAAGCAAACGAATTAGTGAACAGAAGAGCTGAAGAAAGAAATAAGACTAAAAAAGAAGTTTTGGCAAAGATACCTACAAAACAAAACAATAATATATTACGAAAAATACACAATATAAAGAAGACAGGTAAAAATCCAAGTAAAATAAGCAAAGGTAGAATCATGGGAACATTTTGGAGAGAAAATGGAAATTGCACAGAAAACCAAAAACTATTCTACAACGTGATAAGAAGAAACAGAAAAGATAAAAGAAATCAAGATACACCAAATAAATGATATAGGCGGGATTGACATGAGATGAAGCAACACTTCGAGGAGTGGCTGGGCAAAGAAGAGGGAAATGAAGAAAGAGTCGAAGGACAACAAACGAAACAGCAGAAGAAAATAAGAAAACAAAGAGAAGAAGAAATAAAGGAAGAAAAATAACACAGGAAGAAGTAAACGAAGCATTAAGAAGAATGAAGCCCCGGGAATAGACAACATCAAACACGAACAATTTAAATACATGGGAAATGAAGGAATTGAGCAACTGACAAACGAAGTTTGGAAGATAGAAAAAATACCCAAAGACTGGCAAACAGCAGCGATAATACCGATATGGAAGAAAGGAGATAAAAAGGAATGTAGTAACTAAAGAGGAATAACCTTACTATTTGCAACAGAAAAGATACTGGATAAAAGTATAAGACAAAAACTAAAAGACAATAGACCACGTATTCACAATCAGGAACCTAATAAACGAACTAAGAGAACACCAGAAACAATTATACATAGCATATACTGGGTGTCCCATTTTAATCCGCCAGTAGCGATAATTCTGAAACTTTGCATTGAATCAAAAAGTGTTCCAAATGAAAAGTTAATGGTTCTGAGGGGGACATCTGATGCCGTAGACTTTGCCCCCCCAGCCCCCCAAGGGGGGCGGGAACAGGGGGCAACTTTAAAATTTTAAATGGAAACCCCTATTTTTTATTGCAAATTCTAATAGACGGTTAAAAAGTATGTAAGTTTTATTCGAAACATTTTTTTATTGGTCGAGAGATGGCGCTGCAAATGTAAAAGTTTTTTGTCAATTAAATTGCGAAAATCGTCACGTAATTAACTGTTATTATTACTTAAGACTTACTCACAACCTTACAAGGTTGTTTTTTTCTCAACCTGCCCAAATACTACCCCCGCCCCCCTACAAAGACGTAAAGTACTCAAAAATAGCGATTGAGTACTTCTTTTTCAAATTAAATAATGGTAAAATAATTCGAAAAAGAATGTCGTTTTTTTTCAAAAAATGAAGCTATGAGGGGGGGCAGGTCAAACACTGTTTAAAAAAAAATGACATTCTTTTTTAAATTATTTTAGCATTATTTAATTTGAAAAAGAAGTACTCAATCGCTATTTTTGAGTACTTTACGTCTTTGTAGGGGGGGCGGGGGTAGTATTTGGGCAGGCTGAGAAAAAAACAACCTTGTAAGGTTGTGAGTAAGTCTTAAGTAATAATAACAGTTAATTACTTGACGATTTTCGCAATTTAATTGACAAAAAACTTTTACATTTGCAGCGCCATCTCTCGACCAATAAAAAAATGTTTCGGATAAAACTTACATACTTTTTAACCGTCTATTAGAATCTGTAATAAAAAATAGGGGTTTCCATTTAAAATTTTAAAGTTGCCCCCTGTTCCCGCCCCCCTTGGGGGGCTGGGGGGGCAAAGTCTACGGCATCAGATGTCCCCCTCAGAACCATTAACTTTTCATTTGGAACACTTTTTGATTCAATGCAAAGTTTCAGAATTATCGCTACTGGCGGATTAAAATGGGACACCCTGTATAGATCTAGAAAATACATTTGATAAAACAATTCGAGAATAAGTATGGCATACACTACAAGAACAACCAGTAGAACAAATACTAATTAGGGCAATACAATGAAGATATATATCATAACAGAGAGAACTGTATAAGAACAACATGAAATCCAAGAAGTTCATAACAATAAACTGCCAAAGACAAGGAAGAGCGTTAAGTCCATGCTTATTCATAATAAGACAGGAATCTAAAAGCAATAGAAATCACCGAATGTATATTGTAGACTTATAGCGGAAAGCATGAAGAACCTAGAAACAAATAAAAATATATGGAGCGAATAACTAGCAAAAACGGGACTGAATATTAACAGAAGAAATAAAAATAAACAAAAATAGAACATACCTAACAAATTAAATACTTAGGGCAAATAATAGACAACAAAGTGGTATTAAACAGTAGACTACAAGAACTTTGATTAAAACACTTAGAACCTTTCTTCAATATTTATTTATTTATTTAATATTTAAAATATTGAAGAAAGGTTCTAAGTGTTTTAATCAAAGTTATTATTATCTTCAAGTAACTCAATCAACCAAATCAGCAATAAGAACTTTCCAGGCAATCCAAAGAAGAAGATATCAAAAAAAAACAAAACTAACAATATACAAAATAATATTAATACCAAAACTATTATATGGATGCGAAACGTGGACGCCAAACAGAAGAAATCAAAGCAAGATGCAGACACTAGAAATAAAAAGTATATGGAGCAACCAGAACAGACAGAATCAGAAACATGGATATAAGAAGACACCCAGAAATAAGAGAATTAAAAAAAAATTGAAGACAGACAGCTGCAATGGTTGTGACACATACATAGAAGAGGAAACACCAACCAAACAAAAAACTTATGTCAAATAAAAATGATCGGAAGAAGAAAGGTGGGAAGGCCGAAAAAGATGTGGGACAAATGTGTTGAAAACATTATGGAAAGAAGAGAAGAGAATATCGAATGCTCAAATGAAAGAAAGCACAAAAACTACACCAGAAAGGATAGAAAAAATATAATAATAATAATAATAAAATTAAAAACATATTGGTATGGAAAAAATTGAGTAAGTATATAGTATTAGATGATGGTTATTTTTGAAACCTTATTCATCAAGTTTTGAATAAATCAAATCTTAATTGATATATGACAGTTCTCGGATAACATATGACAATTCTCTCTGAGTAGCAATATAGTCTGTGCAAATATAAATTATACATATTATGAATTACGGGTCCTGTTAATGTAAAAGTTATCCACTCCAAATTATGAATTGTAGATGACTAATCATAGACGATTAGACGATACATAACATATGATATGTCAGATGAAAGATGACAGAACGTTTTGCAGATTAAAGAGTGACGATGACAGATGAATAATTACAAATCATAGATGGCAGATGGACGGTTGAAGGTTACAGCATATATAGGTATATGGGCATTCTGGTATATCGGTATAAGGGTATATAAGCATATATGTACACAGGAACTTTTTTTCCTTCACATTATCCATTATTAACAAGGAAAACTGCTGCAAGAAAGTAGGAATCAATTTGTTTCTTTCTCAGTGAAGGTGTTGTATCGTACGATGTGTGCGCATTTTAGTTTAAGCGTTTTGAAAGTGGTAATTTCCGTCTTAATGACAAACAACGTCTTGAAAGCCCTAGAATGTGCGACAACGATAAGTTGAAGATGATTTCTGTTAAAAATTTGGCAAACGCAGGAAGAGCTTGAAGAATTAAGAAGCTCACACTTTCTCTGCTACACACTTGATGGAAAAGTATAATAGATACATTTGAATTAAAACACTTGTTAATATATTCAGTTTCCTGACACTTGAATTAAGAAGCAATTGATTTCCAAACGCCTACATGAGATGGGAAAGATCGAGAAAGAATGTGCCACATAAACTCAATAAAAATCAACGGGTGGCACGCGTGTCTTTTTCTGCTCATCATCACAATCCGTCGCAAAATCCAATCGCTTCGGAAAGAAGGGTGTGCTTTATTATGAATTGTTACAAGGGTGTAGAACAGATACTGTGGAGTGCTACCAACGTAAATAATCCGTTTGAGTCAAGAATTGGAACGAAAACGGCTTCTAATACATAAAACATCATAATGAGTCTTGAATATTCCTCAGACTTTGCTTCAACCGATTACCCACTTATTTTGGTCTATGCAATAACCATCTCATATGCATTTAGAATCAGTGGATGAGATTCAAAAATTGTTTGACGACTTTACCCTGTCCAAAAACATAACATTTTGCCGAGATGGAATTCATCAGCTGCCTGAAAGATGGCTTCAAGTTATATAAAACAATGGTAAATACTTTTGATTAAAAGAATTACTTTTCTTCCTCTAGACATAATTCTTAAATGCAGTTGAAAGCATTGGATTATTCATTTGTACACCTAATAATTTGCTGGGTGTTCAGTTATATATTTTCGGATTATTATTTTATTATTTTGGTTGCCTGCTGTAAGAAACGGTTTTCATGGTTTTATCATAATTTTATTTATATACTACGCTAGTTTTTGGAAGGTATTTGTACCAGTAATTATGAAATCCCGAAGCATTCATGTGTTGTCATTTTGGTACCCGGTACAGGATGTGCTCGTGTATGTTTGATGTCCTCTGTTGCTATTTTGTTTCGTGTTATAGGTTCTGACCATATATTTTCCCAAAACTTTGTAATTTATTGTTTTGAAGGTTGTTGGTTATTTATGTTAATCACGTTTCCTTTATTTAGCTTTCTGTAAAACAGTTTCGCTCTGCTGAAATAGTTTTAATTTTCGCTCTTCTTTCCTCTATCTTACCCCTAAATTGTGTGTGTACATGTAGCTTTCTAATTTTGGATTATTTTTGATAACGTTTCGATTTTTTCTTATCCTACAAGAGTAAAATTTTTAATCAAAATGTACCATCAAGTAAACGATGACAACATACAAGAATTAATATATTGCTGATAATTTAATCAGAATCATTTGTACATAAACTGTATTTCCTGCACATAAATCAATATGGTCTGCACTTTTTTTCTTGAAAACATTTTTGTGTTGACTTTCAAAATCGTTAGAACACATCTTCTAAATTTTCTAAGTATGCCAGATAGATCTTCTATAATAGTCTTCTTTGATATGATCTCCTTGACAAAACTTTTTTACATGTGAGGCATGACAGTGGGTTTGTTCGCAACATATTCGCTGTGAAAGCCCGAAAAACCTTTGAATCCTTTAAAAAAGTCGTTTAGCATGCCATAAGTCGCATAATATTCTAACGGTACTCTAACAGATAAACTATATAAATAAGAAATGCTTTTTAAACAAACTTGATTATGAAGAGTTAATTAATTCTCGAGTCATATCTGCAGCTAATTAGATAGATCCAGAGTTTTCTTAGTTTATAGAACGGGGCATTTTATAATGTTGAAAGATAAGGAAGATTTTTATGGGACGATGAATATCGAAATTGACGAATGCAGTTTCAAGTTACTCGCTGCCAGGAAATTAGAGCTGGCATAATTACAACTCCAGGATTTAAAATAAATTATTATTTTAGTAAAACATTGTTAAATTATATTGGAATTATTGCACGAAAGGAAAGAATTAATAGAAGTAAATTTCATTAAGAATTTTCTAAATATCTATGTTGGAAAAAAACGAATAATTTTTGAAAAACTTCAGAAGTTTGATTTCAAAACTAAACACCCATTAGGTAGAGAGTAACACTTGTTTTGTTCCATAATGTTTTTACTTTTATTTTTCAGTTGCCTGACACGTATTTCGGTCTTCACAGACCATTATCAAAGTTAAAAACCCAGGGGAGGCGATTCGCAGTAGTCTTGGAAACTAAGATCAAAACATTTTAAACACTCTAACTGCTAACATCGATATATTTAAGAGTGCATACGGACAATTAAAATAATTTGCAATATTAAAGAATTCTCGTTAAGTTCTTTTTTATTCAGTAATTCTTTCCTGTGAGTGAACAAAGTTAGTAACATGCACGCAAAATATTTTTTTATGACAATAAAGAGTAATTTCACATGATCTAGGAGGGTATGCACATTCAATGTTCAAACTAACTAAACAGTCATCAAAGAATTTGCACTACTTGCTATTCTTCTATCTTGGTGAAAAAATCACATTTTGCGTGCGTGTTACCAATTTTGTTCACCGCCAGAAAACAATTACTGAATATAAAGGGAATTAACGACAATCCTTTAATGTTTTTATCTTCAATTTTTTTGAATACCCTCTGATGTTCATCGTTCAATAAAAACCGTTATTATTTTTCGATAGCATTAGAAGAAAATGCCCCAATGTGGTTTTGGTGTATAAACTAAGAAAACTCCGAATCGATCTAATTAGCCGCAGATATGACTCGAGAATTCCAATACCAACTTCGTTGTCAATTTTTATTATACGTTTGTTACTACAATTTACTTTTTTTCAGCTATCTAAAATATTGTTTACCTTGGCTGTTGTATTTCTCTGATATTAGATATGAGATAATTAATTTTGCTTAGTAAGTTACAATGTGAAGTTGATATACATTTCTTACACGAGAAACTTTTTACTACAGCTTAAATTGATCTCTTGTTGTTGATCAAGTTAATTCTTCAGCGTACTAAGATACTACTTACGTTAGATATAATTGAAAGTACTTCTTTAATACTAGATATTGGATAATTATCTTTTCTCAGGGAGTTACAATGTAAAGTCAAAATACGTTTCCTACAGGAAAGACTTGTGTGAATAACGCTTCTAAACTTTAAAGCTTCTTCCTAAAGACAAACTCAATATCACCTGAAAATTTAAGTCTTATTTCCTAGCAACGTATAACTGTACTTTTTGATGCTGGATATTATTTACAATATAAAGTTAAAATACCTTTCTAAGAAGAGATACTAGGGTGAATGACGCTTCCAAACTTACAAACTTCTTATTGATGATAAAAGCAATTTCACCTGAAAATTTAAATCTTCACATTTAACCTAAAAGTTATCAGAATTTACCGAGTTTTTCCTTGTTTTCAAGTATTTATTCTTATATCCACTGAAGTTTCAGACATTGTCTCCGAGATAAATTACCTGCGGTTCTGGTAATCATCCCATCTCGGTGTTTAGTATCAAAGTCAAACACCTATTTTTTTTTCAGGCATCTTGAGACATCCTTCTTGATTTTTAAATTATATAGGATGTATAAGAGTAGCATTGTCGGTTCTTAATAAGAATTTGCTTTCACATAGATATTTATAAAATAACTCAATAGACTACTAGACTAATACTAAAAGTTATTCTCTTTTTGTCATGCAGTAACACCGCTCTGGTTTTATCATGCGAAGCTTTTTTTCCCCTCTTTGGCGGCAGGGTATTTTGCTCTGTTAGCCATACGGGGTTTATTATTGTTATTATCATCATTATTATTATTATTTTCCCTTCCCAATAATCAAGTCATCGTAAGCAAAATTTCATTTTTTGTGGAGCTGGGTTATTCGTTATGAATCACTTATCTTTTTCACAATAATTTGATTTATAAATTTCTATATATGTATGTATTTCCTTAGAAATTTGTAAAAGTTTTATTAATTTATTTTATTAAAAAATAATCTTTATTTTGCAATATAGATTGGAAATAAAACATGTCATGCATTTGTATTTAATATCAATCGTTGGTCATGCTCGTTGCAGACAATGACGAATGACCCATAAAACGAATTTAAATACAATTGTTCAGGGTGCGTTTCGGGCACAGTCCCCGCAGCTAGACATCACGTAGACGTCTCATTTTTTGTCAGCGAGAAGCCCCGCATTTCCGCTTAATAAAGCGCGTTATCGCGAAAAGCATGAGTAAACGTTGTGCGCGAATATCGAGCGCACAAGTCTGCCGCCGGGGGCATTCGCGTTTCCATTTCCACCACGCGCGCGCCACCACCACCACCACCTCCTCCGAACTTCGCCGTGGGGCCGAATCGGCGATAATCAGTGTCTCGCTGTCCGCCGACGTGTGTACACCGTGTTCGCGGCTTTTGCTCTTTACAACACTTGAATGTAAATTGAACAATAAGCATGCTCGTCTTAAACGGTGGCAGTAATTTCGAAAGTAACGGGAACGGTGGTGTTTCCGCGGGGCCCAGTGTTCTCGACTCGCCGATACTGGCGAGGGTGGAAAGGGCCATGCTGAGGCACGATGCTGGAATACGCGCTGATAAGAACGTCAACACGAGGGCTACCTACACACAGGTATGTACTTTTACTTTACACTCATATTTTTATTATAATAATCATTTGATGATCTTCAAAGTTATCAAGCATTAAAAAAAAAACAGCCGTGTATATCATGATGAACAATAATTTTGTGATAACTAATATTTTTGAAATATTTGTTTAAACGTCTTCTAAAATAATAGTTTAGTTAATTTTAAAGTTAGTTATATTGGAGAAAATAAATTAGTAACTTTTGGAGTTTTAAAACTCTAAATTTTTACCTAATTATGCATTAATAAGTGGTTGATTTTCAAATGTTCATTTGAGTAATTGTGGAGAAATAAAAATTTGAAAAATCAACCACTTAATATTATTTACATATAAAATGGATTTTCAATTAAGTTCCTCGTCAATCAGTTCAAATCTTTAGAATTAGAAGTTTATAATACCGTTTCAAAAATTGCAGATTTAAAAATATTAGAACTTTAATGTTGCACATTTATTAAACCCAAAATCAAATAAATTTCAGTCGTATTAGGTACCCTGTATATTTATATACAATAATCTTTATTTGAACAAAGATAAGTACATAAATAAATACATAATAACAATAACAATAAATATGACAACAAATAAATGGTGTTAGTTTAGTTTGGGCTATAGAACTGCGGTCTTTATGCCCTGTCTTGAATTTAATAATGTGAGAGAAAAAGTATCTTTTACCTATATACATATTTATTTTCATGATTAGAATATAAAAAGATTTACTTTTTCAGAGAGAGACAACAATCTTTATTGAAGATAGTTGTTACATATAATTATAACCATTTTTGTGATTCCTTGTCCTCTTTTTCTTCATGGCTTTACTTTTTCATTATTACATGAATACTCTTTTAATTTTTAATTAATACATCCAATCATTTTGTAATAAACTATTGTGTAATTAATTATTATAATATATAGGGGTGATAGTAAACACCCACCCACCCTACATGGATAATGAATACATTAAAACTCAAGCTAAAATTACTATTTTGAATTTTTCAACACATCAACAAAAACATTATTGTATTTTTTGAAAACTAAAACAGTAACACTGATGGTAATACAATTGTATATGTAGGGTGGGTGGGTGGCCACTATCCCAACCTCCAGTCCGTAAAACATAAGCATAAATTTTACTAAATAATTACTTAGTTACAAAAAGATTTATATTAATCAAAGTTTTTTTAGGAAACTAAACTAAAAACAATGATGAAATTAAAAATTTAAAGAAATATGAAATGTTGGATGCTTGAAGCCATAACTTTGTGATACATTTGATTAAAACACTTAGAACCTTTCTTCAATATTTCAAATATTGAAGAAAGGTTCTAAGTGTTTTAATCAAAGTTATTATTATCTTCAAGTAACTCAATCAACTAAATTTGTGATACATCTTGAATCAGGAAATTTATCAGACGATAAATAAAACTATACTTAATTAATATCACCACGGATATTAACAAAGTATAGTTTTATTTATCGTCTGATAAATTTCCTAAAAAAAATATGAGTGAGAATGAAAATAATAAAAATTATATGTACGAATCAAGTTTAAAATCATTTGTAGACGCGCGTTTTTATTATTTTCATCTCGTCAATACAGCTTTATTATTAAATTGAATGTAAAGACAAATAAAACAATTATTAAAATACAGGTGATTTATTACACATACGGCGAAAATTCAAAGGGACTATTCTGATAATATTTTGCTCGTTGATGATTGTCGAAAGCCTACTTTGTTTCGAAGATATAATATGGGGAACAAGAATAACCACATTTTATTGCCAAAAATTACTAATCTACAAGAACTACCTCCAGCTAGGATGCAATAATCTGCAATCTTGTCTGAACTATTTCAAAAACATAATTTCTTGTTGCCAATGGCACATCCTCCAAAAACTGAAGTAGCGTTTGTTCTTAAAAGTTGCGATACACCACGCCAGTAGGTGTTCCTGATAGAAATATTGGTCCAATCAGCCAGTTATCCACATTTCCAACTCAAACGTTCAATGAGAACTGATGTGGAAAACGATCTTCAAGTGTCTCATTTCTCATTTTTTCAGCAGTTTTTTCATTAAGAAAGTTGCTTATTGCATTTCAGCGTCAGTAGTTATAATTTAATAATAATATTAATAATAATAATAAATTTATTGGCCGGATTTATAATACTAATAAAACACAAATATTTATTTTGTTTATTTATTTATTCTTTTGCCTTTCTACTTTTCGGTGTAAGGGGTTACATTTTGCAAAAGCTAATTTGTCATGTAGTATTTCCGCCATTTCTTCCTGTCTTTTGTTGTCTCCTTTAAATCTTTCCCTGTAGTATCATTTCTAGACTCTAGCTCCTTTATTTTGCTGTTCCATTATTTTTGCTTTCCTGTTACTCACGTCTCGTATATTTTTCTTGTGATTCTTTCTTCTCTCATTCTTGTAACATGTCTAAACCATATCATTTGGCTTCTCTTTATTTTCTTCTGTATTGGCTTGATTTCTAGCTCTCTTCTATATGTTTCGTTTCTTATTTTATCCTTTCTGGTTTTATTTTCTATTTTTTAAGTATTCTCATCTCCATTGCCTTAATTCTTTCTTTGTTTTTTTGTTATCGTCCATGTTTCACTGCTATATATTAGTGTCGTCTTTATTACTGTTTTAATAATTTATATTTTTGTTGTTCTTTTGATAGATGAATTAAAACACTTGGTATGATTTCACTTGTTGTGAAACAAGTGAAATCATACCAAGTGTTTTAATTCATCTATCAAATTAATTCAAAAATGATTCACCACGGGTTAAGTGAGAAATTAATTAATCATTTGTTATTCTTATTATTTCTCTCTTGTTGAAGAACGAGTCTTCTAACATATTAAAGATTTTCGCTGTTTTTCCTATTTTGTCTTCGATTTATTTGTCAATTTTTCCATTTTCCTGAATTATTGTTCCTAGATATTTACAGCTCTCTACTTATTCGACTTTCTTTCCTTTAATTTTATTTTATGTTCTTGTTTCTATTATTGTCTTTGTTGTTATAATTTATTTTGATGTTTTTTTTTATGTAGTTCTCCTCTATTATCTCCATATTTTTTGTAGTTCTTCTTATGTCTCCGCAATTACTGCTATATCATCTGCAAACATTCATTCAACTATTTTCACTTTTTCTATCTTTCAATATTAAATCTTTTTTGGTTTCATTCTTTGCTCTTTTCATGGTGCTGTCTAGTATTATTGTAAATAGCATTGCGCTTAATACACAGCCCTGTTTAACACCTCTTTTCGTTGAAAACTCTTTTGATTCCTCATTGTTTGTTCTTATTACGTTCTTATTCTCCTCGTACATGTTTTTAATTACTTTTATTATTTCCATTTCTGTTCCTCTTTCTTCTAGTTCTCGCTATATTTGTTCCCTTTTCATCCTGTCAAAAGCTTCTTCGAGGTCTACAAAGCATATCTTGATTGATTGATCTTGATCATGTTTTCGCTTAGTTGCCTCAGTATGAATATTGGATCTTGTGTGCTTCTGTCTCTTTTAAAACAACATTGACTATCTTCCAATGTTGGTTTTATTTTTGCTCTCATTCTTCTCTCCAGAACCTTGTCAATATTTTACTCGGTGTGCTCGTTAATGTTATCACACATTCTTTCTTGCTTCCATTCTTGTGTATTGGTAGGATAATTCTTTTGTTCCATTCTGTCTGTGTTTTTCCGTTTTTCATAAAGTCATTTAATATTTCTTGTATTTTTATAATTCATTCTTTTCCAATGTATTTGCTATCGTTATTTCATCCTACCCTATCCCCGTTTTTTAGTTTTTTGATGCTTCTATAATTTCGACTTCCTTTATTTCTGATGTATCTGTCTTCAAATTTTCTTTCTTTTTTTCTTTCCTTTATTCCTTGATGTTCAAGTTTTATTTTCTTCTTTCTCTTCCTTTGTTACCTCTTCGATTATTTTATCTTCGTCTGTCAAAATCGTTCTGTCTTTATCTCTTATGTTCAACATATTGTACTCTTTCCTTTTTCTTAATTGTTTTAGGGTTCAATAGAAGTAGAAGACGTACTGTGTAAAGATTTCGTTCATTTTGTGTCCAAATTTTTGTTTATCTTCTTTTACTATCCTCTTTGTTCTATCTCTCTTTTCTTTGTATATCATGTTTTTTTTTTTCGTTTGTATGTATCTCTTCCATTTTTCTTTTATCACTTTTTAATTTTTCTCATTCCACCAATTTGTTTTTGCGCAACGTTTATTTACTGCTTCCAAGATTATTCTTTTAAATGTTTTCCATTGTTTATCTATATTCGCATGTTTTTCTTCTTCCATGTATTTGTCGTGTATTTTCTTCTGGAATTACCCTTGCATGTGCTCCTCTTTCAGTCTGTATGCTTTGGTATTTTCTTTCATTTTGTTTCTTCTTTTTTCGGTTTTTTCGTTTCTTTTCCATATCATGCCCATTTTTCCCATTTTTAACAGTTTGTGGTTACTTCATATTTCCGCTTTTACCTCGACTTTTACATTTCTTACATTTATTTCGTGTGAATTTGTGTAATTTCGTCTTTGTTATTACTAGATTGTTTTTGATGC
Source organism: Ontholestes murinus (assembly GCA_963969525.1). Lineage (NCBI taxonomy): Eukaryota > Metazoa > Arthropoda > Insecta > Coleoptera > Staphylinidae > Ontholestes > Ontholestes murinus. The sequence goes on from OZ018392.1 coordinate 7,934,152, forward strand.
ACAGTTGTATAATTTTTTCTCCATTGCTGTTTCTTATGTTTTCTACTGCGACTCTCATGATTTCTCCTTTTCCTTTGTTTTTGTTTCCCACTCTGCCATTTAAATTTCTTATCATTATCATTATCTTTTCGGTTCCTTCGCGTCCATTTCTTCCAGTAGTTGTTCGTAGAAGCTATCTTTCTTTTTGAATCTTCATTTGATCCGAATGTCACTCTCATCGTTCATATTTCTTCTATTAGTTTTATGTCTGTAGTCATAATTCTTTCATTCATGTGTTTTTTTTTTCTTATTGCATCTTTTATTCTTTCCGGTGCTATAATCAGTCCTATTCCAACTTTTGTTCTTTCTTTTGTCTCTACTCCCGTCTATATCAGCCAGTATCCTTTATGGATTTTCTCCATTCCTCTTCTTTTTCCTTTTTTCTCTCTGTTATTCCTAGTATTTCGATTTTTTGTTAAATCATTTCTTCTTTGTTTTTATGAATTCTTCTTGTAGCTTTTCAAAGTCTTTTTATTTCCTGATGTTTTATTTTCATCTCCTCTTTAATTTCCTGGTGTTTTATGTTAATTTCCTTTTTGATCTCGTCTAACTTCTTTATGATTTCTTCCATTTCTTTCCCTTTTGTCTCCTTTTTCTCTGTTTTATTGTTTTTGTCGGTTTTTCCTTCTTTTGTATTTTTCTTTATTTTAATTATTTCCTTCTTCCACTTATCGAACTCTTCTTCTCCTTTTCTCTTTATTTAGTCTTTTATTGATGTAACACTATTAGTTCTTCTCGGTTAAGGTGTTTCTGGAGTGCATGGTTTTTTAGCAATTTTTCAATTTGTTTAATTGTCTTTCCTTATTTTCGTTTTATTTGTTTGATTTGACAACGTCGCTTTTATTTCGTCTCTGCTCTTTTCTAACCTTACTTTTCTGGTCTATTTATTTCTACACTATTTCGAGTATTCGTTGGCACATGTCATCATTCGGCTTATGGTATTGTTATGGGCAAAATTGGTATTGCGGATTCTTAACATATGTAATTAGAGAGGTCCTTCTAAGTATCCTTTAAGAGTTAGATATATAGAAATCCGACAGAGCCAATACATCTGCGGGGGTCAGATTGGAGAAGAATATTCTAGATGGCACTGGACAAGGGAACAATACAAAACCTTCAGACTATCACTGAAGAAATCACTAGCTGTTATTGACACAAATCCACACATTCTTCCTGCCTTATCACAGGCAAATATAATATGATTTTTAAAATTTAATTTTTGATCAAGTAATACACCTAAATCTTTTATGACACTAACTTTATTGAGGTCCATCTCATACACCCGTACACTGAATAATTAGAGATTCTAGCTTTACAAATCGTGATCGAAATGCACTTATTTATGTATTTATTTTTCTTGAATCAATTCTTTACCTACTTACAATTATTTATGTTCAAAAATATATAGTATATATGTAATAGTTTTTTGTCACCAGTCGTTTACAATTATCAAATCATTTTGCAACTCTATATAGTCATTAGGAGAAATAACAGTAATAACAGTTCTTCGGCATAGAGTAAAATGCTCGAATGTTAAATTACATTTTGTAAATCATTTGTAAATAGTACAAATAGTAATAAAATGTAATAAAATCCTTTAGTTCGTTGTAGAAAATTAAATAATAAATTTAAAAATACGAAAACATTTCGTGAATCTACAACAATGAGTCTTACTAAGACTACAAAACAAATTAATTTGAAACAACTACTTCTCTAGCTAATACTTATTCAATGTCTGTCGAAGTATTAGCTAGAGAAGTAGTTGTTTCAAATTAATTTGTTTTGTAGTCTTAGTAAGACTCATTGTTGTAGATTCACGAAATGTTTTCGTATTTTTAAATTTATTAGTACAAATAGTACAAATAGTAGAGGACCATTATGAGAGCCTTGAGGAAAACCAGAACTTAGTTCAAAGTATTTAGATTTATAATTATTTATTTTGAAACTAAGTCGGCGATCAGCTAGTATGGATACCCAAGGACCAAGGAATTATTGCACACTTAGGGGCCGACTTGCTGGCCGAACGAGGGACAGCAGGTGAATTAATAGGACCTGAACCAGATTTCGGTATACCTCATGAAAACGGAGAAGAAATAATCTGATGCAAGTTAGCAGAGGAGTACAAAAATGCATGGCATAACCAGAAGGGAATGAAGAACAAGAGACTCCTGGATGGTCCGATGCTTGACAGCACACTGATGCTGTTAGTTAATTGAAACTAAAGAAAAACACAGTACTGGCCACTGTGATTTGAATAAGCACAAACATATGACGAGAATTGAGGATAGCCAAAACTGTTTTGCTATTGATAATGGTTACATTGTAACCGAAATGTACATCTAGCATTTAATAAAACAAGTGAAAAAAGTACCAAACTATGTTTTACTCATATATAACAAAATTTTATCGTTCACCGGGTCAAATGCTTTTGAGAAGTCAGTATATAGTGCATCCACTTGACAACCAAAGTATTTGACAAAAAACTGTTTGTAAATGAGTAAATTCGTAGTAGTTGATCGACCCGATACAAAACCATACTGATTACAAGAAGTTTGTACAATTCTAAATTTTTGTACGTGCCCCACCCACATTCTGATAATATACTGTTAGTTTTTTTTTCTGTTGAAGAATTTTGTAACCCCGCACATTCAGTTATGTATGGAATGTCATTTTTAAATTGGATTCTCCATTTGATTTGATGTAGTTATACAGAATCTCTCTTAAAATTCTCTCACATAAATTAAAATTAATAAATTTTAATGATTGTGTTGTGGGCGAAGATAAATCCATATCAATCCTGATAACCTATTAGTAATCTTTCTCTCAGACAAAAAAACACAGGTTGTCAGGATTGATATGGCTTTATCTTTGCCTATTAAAGTCTTGTCAGGTGTACCCCAGGGTTCACTCACAGGGCCATTATTATTCAATTTATTTATTAACGATATTAAATTTGTACTCGATTGCAATTTTCTGCTTTATGCAGACGATTTAAAAGTTTACAGCACGGTTCGTTCGAAAGGGGATGCAGTTGACCTTCAATAAAACTTGAACAACATCTCTAGATCGTGCTCTGAAAATCATTTAACTCTGAATGTCAAAAAGTGCAAAACCATCTCATTCTCTCGTAGTAACAAAATATACTTATCTAATTATTATATTGACAACAAGCTTGAACTTGTTACTGAAATAAATGATCTGGTTGTGTTTACTTATGATATATTGTTAATCGAGCTTTGAAAATGTTAGTATTTATAGTTGAAATAGGATCTCTACTTAAATTTATAATTTGTCTTAAATTTGAATTAATATGTGCAGAAGCCATTAACAGAATGCAATATGTGGAGAAAATCAACAGGAAGAAGTGCCTGAATGCGTTGTATGTAACGTTGGTACTACAAATAAGAGAATTTTTCAAACAGTCCAATTATGTAAATACGTATTTGCAATTTTTCCAGTGTAAGTACCTAGATCTTCCTTTATTCCTTCCTCTAATATGAGCAGTTTTAATAAATGATTTATTTGGTTTTCGGGTCCGTATTTTTGTTTTGTTTAGAACACCTCAAAACATTGAGAAAATATATTTTCGTTAAAGGAAGGATGTTCTTTTTAAAATTATACATTGATGTGAAGTTGAGTGAACATTAAAATAATGTCGAAACTAACTAAAATATATTATATTTAGGTCGCTTTAGAAGATCTTAGATTATAAGCTTTTTTAAATCATTTCAAATCATTTGAAAAAAGTATGGTTTCAATGTCAGTATCAAAAGGAAAAATTTTAAAGACATCATATGTTCCTCAGATCAAAATGTATCTTTAAAATACTCAAAGCTCCGATTGCATAATCGTTTGGGACCTCACTATCGGTAGTATGGATGAAACATTTTTACTTACTTAATCGGTACGATTTGATATTAATGTATATCAAAAAATAGCAAATTCAGTTCATTGATAATTTTTTGTTAAAGCAACATTGAATCTATCTTCCACAGCAATTTGTCGTAATTTGTAAGATCAAAAATGCAAAACCAATTTAGAGCAGTAAGTTAATCATATTTTTGATTCCCTTCAAAGAAACCTGATTTGTCCAGTCGATTTTATGAATTAACAACTGCTGTCATATCAAAGTTTAAAAACTTGAGATATATCCAAAATTTCTCGCATAAGGATCGCTATTGAATGATACAAGCTAGTACCATCACTTCCTACATGATTTTTTGTTTCGTAGCATTAACACCTGCGATAAGTTTCTTAAAGGTCAAGAAAATATCCATTTTTTAAGGGCTGAAAATGAGAAATTGATTGTCTGTAGGAATATTAAGAGCAAAAAAAGATAAAGCAAATTAAATGAATGTGATAAAAGTACTACGAAAGCCAATATACATTTAAAAAAATGTATTCGGTCTAGTTAATGTTTGTTGCACTACATTCTTGATTTTTCACTTGTATAAACATGGAACATTAAGTGTTTTTCTTCGCTAATTAGGTATGATGTCTTTATTATTTTGATCTTCATCTTTTAAGCTTCTACTGGACAACTTAATGATCAGTTCTGATATTACATTTCAGAACTCATCAATAAGTTGTCCAGTAGAAGCTTAAAAAATGAAGATAAATACGCTGAATAAGGTGTTCCGCCAACATAATACAAATTTGGTAATACAAACGAAATAATAATTGTATTTCCTATTTTCATGTTGTACAATTCAAGTTCCAAATTGAATACGTGCCATAACAATAAAACTATCGCTCGGTGTTGTTAATAAATTCCAAGAAAAAAGTCTGACAATTCGGCGGAAGTAATAAATTACAGGCTGAATCATATTAGTGAACTAGCACAAAAAATAATATCATTGTTGCCAAATCTGAAGTTGATCGCGTCGTAATTTTAGTTTCGAAAATTAGTCCAATTCACCGGCGCATCAAATACCGACGTTAATTAGGTTAGTTTACATACCTGTTACGTTTAGTCGACCGTGACCGATATTTTTCTAATCCCCGATTATTTGAAACTCGACGTTCACAATGAACCACATTCGCACGGCCAGATAATCACGTTCAAACGGGAATGCGGATATATACATATGTTAAATCGGTAATCCGCTATTCTACAAGAACGAGAGAAAAAAAAATATGTAACAAGAGCAAAATTTAGTACGGTAAAAATCCTTGTGCAGTCCTTGACTTCGTTCTTTCGAAACCTACGCGAGGAATTCACAGGAATGGTAAGAAATATTGAAATATGAAAGTGAAGTGTGTTGTTGTTTTTTTTTTAAACGGTTTTCTGAATTTAAAAATTGTATTTACATATCGGTCGCGAAGGTCGTTTGTGGTGATTGGTTCAGGTAATTATTTATTTGTGTGAATTAAAATAAATCCTTATTATCGGTTAATACAAGAAAGATAAGATTTTAAAGTATAATTATGTATATTATTATATACACAAAGTTTTTTATTGATTAATTTCTTAAGATGCTATAAACCTAATTAATTATTTTACATTGTAAAAAAAAAGAAATAAAGTGCTATAAAATTTTTCGATGTAATTTTCATATTACATTGAAGTTATTAGAATATTTCAGAAATCTAAGCAATTTTTTTTCAAAAAATAGAAAAATAATGCAAAAAATATGTTTAAAAAAGATTTATAAATGCCAGAGACAATAAGAAAGAAAGAAGAATAAATTCACTGTAAATTCATAAATTACGTAAATAAATTTAGTCAAAATTTCTTTACATTTCTAAATATCTTTTTAAAAATATTTTTGGAACAATGCTGATCTTTTTGTATTCTAAGACAACAACGCAGAAAATATTTGGAAGATGAACTGTCTGGAATTGTAATAACTGCTACTTCCATTAATGGCATCCGCATCGCCGAAAATAGTGTTGTTGTTTTTGTGACACAAAATAACTTCACGTTTAAAAAGGAATTAAACACGTTTTACTCATGAAGAATATCAATTAAATTAGAAACATATAAAATGATAAATCGCAATCAATTGTTTGGCTAGAGATTTTGAACAGTAATTTTAATCTTAAGATGTTGTTTCTTTTCTGTGTTAAACAAGTTTTGGCAATGAGTATTTGCATAAAATATATTCTTTAAAATGCAATAAAGATTTTTAATGTTTTAATGAAATATAAAAGGTTTTTTCAGATTTTTTCAATTTTATTATACTTAGCTGTCGAATATAAGTCTTTCGGCATTAAGAAAGAGTGCTTGAAATTTTTCTAACGAATTTCAGTTATTTGTTTTTACGTATTTTTTTAAGAACTTTGTTTTTCCCTTTTTTATTCTTAAAACTTCAAATAACTTCTTATTTGCTATTTCTTAGCTAAAGATTTCGAACAGAATCTTCAATCTTAAGATTTCGTTCCTTTTCGGAAGATTTGAAGATTATTTGATTAAAAATTTTGGGTGTTTAGTCAACATGTTTCCTTTTAAAATCTGATGATTTTCTTTAGTTTTTATCGATTTTTTTCATGTCTTCAGCTACAGATTTAGACTCCTTTGACAATTTTGAATTTTTCTTAGGATTTCCAGTATTCTTTTTGTTTCTACGTACTGTTTAAGATCTTTATGTTTCCAGTTGTTTAAAGAGAATTTTGAATATTCTTTGGATACTAAATAATTTCAAAGAAAGTTTATTAATACTTTTGTTTTTTTTTTTGGGTTCTAAAAGATGACTAAATACATCATGGCCGTAATAAGTTTGGGATAACCAAGCCATGGTTTTTATATACATATTTAATTAATTGCTTACATAATCCGTGGTGAAACCTTTTTGAAATATCTTGATTAGAAATTGATTAGAAACACTTGGTTTCTTTCCCAGAAAATTTTCTGTGAAAGAAACCGTGTTTTTAATTTATAATCAACATGGTTTTAATATCTAAAAATTGTTAATTATAAAGAAAAATACATTAGTTTTTATTCATTGTTTGTACAAAATTTGAGATAACAAGAAAAACAAATAGTCAAATGTCTCCAAAATAATCAAAGCAGCACAATAATGGTTATATTTATTTTTATAGAGGTGCCATTTATTATCTGAGTATTGCACTAGTTCCCTCTTTGAGTGGATAACCATCGGATAATCATGGAAAAGTGCCAACAGCAACAATAATAACGTAAAAATTAAATTATTATCGAAACCGATATATCTATTTTGAATCAAGTTTTACTTTGGAGTTTTTAAGTCTCCGAGTAAACCATTAGTCAAGATATTAGCATAGAAGTGCCATCTATTGTCTAAAATAATTTCATGATTTAGTTCAATAATAAGGAGTTACTTTCTAGTTGCAAGAATTACGACGTGTTTAAATAAATAAAAATGTTGTGAGTTCAAACACTGTTTTTTTGTCTAGGTCATAATTATGTATTTTAAAATAACTTAGGATTTGTCTTGGAAAAATGGATTATTTTTTAATGAAGGGAATAGTTGCGACCGTTACTACGTGCATACTTAAACTGTATTGCAAGATTCACAAATATATTATTTGTGGTTAAAACATAGTGCATTTTTCAATCCAAGGTAATTTTTTGTTGTTAAGTGACGATTAAAATTTTTAGACACTGTTCCCAGACTATGGTGTTTATGTTTATGTTTATTAGTCTTTAGCTTCCTTTCCAAAAAAATACATATGAATATACACAAATATATAACAAAACGTACAAAAATTTTGGGTGGATGAAGCTGGGCGGAGTTCATGCAGCTGCGACGTTCTTCGTTCTAATCCTTGTTTTTGTTCATGATGCTGTGGGTGCAAATATCCTCTTGGACATCTGTATTTTTCTTTAAATACTTGTATTTACTTTTTTGCCCCTTTTTAGAGGCGATTTTTTGGAATAAGTTTGAAAATATTTTTTTTTGTATTGTAGAATTGCTAGAATGTTTTCTTCCAACAAACCCAGACCGGTTTCGATCTTTTTTGTATCTCATCGGCGCTATGCTTTTTAGACAATAGATGATACTTCAATAAATTCTCTGTTTTTAAGAAACTCCCAATTTATTTTAGAGTTTTTGTGTGTCTATTTAATTTTAGAATTAATATATTCGTTTAAAATAATTAGTATGATTTTGAAGATTAAATAATTGTACTCATTTTGAAGGTATTGTTTTAGAATTCTTCAAAAAGCTGTGATATTTATCAATTGTCAATTGTGTTACCTACATAAGAAACCTTGCAATATTTTCTTATTTGTGTTATCTTTCAATAAATTGCAACATTATACCTAATTACCAATTATGATAATCAAAAATGTTCAGCAATTTAACTAAAAAATTAATTATAATTAATATTCTTGTGGAACATACAGTTTCTGGTTTTAAGATTAAAAGATTATTTTGAAATTTGAGTTGAGTGTTTTTTTTTTTGATACCTCTGATTCCAATTCGGATTTTGGATACTTTTTTAATCTGAGGTATTTAAACTATTTATTTATTTAAACCGTGGTGAAACATTTTTTTTTTAACTATCTTTGTTTAAACTAAGAATCACTCAGTTTGTTTCACAAATAATTTATTATACTTTCTTCGACTAGTTAGACAATAAGTCATTATCAAGGAGTAATTACTCCTCTAACAGTGACATTAAAACAGTGACAGTTAACAGTAACAAGCTTTTCTCTGAAAATTTTTACAAAATAATATTTTTGTATTGAATGATTTTTTTTTAAATTTGTGGATTCGTTTAGCAAATCAATTAATCAACAGCGATACTCGTATAGTTGTTAAGAAACTTAGCAAGTCAGAGATTAAAATTCAAATGTGAATGTAGGATGGCAGGTGGCCACTATCCCACCCTCCAAAAAGTTATAAAGAATTAATGAAAGTTCAAGTGAGAATTTAGAAATATTCAAGTTAGAACGGGAGATAATTGAAGTAAGAGTCCTTGATTAAATTAAAGGATTCGAGAGTAAAATAATTGAAGTATCGTCAGAAATAAAACATAAACCATCTTTTTAGATTAATTCTTGAGAGAAAGAGAGAGTTCTTTAAACTCGTAAGAGTAGATATTTTATCTCTTAAGAGAAAGAGCATTTAAATCGTAAGAGCTAGCTTTTAACTATTAAGAGAAAAAGATTTTGACTCTTAAGAGAGAGAGAGAGAGAGAGAGAGAGCGCTTTCAACTCTTAAGGGATAGAGCTCCAAAGATCAACTCTTAAAAGAAAGAGCTTTCATTTTTATTTTCACCATTTTAGAATTCTAAAATTTTCTTTATGGTTGATTATTTAAAGTTTGCTTTTATTTATTTATTCATTTAATTTAAACCTAAGTTTGGTCCATTTTTTTTCGCAAGAGAAGAAGAGATTTTATCTCTTAAGAGTAAAAGATAGCATTTAACCCTTAAGATATAGCTTTTAACTATCAAGGAAAAATATTTTGACTCTTAAGAGAGAGAAACATCGCTTTCAACTCTTAAGAGTTAGAGCTGTAGAGATCAACTCTTTAAAGAAAGAGCTTTCATGTTTATTTTCACTATTTTAGAATTCTTAAATTTTCTTGGTATGGTATTGCTTTTATTTAATTATTTATTTAAGTTAACCCTAAGTTTGGTCCAAATTTTTATTGTTTTTAGAGAAATTTGTTATATTATTGTCATAAAATGTTTTTTGTGGATATTTTTAGAAATTTGAACACAAAATAATTTCAAATTTTTTTCACCATTTTAGAATTCTAAGATTTTCTTCAAGGTTGTGTATTTAAAGTTACTTATAGTCCTTAATTATTTTTTTTAGTTAAGCCTAAGTTAGAGTAACTGTATTTTTCTAACAATTCAACCAAACATGAAAATTATTAGAGAAATATTAGAACAATTTATAATAATATTCATTTTGAATATTCGTCTTACGACATGAAGAAATGAAGAAGAAACTTTACTATCACCTTTAATAAAGGGTGTCCCAAAAGAAAGTTAAAAAAGTAAGACTTCTATTCTAAATATGCCTATTATTTATTATACTATACAATTTGCGATTTTATTTAAAAATAACGTCGTCCAAAAGAAAATATCCATCATGAAATTACAGCCATCACAGAATCTACCTGCCCTCACGAATAAATGACTAATTTATTCGAACACTAAAATTTCTTATGACGTGACACCATGTAAATTCTGTGATGGCTGTCATTTTGTGATGGATATATTCTTTTTAAATGTGCCAGAGAAGTTGTTTATTGGCGTAAACTTTAGATTTGAGTTAACCCCACAGGAAAAAGTCCGCAGGGGTTAAATCAGGATTGCGCGAAGGCCATTTTATGTAACATCTCCTGGAGATCAATTGGCCAGCTGGATATGTGCGACCTTGCTCCATCCTGCTGGAACCATATTCTTTGATTATAGCCAGAAAGGTTTTGCAATTGAGTCTAACATCTTCATATAATTCTCAAATTGAAGTATGCTTACCTGTATAACTTAACTTTGAATTTTAAAGAAAATATTGATGTTCTAGTGCAGTATTAATAATGATAAAATTAATATTAATTTAAATTATTGCGTAATACACTGATAATTTGAATTTTAATAAATTTAAATCATTCATAAATTTGATATGTGATGTGACAAAATCCATTCGATTTCCTCGAGAAAAAGGGACCTACATTCGTATATCTAAATTTAGAATCTTTAATATCCTCCCCCGAGGAACCGCTCGATTTCCGCCCAGAATTACACATCGGTGTCCTTATTTATTTACCCTTCGTCCCGTACGACGAAAGAAGGACCGTCGAGGACAAAGAAAACGATTGGATTTTCTCTTATAAATCGCAGCCATTGTATCCACATGTGTGTATATGTGTTTGTGTGTGTGCGCACCGTTATATCAGCTTTTGATAGCGGTCGGTTTTTTTTTTCATATAAAAGTTTACAAAGCCGCCGGAAGGAAGTTCTGGCTTCTGACATCTATTCCTTATCGGGTGTGCATGGCGAACAATTTTTCGTTCGGATTTAATTGGGCCGCTCTTTGATACTTCGATATTCCCACGTAACAGTTGAACGTCGATGATAATGAGCGCGCTGCTGTATGCCTAACGGTGTAGATTTTCCGCTAATCCGATACCGATTTAAAGAAAACATAACTGAAAAGCGAGCGGGGTTTAATAACCCGTAATGATATAACATTACCTGTTCGACTCGGCCGCATCTGGTTTATTTCATTAAACTAACAATCGATCGCGCTCGAGCAGCCAATATGACCATTCCCATTTTCCGATGCATAAATGATTAATTAAACAGTGAAAAAACTGCGTGAATTGTACTATCTTAATTAAGATTAGCATTAATTATATTCATTCTACCTCTGTTTTCTTTATAAATTTGTATTTGCGATTGTTCGTTCAAAAAGTTTATACCCTTTAATTAAAATTGCTGAAAGCAAATGTCATGGTTGTGAAACATCAGAGCATGGACTGGCATGAGGATAATTCAAAAACTTTTTGACACAACAAGAAAGAGAGATGAAATGAAACATGTGATCGCGAACATCCACTAATGTATCAGAAGAAGAAGAATCAAGTCTCCAAGGCATCGCAACTTGGTTTTGACTCGGTTGAACTATTACTTCTTGATGTAAAATTTTGAAATCCCCGTCGAAAGAATGCCCTTCGTCCAGAAGGTGGTTAGCCTTAATCTTCTTGTTGTTAATGTAGAAGGTATGATCTTCCTTGATTCTTTCAGAGAAAGCCCGTCCTGCCCCAAAAACATACCACCACAGTCCTGTTTCCAAAAACATACGTTTTGGTCAAACAGAGCTTTCTCTAAAACAATCTAGAAACATAGTACCTCCTACATGAGTATAAAAAGAAAAAAGTAAGTGGACGAAAATTATACTTCTTTGGAAGTCTTCAAATAAACAAAAGGAAAGACACCAGCTTTCTACTGAATGATCAATTAAACATCGTTTTCTACTACTAAATATGTTACTTAAAAACTTGCACTGATACTATTTTATCGCCTGAAGAAGGCGAAACAATTGTTGCTAGTTTAAACAGCCACCAACAACTGTCATGACAGGCATCTGTTAACAATCTTTTGCCCACTATCATGTGTCAGGACTAAGACTAAAAGACATCGGCCTGTAGTGTCCAAAGGCTGATTGGACTAGGCAGAGGGACGCTCATCTAAGACTACACATCACAAAAACCCTGATGTTCTGAAACTACTATACAAATATTCACGGATAAAGCAAAAAACATGAAAGGAACAGGTGCCGAACTAAATTTGAAACTAAAAATGCCCTTGAAGGAATATTCTACACAAAAGGAACGGATAGGGCAAATGCTTCAGCAAAAGAGAGAGCATCTTTGAAAACCGACAGAGGTCTGTTTGAGAGATTGCTTTTGAACATGACTCTAGCAGCACTCAAATCAAGGTGGAAGAATTCTCCAATTGCGCACATTCCAGAAACACACAACGCTAACGTTGCCCAATAGTGTTAATCTATCGAGGACAAACCTAAAAGCCATGATTAGTACCTTAACTGGTCACTGTTAGTTAAAAACACATGTGTATTAGGAATAACTGAAGACTCCAACTGCAGAGGATGTCAATCTTAAGAAAGACCATAGCCAAAACTGGCCGAACTGAGGGTCTCAACTTTATCATAAGGGTAGGCTAGTTCTCCCATCACTGGAGGTGCCCACTGCACACTGTTACTTCGTCGCCCTCACTTTTATCCTTATTTGTATCAGTATTGCGACATTGAAGCTTTGAATCTCATCAATAAAATTTTATTGAATATGGAAATGCGAAAATATCATGTGGAACACAATAATCTGGCCTTTGCTCGCTTCAAATTAAATAAATATCCGCAAAAGTTTAAGTTCACGTAGAAAAGGTTTACGAGTTTATGATTACATATTCTTCCACTTTTGTCCAATGTGAGTATTTGCTAAAATAACAATATTTACCAGCGTGACAATCTCGTCAATTCAATATTTACCAAGAAATTAATCTTCAACATTGGACGTTATGTGTGTTTTCGCAAGCACAATCACAATTAGAAAATGATCTACTTTAAAGCTCTAGCACCTTTTCTTTATTAAACAGTTCTTAACATTTTTGCTAATTCTTTATTTTGTTGCTCAATAATTGCAGTTCGTTCTTTAAGAAATTCACCGTATTCCACTGGATCCAAGTCACAAACCACTTCTATGCCACATGATTTTGCTACTCCAATAATCATATTACATATGATTGTATATGTTTCTAATGTTGGATCAGTTCTTTTGATTTCTGCTATTTCATAAATGTGTTTTAAAGTTACTTTTCCAGATATTTAATACTTTAATATATCCAATTCTCATCAACCATACATTTGTGTAACCTGGTTAGTCACACAGAGAAATAGTCTTTCTAAATTTCATTTGATAGACGTTGGTGATTTCTATAATTTTCTAAAGTTTTCATCATCATCCAGAAGAGTTAGTCAATTGGTTATACTAATTTCAGAGCATGTGTCTCAAATTAGTATAACCAATTAACTAACTCTTCCGGATGATGAAAACTTTAGAAAATCTACATGCTTATAATTTTAGAATACGTTGGTAATTCATTAGTATTTCTTCAAATCACCTTTTACAAATTTCCCATCTTAATGTCATGTATTTAATTTTTAAAAAAACTTATGTTTAAAAATTGGCTTTATTTTTTGGTAGATTCTCTTCTATGCGTATTTTATCACTGAGTGGCTTTATCACATAAATGGTCTTAATAATAACATCACTCGATTCTAACTGTCATTTTATGCTTCTGCTTTTACAGGATTATAATTGAAAATTAATTTAATCAATCCTTATATAATTTTGCTGTATTTTTATTCAGCACTTCTAGTTTTTCAGCGTTTCCATACAAACACAATCCAAAAATATGTAAAGATTTATCAAGTGATTCGGTGAGGTTTTCTTGGTGAATTTATTTGAAATGTTTCCTATTATCATTATAGGATTACGTAAGTATTTAACATGGACTTTAATTTTTTCTTCAGGCTCTGGTTTGAGTGCTGGTTCCTCCCAACCTTTCAGATCCAATAAATAATTGTAGTAGTGTAATTAAACCAAGCTGGAACTAATTGGATGCTCTGTTTCTTTCTGTAACCAATTCTAACACTAACTGCAAAATTGTTGCTTTTATGAAACTTATCCATGAGTATATTCGATGTGTAATAATCCAAAAATAAACCATAATTTAAGCGATCTTCTAAAACATTCAGTAACTCTTCATGTTTCATAAATTAGATGTATTAAAGTCCTTTAGGTCGTTGTAGGAAATTGTTTGTATTGATCTTAATGTTATTCTTTCCCTTGAAAGGTAGTTTAATGTTAGACATTTCCTGCTATTAAGTTTTGAAACAACAAAAAAATTCGTATTTTTTCTATGTTATTCAAACGTAATTTATTTATTTAAAGTACAAAGATTAATCAATGATATATGATGGTCCGTTTTGTTCGATAACCTTTTGCCAATTTTCAGGGAGTGTCATAATTCCTCGTTCATAGAAGGATCTGTCTTTATCCGCGAAAGACTGAATAAGGTGCTGATTTACAGCATCATCTGAAATAAATGTTAAACCACGCAAAGAGTTTTGAAGAGAGCGAAACAGGTGGAAATCTGATGGCGCAAAATCTGATGTTTGACGAGTAAACATACTCGTATGTGGTCTCGCGTTGTCGTGATGGAACACAACTCCTTTACGATTTACAACGAGCTCTGGACGTTTCTGGATGATTGATTCCTTCAAACTATCCAATTGCCGACAGTACACATCCGAATTGATTGTTTGGTTCCTTGGTAGGAGCCCGAAATATACGACACCTTTAAAATCCCACCATACTGAGATCATAACCTTCCTCTGATGAATGTCTGCCTTCGCTGTCATTTTTGACGATTCACCACGTCCGGACCAAGACCGTTTGCGTACCATATTGTTGTAAACAATCCACTTTTCATCACCAGTTATCATTCGCTTTAAAAAAGGATCGTTTTCCTCACGTTTAATGAGCATATCGCAGACGTTTATACGCGTTGTCAAATGAATTTCCCTAAGTTCACGAGGAACCCAAATATCGAGTTTGCTTGTGTATCCCAGATTCTGTGGGTGATCGTGAACGCTTGAATGATGGATGTTTAATGTTTCTGCAATCTCCCGAATCGTGTAACGTGAATTTGACTCGATCAATGCCTTTATTTGGTCATCATCAACCTCGTTTGACCTCCCTGAACGAGGAGCTTCGTTGACATTAAAATCACCAGCATGGAATTTAGAGAACCACCACTGGCATTGACGCTCTTGTAGAGCATTATCCCCGTAAACATTAGGCAACTTTTCACAGGCTTGTTGCGCGTTTCCCTTTGCGAAAGTAAAGAGTAAAATATGGCGAAAATGCACAGTTTTGTCTTTCATCTTTAACTTTTTGTAAAATATACAAAATTCAAAAAAATACTTATTTTTTTTTGTAATGAAGCTACAATCCTCAGCTGTCGAATGATAAAACCAAAAAATAGATGCGATTTTCTATAGTAGTTCAAAAAATGTGCTAGCACCATCTGTTGCAATAATGCGTCACGACTTATAAAATAAGTTTAAAAAATAATTTGTACTACGTGACGATATGATATGAAGTGATGCTGTGATATCATAGTAACTTCATTATGATCACCATTTCTCCTGAAAGTTCTACTTAGAAGGCGTTATGATTTGATGATTTTTACTGCGATTAACTTTAGCATAAATCAGAAATTATACAAAATGTCTTTTCTTCCTCTTATTGGCCTGCAAATTTGTGTAGTATGTCTGCTTGTCCTGCAGAAATATTAGACTATACTTATAGATCAATCACATTGCCACCACACAGGAAATAATTTTTATATGGCCATTGTTTCAATGTGTATGTGGTGTTTATTCCTCTTTTTTAAATATTTCAGTAAGTCTAAGCTATTCGCGACCATTTTCACAGTGAAATACCTTAGTCTTATACCAGTGATGAGTCATAAATCAAATTCACTCATTTATTTATTTACAAAAGATTTATTTTGGATTTTCCTCTAATTTGTAATACAATACACGACTTAATAACTATCTCGGGTACTTCTAGTCTTCTTCATCCCTTTTCATCCCTCTTTCCTTTCAAGCTTGTCAGTATTTTTACTCTGGCCCCATCTTCTCACATCCACTCTTTCACCCTTCTGTATCCATCCATCCAATCCTGTTTTACTCTCTTACATTCCTCTGCCAGATTCGCATTCTCCGTATCCCACGTCATCAATGTCTAACTCACTCTCCCCCATATCACGCATCTCACCCTTACCATCTCTTCTGAAGTAGTTACCTTGGTCTCCTTCCAATGTACATGACACTTTCTATATCTCTGATTATATTGACTTTTCTCCATACATACTTATCTCTCTTGCCTCTCCCTCGCCTTCTCATGCACCCATCTGGCCACATTCACCTCTTTCTCTTCTTCACTATCGCCTCTGATATACCCAACCTCTCATACATTCATCAATCTCCCATAGTCTAATCCCCACAGTTTCATTTCATAGCAGGCTACTCTCCTTATCACATCACTCCATACACTCTCCCTATTCGTTTCCTGAAGAAGTAAGTTTTCAGGCGTCGTTTTCTCTACCCCCAACATATGCTTCAGGAAACTGTTTTAATATACCTTTTCCAAAAAGCTTACACATTACGATGTAAATTATAAACATTAACTATTCTTCCTTATCCTTTCGCCAACTACGAAAAGGAGTTTTGAAGTTTTGAATCTCATCAGCGTTATGCTGACGAAGCTGGGAATGTGGAAATACCATTAAAATACTTCGATAATCTGGCCTATTTGTTTGAAATTAAATAAATCTATAAGAAATTGATTTCCACGTGGAAAGGCTTATTAAAAGTTCACAGTTTTGACTTCTTCCACTCTTGTCCAATGCAACTGTTTGCTAATAAACAAGATTTACCAAAAATTTCTTCATTGAAATCGAATGCTATGTCTGTTATCATTCGATAGACGTTAATATATCCAAGGTTCTGGTATACTTTTTACTTTCCCTACATAGAATATATAGGGGCGCTGTATCTCAAAAACAAGTGATACGTTTGAGATGAAACTAAAAACTAGAAGTGAAAAGCTTTTGCTAAACATTCATAAACCGGAAAAGGATGTTTACTCGAGGCGTATTTTTTTGATTTTTCTCAATAGTTTTCTAAATTTGAAAAATATTACATAACTTTTCAAACAAAAGTTAAAGGGAATGAAAAACTGAACAAGTTTTATTAGAACATGTTTTTCGTTAAGTTTTAAACTTGCGAGAAAAAGATTAAAATTAAAAATTTCCATATTTTCTGCCTACTGCTAATGAACTATAGAAGTTACATGAAATTTGTATGACAAGTAATTGTAAAGAATCCCACCCTCCAATCAGTAAAACATCATCAAAAATTATTTGAAAAATTTGTATGAATAAATCTCTAAAAATTGTAATTATTTTGTGTTTATTTACATTTTACAACTTTTAAATAAAACTCTCGCTTATGTTTTACTGATTGGAGGGTGGGATAGAGGCCACCCACCCACCCTACATATACATGATAACTTTAAATACTAATCGTTGATGATTTTGCTGCAAAAAACCATAAAACCTTGTATGTAATAAAAAATAAAGCATAATCAAAATTTAAGTTTAAATATAAATGACTTTTTATAGCTAATATTATCTAATTTAAATTTAAAGTCTGCCCATCCATCATGCATCAAATTTTTACTAATCTACTCTCTCAAAAATTTTACCTTTTTAATTTCTCTTTTATTCAAAAAATTTTGTAATTAATTTTATTTCAAACCGCGAGTCGATAAGGAATTAAAGTTTATATCTATACGTAGGGTGGGTGGGTGGCCTCTATCCCACCCTCCAATCAGTAAAATATCATCAAAAATTATTTGAAAAATTTGTATGAATAAATCTCTAAAAATTGCAATTATTTTGTGTTTATTTATATTTTACAACTTTTAAATAAAACTCACGCTTATGTTTTACTGATTGGAGGGTGGGATAGAGGCCACCCACCCACCCTGCATATACATGATAACTTTAAGTGCTATTCGTTGATGATTTTGCTGTTAAAACAATCAAATCCTTTATGTAATAAAAATAAAACAAAATCAAATTCAACAGAAATAATTTCATTCAAATTGGTGTTGCTTTGATAGCTGTACTATTTGCAACACGCAAATTACTTTTGTATCATTCAATATCTGTCGAGGTATTAGCCAGAGAAGTAGTTGTTTCAAAATTAATTTGATTTGTAGTCTTAGTATGACTCATTGTTGTCTCATTTTTTTTTAAATATCTATCCTATTACCACTAATCGTTTTTTTTTTCATTTTGGTTTCAGGTATGATACAATCCCTATATTTCGATCAAACCACATCAAAGGTAAAATAATTTTCTACGGTACGGTTGTGTGAGCACAACGTAAAGCAACGTTGTGCGTTTCAAAATAACAATAAATTACCAATAATTAGCATATTCGCATTCGCCGCGATCAAATGGCGTATCAAAATAAAGATGTAGAAAAATGAAAGTTACTTATGGGCAGTCTTTTGTGTGTTTTGAAACGTATTGCCTGATATACGGTGCGTGCATTATGCATGAAACCGCACAGGAAACGGGGTCTAGATCAAACCGAAGAAAGCTAGTGACAAGTTTAAAAAATTTTCCATTTGCATACAAAGTGAAATGCCTGTATGCATAATTTGATCTCTCCTAGTACAACAAAGGCCGTAATGACCATACGCGGACGCTATTGAAATTAAACTTTCGTGTTCGATTTCGCAACATATGGTCCTAATTGATATACTTAGTAGGGAGAAATTATTATTTGTATTATTAGAGTCTACTCATCGCCAATGACAATACGATATTCCTCGGTTTGCTTTTCCAGCTTTATGACCACTACTGAATTTTAAATGACAATTGAAGTGTCTCCTGTTAAATGGTGTTTAGTTTATTTAGATTAGACTGAACATTGATGAATCAAACCCACCGTATTGCTCTATCTTCTACGGATGAGACTATTGATGGGAAAGAATTTAAAGAAGAATGTTCAAAAATATTACAAAAGTGATTCTTGGATAGTTTTGCCTTAACAAAAAATCAATTGAATACATGTATAATAAAATTAGTAGTACTATTTTATAGGCATTTCAATTCTGGATTTTTTCATCTAAAGAATTTTCTAATTCCATGCACTATCATTCTAAAAAATACAAGAAAGTATTTTAGCATTGATTTGTCTTAACAACAATTGCACTACTTATAATTTCCATCAAAATTCTTTTAATTATACCCAAAACAAAATGGCATCGATTGAAAACTCATTTATCTGAACATAAACTAAAGAATTTCCAGAAAAGTTTCTGTATATTCAATCAATAATTATTTTGTTAACACAAACTCTGATATTCGCAGAAAAACGTTTGCAATTTCAACAATTATTGTTAGAAGTGATAATTATCTGAGGAGGCTAATTCTAAATAATAAAGTTTTTCATACCACTAATCAAAATTCTTTTAACTATACCCAAAACAAAATGGCGTCGATTGAAACCTCATTTATCTTAATATAAACTAAAGAATTTGTAGAAAAGCTTTTGAATATTCAACAATTATTATTAAAAGTGACAAGAAACTTGATAGAATAATACTAGATAATAGGTTTTTACAATCCATTAATCAAAATTTCTTTAGCTTTATCCAAGACGAAATGCCATCGATTGAAGTTTCAATTTTGTTAACACAAACTAATATTTGCAGAAAAACGTTTGTAACTTCAACAATTATTCTTATAAGTGATAAAATTTTTAGGAGGCTAATTCTAAATAATAATTTGTTTTATACCACCAATCAAAATTCTTTTAACTATACCCAAAACAAAATGGCATCCATGAAAAGCTTGTATATCTTAACATAAACTAAAGATGGGCAGAAAAGCTTTTGTATAATAATTATTGTTGCAAGTGATAAAAAAACTTCATTAAGAAACCAAAATAATGTAAAAGTCATAGCATATTGCTCACAATTTTTTGTACGATATAGGAAAATTTATGTTTATTTATTACATTTGCCGAACTTGTTTTAAAAGTAAACAACCAGTTTATTGTTAAGGATCGATAAGGAAACAATCCACGATTCACGGCGATTATTTTGAAAGGAATTTCTAAGTATTACTCATGCATTTTGAATGTTAATTGTGGTACCCAAAAAAAATGACAGCATAAATATTTATGGAACGTCAAGGACGCAGAGAATGAAATGAATAAATTTGTAGTCTATTGCCGATTTTAGATTCACGACGAATTGATACCATCCTGAGGTCAAAGAACTATATTTTATTATTGTATTTATGTTTTATTACAGGAAACATAAGGAAATAGACTTTCGAAGTTTTTTATTTGTTAATTATTAGAGTATAAGAGACTAATTAATGTTCTGTATAACAAGAAACTTCGAAGACTTATGTTGAACACTCAGAAGCTTTTTTTCTTAACAATTCAAGATCATATTAGAAAATTAAATTTAATGTTTTAAGTTAACGATTTCAATTTTAAAATTAAATTATTTTTGAACTGTTTTTAGGATTGTTTTAAAGTGTATATGAAATTCTTTCTTCTATTGTTGTAATTTTGAATGCCTTATTGTAGATTTTTATGTTTAATCCAGATCAGAATTGGAAAAAAGAACAAAGAATCAATATTTCATAAAATTTTTAGTTCAATATAAGTTTGATATATATATTTTTATTAAATTATCTTTTGTACATGAATTCAGTACATTTTACAATCAACACATTTATGTACACATCGGGTATCACTGATTTACTATTTCCACATTTGCGTAATAAAAATTTCGGCCGCACATTTACGTTTCTACGCTGTAAATTATCAAGTGTGGACGGAAGTCGTGAAATTGCAATTATATCGGCGCGATTGCATAAACGGCAATCCGCACGACTTCCGTTTCGAACCAACTTTCAAATCTTGCGCGTCGCCTTTCTTGTTTCCATCGCTAAACTGTCGACAGTTAACCGTCTTTATCTCGGAAGGAAACGCGACAGGTTTTCCCATCGGAATACGAAACGTTTTTTGATTTATTTACAACGTCGTGGCAACAGGAAATCGTACGCCGAATGCTCTCTACCATGTTATTATTGTTGTTGCTAAAGAGCTGAAGTAATACAGAGAGCCTTGACACTTATTAAAGAGATTTTAAGTTTTACAAGGCGAATGTATTATTCAAGTTTTAATGATATTAACAAAATTACTTGATTTAGTCTGCTGAAACTAAAAGCTAGAATAAGTTACTTTTACATATTGATTCACAAAAAGAGCTCAATTTCCTTTTTGTTCATGATTACCAGCTCTTGCTCATGTTTCTTCATCAGTTCATGTTGCTACATTAGTCACAATCTCTTTCAACTCTCCACCAATCGTAAGAAGAATCCCATCCTTTGATTGTGGAAGGAAACATATTCCCATCGGTTTTAAATAGTTGAAATTTTGGTTACAGCCATGATAAACAAGAGTTTTTCATATGTAATGGCCATAAATTTGACAATCTTTGAAGGAATCCTACAAAAAATATTAGTTGGAAATTGTAACTAATTTTATAGAATCAATTTATGCATGTAATATGACATCGTTGCTCATATTATGAACGAAATTGATGAAACAGTTAGTGATGCGACAATAATGATCAACATCACCGTCAAAGTATGAATATCGCTGGCGAAGACATAAATGCTGTCAAAATTAATAGATAAGTTGGTTAATTAAGATACATTATCATTCCCAAATTAAAAATGTGAAAAAGTCAGATATTTAGTAAATTGTCAGTATCAAGTAGATTGTGCAAACATAAGAAAAATAGACATAGACATTCTTCATGTTTTTTCAAGAAAAGAGAAGACCTTAATGGTTTTGGAGAAGTAAATCGAAGTAAAAAAACATCAAAATAGAAGGTAGAATCTAAGTAGAGCATTCTAGAGACAGAATAGAGCATCACTCCATTTGTCCCATCAAATTAAATATTTTCAAACCTAAAACATAAAAATCATTTGAAGGATCTAATAACAGCAGCGTTGTGATTTAGTGAATTGATTATACAGTGATGCACATCTCCGTCAAATTTTTTGACCAAGAAGAATTTTTTTTAATTGAGCAATTTACGAAAACTAAAAATTAGGATAAAGTACCACGCAGGTTGGTTTGTTAAGATTGTTTCTGCAAATCAAAGTAAGAAGAGCAGATATATTACACAACATTGCAAGTACTAAATTAGTAGAAGAGAAAACATGTTGTATGATTTTTTTTTAAATTAAAGTAAAAATCATCAAATTGTTTTGCCTTTTAAGTAGAACCACCTAAAAATACGTAGTCATCATTAGAAAAGAAGAGAAAAGTAGAACATCTGTTCATATTCATCTTCACCTTTGTAAACATTGAACTAAATACAGTTTTATAATTTAAAAGAAAACGTTTACTGCTTACACTTGAAGAAAAATGTTTCGCCAAACTGTGGCTTTTTAGGCGAAACAAATAACAACCTCATCAATTAGTCCATATGTCCTATCATATGTTGAAGAAGAATCTTTTAGTGAAATGTTTTTTCTAATTAATCCTACCATTAAACAAGAATTGAAGAACATGTAATCATGAAATTTCAGGTCTTTCTACCCAGAATTAAAACATTTATCTAATTTCAAGCAATCATAGGCTAAATTAGAGATTGTATTTAATGTAATTTCCATATTCCCATTAGTATTACGTGATAGGACCCAAAACTCCAAACCAGTTCGTAGTTGAAAGGATGATGTGTAACTTTACGAAGGAAGTATATTAAACTTAAACAGTAAACAAAAAAGCCAATCTGGACTCATCCTAAGGATTTTATTGCAAAATGGTAGTGACCGTTACTATGTGTAGTTCATTTACCCAATATATATGTATGTATATATTATTTTAGGTCTTCAGTTCATCATATACTATAATTTAATAATATTTAGTAATTAATTATGTTGCGACGTTGAAAATCCTAACTGGCGCAGTTGGTAGGATTTCAAAGACTTAAGAGGACATTAGAGGTCAACTATATTTGGCCTATAAATAGCTACGATTAAATAAATAACAGCAAGATATCTTTTATAGATTGAATATTTAACTTAACATAAATATCTATAAGTAATACCGAAGTACGCTACTGGAAATATGCTACATTAAATATATAGGTTAACCAATAATAAATGGTCATCCAAGGTAATTATAGGCAATCCAAAATCATCTAATTTGATCCTTTGATTATTTTAGGTAGTTTAATAATCATTTACGATCATTTAAAAAACAAACGACGAAAATTATAAGTCACCTAATGCTTTTCAAGATTATTTGCGTTCATCCAATGACCATTCAAGATAATACAAACAAGGTCATTTCTAGGTAATCCAGCGATCATTAAAAATTATTTAAATTCAGTCATCGTCATTAAATCGCCACGAAAGGCCTGCTAAGGTCTAATAATGATATTTCTAGGTTACTTAAGATTATCTAACGATTAGTTAAAGTAAACTTTTGAAGTAATTTAAGATTATCAATCAAGGTCATATGACAATCGTTTAAGGTCATCCAAGGTTTATTATGGTTATTCAATGGAAATATAAGATCGTCTAAGAGTAATCCAAGATCATTTGGTCTTTCAAAATTGTTTAAGTTCATGTAACGATCTTTCAAGGCCATCCAAAATCCATTCAAAAAATTCGAAGTCACATAATAATGGTAAGAAGAATATTTAGGATTGTCTAATAATTATTCTTTTTTTTTTCTCAATGAAAATTATTTGAGTTATAGATTTAAAAACCGTACAAACTTGAATCAAGGTCATTTATGGTCATTACACAACCATCCAGGTTCGTTTAATGGCAATTACCTAAGATCATCCAACGATTATATAAAACAACTCTTTGACTGAATTGAAAAATTCACTATGTTTTAACCACAAATAATTATTTGTGGTTAAAACATAGTGCATTTTTCAATTCAGTGTAAGTATGGATTACCACGTAGTAACGGTCGCAACCATTCTCTTTATTAACAACTCTTTGAGGTTGTTATTCAAGATTCAAGTTTATTTAAGGCCATATGACGATCGTTCAAGGACAACCAATCGACTTTCAAACTCTATTAAAATTATCCAATCATCATACAAAATCATCTTAAAGTGATCTAAGATCATTTAATCATTCAACTTTGTTTAAGTTTATGTGACGAATTTTCAAGGTCATCCACAGTCATTTAAAATATTCAAAGTGATCCAATAATTAATAGAAGAATAATTAACATTATCCAACTATTGTCCTTCTTTGTCAATCATTTTTAACATTTTGTAATTCACCATTTCTAATTTGATTTTCCAAATCCTCTAAATTTGGTTATTAAATGTATTTATTTTGTTCAAAATTACAGGGCTATATACATTATTTGTTATTAACATTTAGTTGTTGTTTATTCCTTGTAATTTTTCCTATTTCCTTCCTTCCTCGCCTCGTGATTTGATTCTGGAATCAAAGTCATTTATGATCATTAGAGGGTCATTCAAGTTCGTTTATGACATCAAATAACTATTATAGATTATCTAAAATAATCCAATGATTATTCAAAACAATACACTGAAGGTGTTTCAGATTATTCAAGATTCAAGCTTATTTAAGGTAATATGAAGGTCGTATAAGGTCATCCAATCGATTTTCATGGTTTATTAAAGTTATTCAATTATCATACAAGATAATTTAATCATTCAAAGTTGTTTAAGTTTACCTGGCCAACTTTCAAGGTCATTCATTAATCAATAGAAGAATAGAGATTTAGCATTATCCAACAATTATCCTTTTTAGTCAATCATTTTGATTATTTGATCATTTGATCGCCTATACTTTTATACATTTTTTCTTTGTAAAACTACTTTTTAATTTAATAAAGACGTTTATTATTATTATTATTATTATTGAATCAAAGTTATTTATGATCATTATACGGTCATTCAAGGACATTTGAGATCAACTAATGACTATTATAGGTCACTTAAGATCATCCAATTATTATTCAAAACGATACTCTGAGGTTATTTTAGACTATTTAAGATTCAAGCTTATTTTAGGTCATGTGAAGATCGTCCAAGGTCATCCAATTGTCATTCAGGACTTATTAAAGTTATAGAATTGTCATACAAGATTATCTAAAAGTGATCTAACTCGAAGTTGTTATGAGTTCTTCTGACGAACTTTCAAGGTCATCTAACAGTCATTCCAAATATTCGAAAGCATCTAATAATCAATAGAAGAAGGTTCAGCATTATTCAAAAATTATCCTTCTTTGTGAATCATTTTAACTATTTGATGATTCTCGAATCAAGGTCATTTATGATCATTAGACGCTCATTCAAAGTCGCTTAACATCATTTAATCACTATTGTTGTTTATCTAAGATCATCCAGCGAATATTCAAAACAATACTTTGAGGTTATTTAGGATTATTTATGATCAAAGCTTATTTAAGGACATATGAAGATCGAACAAGGTCATCCAATTATTATACAAGGTTTATTAAAGTTATACATTTATCATGCAATATCATCTAAAAGTGATCTAAGTTCATTCAGTTTTTCGAAGTTGTTGATAATGTTTCAAGGTCATTCATATATTCGAAGTCATTCAATAATCAATAGAAGAAGATTTAGCATTCTCCAACAATTATTCTTCTTTGTTAATCATTTTGATCATTTCATCCTTATTGAATCAAGGTCATTTAAGATCATTAAATGGTCATTCAAGGTCGTTTAAGATCATCTAATAACCATTATAGGTTATACAAAATTATTCAATGATTATTCAAAATAATTATTGAAGTAATAATCAAGGGAATAATAAATAAAACGATCAGTTAACGAATTTAATAACGAATAATATAAACATGCAATAACTTAAATATTTTATATGTAACGAGCGTTAAAAATTGAAGTATCTAGATGTTCGCTTTGATTCAAAAACTTTAAGAAGACTTATGTAAGAAATCTTTGCAGAGAATAAAATTGCTGCACTTATTGCAATATATTATATTAATAAGTAATTTCACAAGGATTTTTGTGAAATCACTTTTATTCTCTACAAATATTTAAGTATATATTTAAGTATCTTTTTCATGAAAGTTCTGTAAAAATGATTTTGTAAATATTTAACTATATTTGTCCTGAACATTCTTTTGATAAGTTTAATTTGTATAATAATTATAAAAAATACCGTTATTTTCTTACATAAAATACAACAATTGTTTTATATGCAAAGCAGTGTGCAACTTTAATCTTATCAATAATTTCTTTCGCAGTGGAACGGAAATGACGACCGTTGCGAGGGAATGACCCACATCTTTTTTTTTGCGATATGACAATTTATTCCCTTCACAGCGTTCTTTTTTTATATCAACGTAAAGCCCGCAGTAATTAGTCTAACTAATTAAGGAAGACGGAAAAAATGAATAAGGGGAATCCTTGATTAACACAAGTTGATGCATAATTATGCATCTGCCTGATGAAGCCATTGTGCAGTGAAATATGCCGCATTGTTCAACATTAAACAAAAGATTTTCAATAGCTTTTGAATAATTCAAATTAAAAAAAAAATACGTCAGACTCGGGTTTTGTGTGGATTTATCAAAAGTATTACGGATTAAAATTATTCGGTACCTTATTAAAATTTTCAACAGAAAAAAAAATTCTTTGTACGAAATTTATTGTAATTTTAGTTTAATTATATCTATCTAAACTATCTTTATTATACTTCTAGTTTAATTAAATCTATTTAAAGTATAGGCACCTAATTAATACATAATTGTAAAACACAATTTTGTGTTTTAATTTTAAATCATTTAAGATATGTTAATGCCTATAAAAACAAACACTTTAATATTACATTATTATTTTAAGTTTTAAGTTTGAAATTGATTGAATGATAAAAAATTACTTTATATCGATTTTATTTAATTTTAAAATTGTAGTATTTAAGTGTTTAATTGTACAGGCTTTTTCTTTGTGGTAATTTTAAAATTTTATCCATAACTAATATTTATAAGTGTTTAATTATAAAGGCGTTTACTTTGTACTACATCTTGAATATAATGAAGAAGGAGATACAAATACTTTTACTACTTTATTTTTAATGTCTTCTTGTTCACAATATTACAATATCAATTACAATATTAATAAACAATTGTAGTGACTTAAAATAAAATGTTGAAAATCATAAAAAGTTTACTATGATATTATTATTATTATATTAAGTAAAAATATGTAATTGGCATTTTCTAATATTTTCAATTACTTATTACTACAATTTATATTATAATGAATTACATCGTTATAGTCAGTTTATATTAAAAAGAAAATCCTCACGTGAGGGTATCAATTAAAATTAAAACGAAAGTTTAACAGTTTCACTTTCATATATATATTTTAATTCGTGATTTTCACGCCTCATTTATTCAAAATTCCTGCACTGTTGGTATCAAAGTTTTAACTATATCTTAACACCTAGATTTTATTCGCAGTGACATTTGCTTTTGTTTTTAATTACATTTTTTTTTTCTGGTGGATTCGACAAAGGCCTTCGATCCATTCTCTCTTTCCAATTGGAAAGGCTTTAGTGGGGAGAATCTAAGCAAGGCCGGCTGTTGCCACCGTGGATTTTCCTTACAAAACACATACAACCAGTAATTGAACACGACACATTTTCGAATTCAATTAAATCCTTTCTTGCCTGACTTCCATTTGTAATAATAATACAATGGTGTTATTACGGAAGAACGCAGTTCAGGAAGAATATTACGATTGTGATTATTAAAGGCTAGATTATTTACTTTATTTACATCATAAAGCTAAACTTGACCGTTTTAGAGATATCGAACTTTGAAAATCACGTTTTTTATATTGAATCAAGTAAATATCTAACTCTTTAATTGCCAAACTGGTGATTTTTTCCTTTTTGAAATTTCAAAATGCATTACTTAGTATTTTTAATGTTTCACTTTTAATAGTTAAATTTTCGTATCATCCAAGAGTTTGTCTAAAATTATTTACAGAAATTTCAGCTTATTATATATCATAAACATATTTTGTTTATTTTTAAGACAGTTTTCTTGGACATTAAGAGACTGAGGAAGCGTAAGAAGTAATTAATATGAGGGAAAACAGTTAGAGAAAAAGTTGGAGAGACAGAACGAATGTGTGTGTGTGAATTTAGAAAGGTAAATAGTGAGATAAAGATGATATGAGTGTTATAGAGATTAAAACAAAGATTTAAAGAGTAAACGAGCGACTGTCTAAGAATTTGAGTTTGAATTATCTTTTAGGGTTTTGAGAATTTCAATATTGGATGCTTGAAATTGGTAAATTTGAGATTCATTCCGGTTTTCTTAATAATATTACAAAATAAGCAGTACTTGTGTTTTTTTTCTATCTTTGAGGGGATAAGTTGCATTTTGTTGGATTTGCATTTCCTCTTTGGTTTTTTGGAACTTAAGGTTTTATCGTTAAAATCTGGAACTGAAAAGCTTTTGGCGAAAATTCAAAAACCTGAAGTGGATGTTTATTCGAGTTCGTTTCTTTCGAGAAAAAAAATTAAAATTGAAAATTTTGACATTTTTTGCCAATTAATAATAAACTATTGGAGTTACATAAAATTTATATGACAAATAATTGTAGAGCATTTAAAAGTAAACCAATTATTAAGAATAGTATTTTTAAGTAAACCTCATAGTTTTCGAATAAAATATAGGGAAAGTACTTTTTTGAAATGTTCCCCAAAATGAATTCACCATTGTAGTTTATAAAATAATATATATGTAGGGTGGGTCAGTGGTCACTATCCCATCTCACAATCACTACAACATACTCTAATATTTACCTAAATAATTAATTATGTTCGGAATGATTCACAGTTTTAAAAATTTATATTTTATTTCATAAGTCAATTAAAATTTGTAATTTCTCGCTTAGAACAAAATTATTAGATAAACTATACATTCGTTAATCTTGTACTGATTGGAGGGTGTGATAGTGACCACCCACCCACCCTACATATATATATTTTTTTATCAACTACAATGGTGATTTTGTTTAGAAAAACATTGCATTAAATTTTATTTCAAATTTTAAAAACAAAACATCTGTATCTAGTGTATGTGCAAAAATTTATGTAGGGTTGATGGGTGGACGCTATCAAACCTTTCAACTAAACAATATTAGCGAGAATTTAATTTAAAATTTAATTATCTCATCGAAATGAGAATATTTAAAATCAATAGTGTATAAAAACTATTTAAAACTTGTAATTCTCAATTTAATTTATGAATTATTTAAATAAAAGCTACAAGATGTTATACTGGTTGGAGGATGTGATAGTGACCACCCACCCACCCTACATGTAATTTTGTACACAAACTACAAACAGTCGTTTAGTTTCCGTAAAACACAAACAAAATTTTATTAAAGACGAATAAAATTAAAACCACCGTTGTAGTCGCTGTAAATTGTAAATATGTAGGGTGGGTGGGTGTCCTCTATTACACTCTCCAATCACCACAACATCTCAACCCTTAATCTCAATAATCTATTAGTTGAATGAAGAATATTAATAATTTATAATTTGAATATTTCATTTTATAAATATGTATAAACTTAAACCTTTTGTTCACGTTAAAATAATTGGATTTTAGATGAAACCCTCGTTAATATTATTTGGTTCAAGGATATGATAGTGGACACCCACCCACCCTACATAATTTTTTGTACACAAGCTACAGACAGTCGTTTTATTGCCAAATATTCAACAATATTTTATGAAATTTTCCTTAACACACCCTTTAATCAATACAACATTTACCTGGAAACTAGATTAAATAAATTAAGAATGATTTACAGTCTAAAGTTAATAATTCATTTTATAAATTATTAATTTTAAACGTTATTATTTAGGGTAAAATAATTGGATTGTAAATCAGACATTGCTATAATGTGTTTTGATTAGAGGGTATGATAGAGGCCACCCAACCACCCTACGTATGTTTTTGTACATAAATTACAAACAGTTGTTTCGTTTCTAGAACTTCAAATCAAATTTAGTGAAACATTCAATAAAATAAAATCACTAAATTAGTTTAGTTTATTTTCATTATTACACTCTTCATTATTATAATAGCCTCTAAGCTACCTAAATAATTAATTATATTAGTTAAAAATGATTTAAAGTATAAAAACGATAACTTTTAATTCTATTTATTATTATTTTTAAACGTTCTCATTTAGGATAAACTAATTGGATTATAATTCAAAATCTAGCTGTTTTGATTGGATAGTTTCATAGTGGACACTCACCCACCCTACATATTTATAAGTTACATCAACTATAATAGAGGTTTTAATTTGATTTGTCTTGTATACAATTTAGTTTGTATTTTTCGGAAACTAAACGACTGTTCGGTAGTTTGCTTACCAAAATATATGTAGGGTGGGCGGGTGGCCTCTATCCCACCCTCCAATCAAAACACATTAGCGAGGGTTTGATTTTCCAATTCAATTATTTTATCCTAAACAATAACGTTTAAAATTAATAATTTATTAAATTTAGATTGTATATCATTCTTAATTAACATCCTCCAATCAGTACAACATGTTCTAGTCTTAATTTAAATCCATAAATTAAATTGAGAATTACTTGAAGTTATAATTTATTGATTTTAAATATTCTCATTTCGATGAGATAATTAAATTTTAAATCAAATTCTCGCTGATGTTGTTTTGATTAGAGTGTGTGATAGCGGCCACCCACCCATCCTGCATATAACTTTGTACACAAACCACAAACAGTCGTTTAGTTTCCGGAAAATACAAACAAAATTTAATGAAATGTTTTTTAAAACAAAATCCCCATTGCAGTTGATGGAAAAATATATATGTAGGGTGGGTGGGTGGCCACTATCACACTATCCAACTAAAACAACATTAACGAGTGTTTAGTTAATTATCCAATAATTGTTTTAAACGAGAGATTGCAAATTTTAATTGATTTATAAAATAAACTATAAACTTTTAAAATTGTGAATCATTTCGAACTTAATTAATTACTCAAAGATTAGAGGATGTTGTAGTGATTGTGGGGTGAGATAGTGGCCACTCACTCATCCTACATAAATATTATTTTATCAAATATAATAGTGAATTTATTTTAGCGAATAATTTTGTGTGATTTTTTGATTACGAAACAAGTGTTTATGATTTCTGTATAATAATATATGTAGGGTGAGTGAGTGGCCACTGTTATACTCTCCAACCAAATAATATTAAAGAGGGTTTAATTTAAAATACAATAATTTCACTTTAAAAAAAACTTTAAATTTATTTAATAAATTATAAATTACAATAAATATAATTAATAAAGCATTTAGTTAAACGTTCACGTGATTCGAGGGTGTGATAATGGCTACCCTCTACATATATTTTTTATACGTACACTACAAACAAGTGTTTTGTTTTTTTTTTAATTCAGACTTATATTATGTATGTTTACTAAAATAAAATTACTAAGATAGTAGATAAAAATAAATAAATATGTAGGGTGTGTGGGTCTCCACTATTTCACCTGTTAATTATCATGATATCTTCAAATTTTTACTTGAATAATTTATTAATATTAATACTTCATCTTATACACTATTTATTTTCTTTTATCTGTGTTGAAATAATTGAATTTTAAATGAAACCCTCGCTAAAATAATTTGGTTGGAGGGTAGGATAGTGGCCACCCACCCACCCTACATATGTTTTTGTACACAAACTATGGAAAGTCTATTTATTTAAGAAATATACAAACAGAATTGTATGAAATTTTAATAGAATTAAAATCACGAATTCTGTTGATGTAAATTATAAATATTTAGAGTGGGTGAGTGACTACTATTACACCCTACAATCACCACAACATTTCCAGGTTTTATTTATATAATTAGTTAATAAAATCAATAATGATAAAAGTAAATATTTCATTTTAGAAATATTTAAATTTAAAGTTTTCATTTGCTGAAACACCTAATTAATATTGTTTGATTTTGATTGGAGGGTGTGATAGTGGA
Organism: Ontholestes murinus; assembly: GCA_963969525.1. Taxonomy (NCBI): domain Eukaryota; kingdom Metazoa; phylum Arthropoda; class Insecta; order Coleoptera; family Staphylinidae; genus Ontholestes; species Ontholestes murinus. The sequence continues at coordinate 7,966,424 of OZ018392.1, forward strand.
CACCCGCCCACCCTGCAATATTTTTCGTACATAAGCTCTGTGATGAATTTCTATTTGCCAGTTGTCATCTGTCACTTATTACCAATCATGTAAATTGTTATTTGCCAATTGTCATTTCGCATCAAAACTGCTATTTGTCAAATTCCAGCTATTCTCAAAACTGTTCCTTGACAATTCTCATTTGTCATCCAAATTGTTTCTGTCATTTCTTACCTGTCATATAAATTATTCGTTAAATATTAGCTCTCCTCGAAATTTTACTTGACAATTTTCATCTGTCATTCAAATTGTTTATGTCAATTATCTTTTGTCATCAAAATTGTTATTTTCCAAATTTCAGCTGTTCTCAAAATTTTTGTTTGTAGATTGTCAAATGCCATATAGATTGTTATTGTAAATTGGTACCTGTCATACAAATTGTTAATCCCAAATGTCATCTGTCCTCAAAATGTCAATTGTTTTTTGTCGCCAATATTGTTACTGTCATTTATTATCAGTCATATTTTGATTTCTCAACTGCCATCTGCCTTAAAAATCTATCTCGCAAGATTGTCATTTTTCAATTGTGATCTGTCATTTGCTACCTGTCATATAACCTGTTATTTGCCAAATGTTATCTGGTTTCAAAATACTTATTTGTCAATTATCATCGGTCAACCAAACTGTTACTGTCATTTGTTACCTGCCATCTAAATTGTTATTTGTAATTTGTCATCTGACTTAAAAAATATTTCTCATCTATTACGTTCATTTATCATCTGTCCTCAAAATTATTATTTGTCAATTGTCATCTGTCATATAAAAATATAAACATGAATATGATAAATAACAGGGCATCTGTGCTCAAAAAGTTATTTGTCAGTTATCACCTGCCATCTAAATTGTTAGTCATATGTTACCTGCCATCTAATTTGTTATTTGTCAATTGACATATATCTGAAAATGTATTTGACATCTATTAGGTTCAATTGTCATCTGCCCAAAAAATTATTGTCTGTCAATTGTCATATGTCATCCAAATGGTTATCTATCAATTATCGCCTGTGATGAATTTCTATTTGCCAGTTGTCATCTGTCACTTATTACCACTTCTGTAAATTGTTATTTGCCAATTGTCATTTGTCATCCAAATTGCTATTTCCCAAATGTCAGCTGTTCTCAAACTTGTTACTTGATAATTATCATCTGTCATCCAAATTGTTTCTGTTATTTGTTACCTGTCATAAAAATTGTTATTTGTAATCTGTCATAAAATATATTTATCATTTATCACACAAAATTGTCATTTTTCAATTGTCATCTGTTATACAAACTGTTATTTGTTGAATATCATCTATCCTCAAACTTGTTACGTGACAATTGTTAAATTATTTATGTCAATTATCTTCTGACTTCTAAATTGTTATTTGCCAAATGTCAGCTGTTCTCAAAATGATTGTTTGAGTCATCTAGATTATTTATTACTGACATTTTTACCCATCATGTAAATTGTTATTTTTCATCTATTATAAAAAATACTTTTCATCTATGACGTAAATCGCTAGTTTTCAATTGTTATCTGTCATTTGTTACCTGTCTTATAAACTGTCATTTGTTAAACACCATCTCTCCTCAAAATGTTTGTTTGTCCATTGCCTTCCGTCACCAAAATTGTTAGTGTCATTTATTATCAGTCATGTAATTATTATTTCTCAATTGGCATCAGTCTTAAATATTACTGGCATTTGTTAACTGTCCTGAAAATTGTTACTTGTCATCTGTCATAAAAATATTTGTCATCAGTGTCGTAAATCGCTATTTTTAAATTGTCATCAGTTATTGGTGTTATAATAAGTTTTTTGCCAAATATCACATGTCCTCAAAATTATTGTTTGTCAATTGTCATCTGTCACCAAAATTGTTAATATCATTTGGAATATCTCATGTAAATTTCTGATTTGTCATCTGTCTTAAAAATAATTGTTATCTATTGCGTAAGTTCTTATTTTTCAATTATCATTTGTCTTTTGTTACCTGCTATCGTTTGTCCTCAAAATTTTTGTTTGTCAATTGTCATCTGTCATCCAAATTGTTATATGTCAATTGTCATCTGTGATTAATTTCTAAATTGTTAAATGTTAATTATCATATGTCATTCAAGTTACTATTTGGCGTCCAAATTATAACTTGCCAGTTGTCATATGTCATTCGATAATTGCCATATTAATTGTTATTTGTCAATTCCCGTATGTCATCCAACTTATTATTCAACTGTAGTTTGTTATCTATCCTGTAAATATATTTTAGTTAACATCTCTCAACCAAGATATTATTTGTCATTAGTTATGTATAGTGTAAATTGTTATTTGTCATCCAAATTTTAATTTGCCATATATCATCTGTTTTCAAACTTATTATTTTTTAATTGTCATCTGTCATCCAAATTGTTATTGTCATGTGTTACCTGTCATGTAAATTGTTATTTGACAATTGTCAGAAAACATATTTGTCATCTATGTCGTAAATTCCTATTTTTCAATTGTTATATGTCATTTTTTACCTATCATATAAACTGTTATTTGTCAAATATCATTTGTCCTCAAATTGTTGTTTGTCAATTGTCATCTGTCATAAAAATTGTTACTGCGATCTGTCACCTGTCATACAAATTGTTATTTGTCAATTGTCATCTGCATAAAAAATAATTGTCATCTATCACGTTAACTACTATATTTCATTTGTTATTTGCCCTCATTTGTCCTTCTTGATTGTCATCTGTCGTCTAAATTGTTTTTTGAAAATTGTCTTCTGTCATTCAAATTTTTATTTGCCAGTTGTCATTTCTTACCAGTTATGTAAATTATCATCTGTCATCCAAGCTATTAATTGACATCCAAATTATTACTTGCCAGTCGTCATATGTCAATATGTCATTTTATATCTGTCTATAAATTGTTATTTGTCAATTTTTATATGTGTTCAAAGATACTATTCACCATTTAAGATATATTTTATTTGTCATTATATATCATGTGAATTGTTATTTGTCAATTATTTTTGACTGTCAACCAAATTGTCATTTACCAAATGTTAGCTGTGTTCAAAATTGCTGGTGGACGACAGTCATCTGTCATCCAAATTGTTAGTGTCATGTAAATTGTTATTTGTAATCTGTCATAAAAAGTAATTGTCTTCTATTTCGTAAATTGTTTTTTTTTTTTAAATTTTAACTGTCATTTGTTACCTTGCATAAACTGTTTATTGCCAAATATCATCTCTCCTTAAAATTGTTGTTTGTCAATGATCCTCCATCATTCAAATTGTTATATTATTTGTCATTTGTTATGTATCATATAAATGGTTATTTGTCAATTATCTTTTATCATCCCAATTATTATTTGCCAAATGTCAGCTGTTTTAAAAAATTGTTGTTTTTCAATTGTCATCTGTCAAATAAATTGTCACTTGATTTGCATTCAAAAATTTGTATTTAAAACCAATTTTATAATAAAGCTGTACTGAAGAGATCGAGAGATCGAAACACGTGCCTGCAGTTGATTATAAACTTGAATGTTAGATTATTAAATTGCTGTGCTATTTGTAACACGCCGAACATTATTTTTGTATAATTCAAGATCTGTCGAAGTATTAGTTAAAAAAAGTAATTGTTTCAATAAGTGAAAATTTTTTGCCAATTGTTAATAAACTATTGAAGTTATATGAAATTTATATAACAAATAATTGTAGAGAATTCAAAAGTTAACAAATTATTAAGAATGGCATTTTAGCGTAAACCTAATGGTTTTCGAGAAAAATTTAGGGAAAGTATTATGATGGCCACATCATCATTTTATTTGGTTTCTTATCTGGAATAACTGCCGGAATTACCCACCCAGTTATAAAGGTGTGAACGCGGTAAAATCAAAATCCAACGTTCCAATTAATTTTGGAAGTCCGATTACATTTTAATTTTGGCATAACTCAAGAAACGAGAGAAACGTGGCCAATTTAAATAGATTAGATCTTTGTGTCGCGTAATTGAAACATCTTGCAAGTAACGCGCCACTCACTAATTTACTTATTAATATTATTAGTGGTGAGTCAGCTGTGCGTGCGCTGTCACCTCACCCGCATTCCAAAACAATGAAGCAAACAACAAACTGCGGTTTTTCGTTCAATTGAAGACGCAAAAAAAAATAATTCAATTGCAATGGAAAGGCGACGTCGATGATTCAATGAAAGCTATTGATTCACTTTACGTTCCACAGTGATACTTTTACAACAGATCCATTTGAAAGAGAAATGCACCTCGCCAATTAATTAACACGTAGGATGGTTTTGAAGGCGATAATTAGGTTTTACTTTTAACGGTTATTTTATTACATGATTGAAATTAATTATAGGTTATGGGAAGTTAGCAGAACGTTATTTATTCTATCAATAGAAAATCTATGATTATTTATCGTATGTTTCAAATTTCTATACATCCTTGAATTTCTAAAGGTGACAGATGTAAAAAACTTTTAAAATTCACTTCGACTTCTAAAATAATATTGTGCATTTACTAGAGTAACTTCTAGATGTAGAAAGATGGTAAATTTGAAGAGTAAAGTGTATACCATTTGTCCAATAACTTTGGTTAAAACAAAGAATTTAGAATAGAATTTGTAGTCTGATAAAGCAATAACCCAGCTGAGATGTTGCAGTGGACAACGAGGAATCAGCAGATTTTAAGAACTCTGGATGAAACAAAGAATTTAGGATGAAATTTGCAGTATCCCAGCTGAGATGTTATAGTGGCCAGTGATGAATTAACAGATTTTAAAAATCACATTGTACAGGTAGTCACGATCTAAAGAACATCATTTTTTGAGCAAAATTTTCTTCATTAGTAATTATTAAGACTAGGGATTATTATTATAGAGAAATTTATTTCTATGCAAGTTTGATACCAACAGTCTACTCATCATGGATATAAAATAATAACAGTTGTTAATTCGTAACAGTAAGCGCTCATTTTACGCATTTCTAAACAACAAGACGGATCCGCACATAATGGCGGCGATAATATCGCCAGTTGTCTAGTTTTCTTTAAAAGAAATTCCAGACTTTCGTGCACAGCCATTGAGTAATTGCGTCCAGTAAACCGAGTAAATTATACACAGCGCTTTATGTTCAGCCGAGAATAAAATAAGCAAAGACCACTTTCACCTAATTTCCTGCATGCTTGTGCATCAGTTCGTACACTTACCTACACAACATTTACGTTTTTTTTTAGTTGTGGCTAATGATAATGATCATTGTAAACAAATCGGCTGGTTAACGGTCGAGTCGTGACTTCCTTATTTTTATTATGGGTTTTTGGGTGATGTTAAGTGTTATTTAAAGACACGTATTAAATTATGAGAAATAGTTATACTATAAGTCATTATTGATAAATAAGTTTATTGGTGCTGTAGCTACCCAAAACATGTTAAGTATAAACAGTTACTTAATAAAATGCAAAGAATTTTTTTCTTTGCAATGTTTCAATTGTTTTTTTTTAATTGAAAACTTTTTAATCAATTTGCTTTCAGACGTTTTAAATTTTCATTAATATTTCCTGATTGTTACTATTTTTAAGTTTAAAAGTTAACTGTATTTTTATTGTTAAAGTTCAGTTGTTTTTTTATTATTACTAACCTAAAGATGGCTAACAAAACAATTGAATTGTTTTTTTTTTTGTTCAACCATTTTTAGGTAAAACTGATCTAAAGGTGGCTAGCAAAAATTGAACTAGTTGTAGAATTAAAGAAACATAACTAAGTTTTATATAAACATAGAAGAGAGATTTATAGCTTGTGCATGGGCTTTGAAGGAGAGTTGGGAGTCAAACAGGATGCCTAGGTATTTGTAGGAGTAGGTAGGGTAAATAATGGTATTATTTATGGTAATGAAGGGGGTATATAAACATATTATCACTTTTTTTTATTTTTTTGTCTTCCTGCTAATTTTCAATTGTTTTTGGTTTCTGTTGAGAATTTTCTGTTGCCATTTCGTAATCAAATTGTTTCTTTTGAAAAAAATTTAACAGTTTTTGTAAATAGTTGTACAATGAAAGAAAAATAACTAGGTTTTATATGATATTACAAATGATCACTTTTTCATTCAAGGATTTTTTTTTGTAATTTTTTTTTATTGGCAATTCCTTAATCAATTTACTTTTTTGAAAAAACTATTTAAATTTATATTACTGTTGCCTGATTCTAACCATTTTTAAGTTTAAAAATTAACTGTATTTTTATTCTTAAAGTTCAATTGTTTTTTCTTCTATTCAACCATCTTTAGGTAAAAGTAACCTAGGTGGCTAAAAAACAATTGAACTGAAAAAAAAACGACAGATTAAAAGCGGCTTAAAAATTGTTAGAATCAAAGAAAAGAATTACAAATTTAATTAAAAAAACTATAAAACATTTCTTGAAGCATTCTTTCAATTGTTTAAATTCAAACAATTTAAAAAAAAAGTTAGTGTTCGGAAAGCGTTTAACTTATTTGTATAAAATCGCTAAAAAAAATGTTATTCTTCGGTAAATCCTAAGCGTTTTGGAGTAAATTTAAATTTACTTCATAGAATGGTTTCAAATGTTTTGTAATTGTAATAAATCAAGAATTGATAAATATGTTTTATGCATTTTATTATAAAAAAATTATAAGCTTTTATATAAATTAAATTTCAACTGTGTTTTTTATTAATTTTTGATTATAGTTAATGGTAAACTTTAAATTTTTATGTATTTTTTATTTAAAAAAATTATAAGCTTTTATATAAATTAAACTTCAACTGTGTTTTTTAAATATATTTTTTCATAAAGTTTTAAATTATTTATAACAGATTACGGGGAAAGTAAAAATGAATATTCCAATATTTTAATAGCGTTATAATATGCGAAATATATTAACATTGTTGAATATTCTGCATGTACCTCTACTGTGTTTTGTGTGATGTTATAATGAAAATTCTCGTACAAGCAAATATTTGCCAAATTACTCATTGTTTGTTGATTATAAAATTAAATACAGAACGCATAGTTCTCTTTGGTTTGAATCATGATCAATTTCAGCATCATGCACGAGGGACGGTAGGAAAGCCGTATGCACCGTGCGGAGCATTGGCGAATAGTGTAGCTAACATGTTCAGTTATATTTCAGCTGTTTGTGTACAAAATTACGTATTTATAATAAAAAAAAATTAAAAAATAATACACAGTGGTGAAGTTAGGACGCTCAGAAAACTGAAAATAAAAGTGATAATATGGTTGTTACGTTCCATATTATCACTTTTATTTTCAGTTTTCTGCAATGTCCTAACTTCACAACTGTGTATTATTTATTTCTTTTACATTGTTTGTGTTTTTCTTTGTCGAAATTACTTTATAGTGTTTTATTTTAAATTTTTATTTTTATATGTTTTTATAAGGTGAACACTAATAAATTTTGTGCTTCTTTATATATTTATAAAAACCTATTCCTACATATTATACGTAAAGATAAATACCTGTGATACGTTATCAATTACTGGAAAAAAAAAATTTCGTTTCGGGTATTTCAATTTTAATTAAAACTTAATTGACGTAACAGCCAGTCACCGTTTCTTTCCACTGAAACTAATTAATATGTCTCTAGATAAAACAGCGTAAATATATTTACGAATAAAGTTTTCACGTGATTAAGGCGAAGTTGTCGATCGACTCGAGTCTTCATGCCCCTCAAGGATGGCAATCGATAATCACGTAATCGCATCCAAATAGGAGACGCGTAAGTGAGTTATCCTTGGATCCTTCTTCCAAGGGTCCATATAAGTAAAGACATTTACATACACGATTGCCGGATAAACGTGCAGGTACTGCATTAGTATTAGTCTGGCGTTTGTTTACAATGGCCTAGATTACCTTAGCGTTTTATTTTGTGGTTTCAGCATTTCTTCGAAAACGAAATGTATATTTAAAAAAAAACGATTTCTTCATCTGTACATGCAAATTTTAATCGCGTGAAATCTATCAGAGCGTAACGTGTCGTGGTCTATGGTTTTCTAAAATTACAATATACAATATATTTGTAATCAATATACAATAGTTAGTGTATAATTAAGGCAATGGCAATAGTTTTTTATGTTATTATATAAGATTGAATTGATTGGATTTGTATAGCAATTCATTGGATTGATTATGGAGTGTATTATTTGGATGTCATACTTTGTTAAGGTTTGGAGTGTGGATCTTCCAGCGAAAGATTGGTAAAAACGATTAAGACATGGCATATCGATTTGTAAACAGTGACTCTATTTTTTAAAAGATAGTATTTGAAAATGCTTGTCCTGATTTAAGGATACCAGGAGTTAAAAAAACTCAGTTTCTCTCTGTCGCTACACTGATGAGTTTTAAAATAGATCAAAACCGGATTGGCAGGTAATCAATAATTCATTCCTCTAGTTAGATTAAAAAGTAATTTATTACATTTTCCAATGGTTTACATTTACTTACAAAAAGAGTAGTTAAAGGGTTGAAAATCATCTGAATGAGTACTAGACTTCAAATAAAGTTATCTAACATTTATCATTCACTATTTTAGTTCTTTTCTTTTTTGGCTCAGAAGCAAGTCCATATGGCCAGCTAAGGGTGGTTAACACCTTAGTTCTCAATATTAAGAATAAAAATAAGGAGCTTAATTAATTCTTTTCAATATTACTCTGTTTATAGATTTGCAGTAATGAATTTGTATACCATAGCTTATACGTATTTTACATTTAACAGTATTTGGCCTTTTCAAAACAAACCAATAATTCCTCCCTCCCACCGCAAACGCTTCTGTGTCAACACTAAACAATTTGCCAGTGCACACACGAACCGATTGTTTGGCCAACTGCTTTAAACTTGAACCGAAAACAAATGAGCATCGTCGCGCAAACAAACGACCATCTTGTAACAACAACCCATCCCGTCCTATCGGCGCGTTTATTTATATCGAGTAAAGGCGAGGTTCCGCGATAACACCGAATTCCAATCATTGATAAGGGGTGCGAATTTGCATTGTCCGTGACCGGCTTGTCGACGTCGAATGATACGATGATAAGGTGTAGGTTTTTTTTTTTTGAGAATAGAGTGGAATGCCTTACGGTACTCGCACTCGGCACAGTTAACAGAACACGTCTAATGCGCACAAATGTTCTTTTTCTTAAAGATCGTTATGCCATTTACTGTAATTTACAATGTTTTTATTTCTCAACGATTAAAACCTCTATTATTTTCTTTATAAGTTAAAACTAAATTTGAGTAAAATTAAACATTTTTCTTAATGAAAAAAGAAGTACCATTTATTAGATTCGTAATTAACAGTCAGAATTTATTCAACTATTATCATCATATAGATTTCAATTATGAAATGAATTTTTGAACGGTTGCGTCATTTTTTTCGTTCAGGAAATCAAGCCACCGCGTGCGGGCCGGCTTGATTAATATTCACCACTTTGCGCATCCGTTCGCAGGGAATAACAGACGGGTCGGGTTATTAATACAAATGGAAGCGCTTGAAAATGCAGATTGGTTCATCTTTTTAAAATTTTTTTTTTTGGCTTGAAATTCAAACTTTTTACGCGAGTGCAAAGTTTGTTGAGCACTCGCACTCGTCCCAGAACCAATGCAAATTTAAATTTATTGGAGAGTAAGTGAACAAGTACATAGAAATGAATTACTTAAATGGGCATATAAAATAATCAATTCGTTATTAAACAATTACATATTTTTATATTATACATCATTGAGAGTAACGAAATTTTTTAATTCTAAATATCGTACATTTCTTGCTTTGAGAAATCTAATCACAGCTCAAAATTTACAAGCTGCATTTTTTTAAATTTTGTTTTGGTCAGAATAAACAGCACATTCAATACCAGTGAGAAGTAAGTTTGCATACAGGCAACTGAACATGATAGAGCGGCTACACTATTCGCCAGCGCTCCGCACGGTAACTACTTTCCTATCATCCCTCGTACATAATGCTAAAATTATAAATAACTACAGAACTACATCTACTATATTTAAACGGATACTACATTCCGGAAATCGCTCGTATAAAAATATAAAGGGAATACTACACGATCTAATTAAAAGAAAAATTAACAGATATATGCAAAACTATTTACGTTAATTTTTTTTCTCATAATTTTTGCACATAACAATCATATTTTGTGATTTTTTTAAAATAAATCCTATCTCGTCACTCCTTTCTTTGTTTTTTTTGTTAAATTTATCAAAATCCTTATCATTTCTCACCTAGAGAATATTTAAACATATAATTCCAGTAAGTAACTTGGTAATGTTGACAATTCCATTATCAGACGCGTTCTATTAAAATGACTCATAATTAAATTACAAAACAGAAACGGCATAAATTAACTCATTAAGTCTGTGTACTTAAATAGACATAAATTAACTCATTAACCTAACCCAATTTATCCAAAACTAAATTGGTATCATCGCCTCGTGTCTGTATTTAGTAATTCACGAGTGTGCGTTAAACCATATTGAGCAAGTTGAAATTGTGGCTGGCCCATATATGGTGCCAGCCATCTCATCGGCGACAAGGACCACCAAAGCTCAATCTGAAAATTCTGAAATATTGGAATGTACGACAGTAAATTTTTATGTCCTAGTTTGTAATTTTTTTAAACCCAAACGATGTTTTTCCTTATTTGGAATTATTATTGTAAAAATGTACTCTAATACAAATGGGATTTTTAAATTACTATAACTAATAATACGTTTGTCTTTTACTTACTGCTTTGTGATTTCGATGAAGTAACACATTTGTTAAGTTCCATAATATTTTTATTTTCACGAAATTTGTTCGTATTTTTAAATTTGTTATTTTTATTTTCAGTTGTTCTGTAATTATTTGCATTCTGTTAGAATAGAATAGAAACATTATTATTAATAGTAATAATCATAACGATTATAATAGAGATAAGTTATATCTGTTTTATAATCGTTATGAGTGAAAGTTGGGTCGAAACCTAATTATTATTCTGTTAGATTTTTTTTGCAAAGATTAAATATTTAGTGAAAGTTAGGATTTTTGCTTAAAGTGCGACGAGTTTTTGCATCCCAGTCTCTGCTAATATTTTTTTATAATGCAGGAGACATTTTCTTCCTGTCAAAACGTTCTTGAATTTTGTAAACGGATCTGAAGCGTCAATGAATAAATAAATTTCAATTTATACATTCTATTTATTAATATGAAAATGTTTTCTCCTATTTAATTTTTTGTGATGAAATTACCCTTATTTTAAAGGAATTAAAGGATACAATACTCCTATTTAATTATTTATTATAAAATTACACTTATTTTACTTTCCTTTATTCACTTTCCAACTTGAATATCACATTTACGTCTAATGTATACAAAAAAGCTGTTTTTTTAAATTATCGAAAGTTTTCTATTGTTTAATTTTTTATAATATAATAGTCCTTATTTTGAAAGGGTTTTTAAAGGAAGTGTACACCCACCCACCATACATATACATTTATATTTAAACTATAATAGCATTTTTCAATTTGTGAAAAACATCTTTTCACACACTGTTTTAATTATCTGGAAATAAAACAAGTGATAGTGACTGTGATCAAATTAAATATGTAGGGTGGGTGGGTGTCCTCTATTCGCCCTCCAATTTGTATATCACACGCGAGGATTGCACTAAAAAAATCATAATTATATTTACAAAATATTGTATATTCTTATTATAGAAATGTTCTCTATTATGCAATTTTCATTTGCGAAACCGATGCTCATGTTGTAGAAATTGGAGGGTGGGATAGTGGCCACCCACCCACCCTACATATACATTGAAATTTAAACTACAGTAGTATTTTTAATTTCTTGAAAATAATTCCTTCTACAGCTGCTGTAGAATCAAAACTTGTCACAATTACTGAAATTAAAATAAATATGAAAGGTGGGTGGGTGTTCTCTACCAAATAAAACAAAAATAAATTTAAGTTTAAATATAAATGACTTTTAATAGCTAATCTTATCTAATTTAGATTTAAAGTCTGCCCACCCATCATGCATCAAATTTTTTTACTCACTCAGAAATTTTACTTTTTTAATTTCTTCTATATACAAAAAGTTTTGTAATTCATTTTATTGGAAACCGCGAGACGATAAGGAATTAAAGTTTATATGTATATGTAGGGTGGGTGGGTGGCCTCTATCCCGCCCTCCAATCAGTAAAACATCATCAAAAATCATTTGAAAAATTTGTATAAATAAATCTCTAAAAATTGCTTAATTATTTTGTGATTATTTATGTTTTACAACTTTCAATTAAAACCCTCGCTTATGTTTTACTGATTGAAGGGTGGGATAGAGGCCACCCACCCACACTACATATACATGATATCTTTAAATACTAAAATACTAATTGTTGATGATTTTGCTGCTTACAAAACAATAAAACCTTGTATGTAATAAAAAATAAAGCATAATCTAAACTTAAGTTTGTGTGAGTGAGTGAGACTAGCCATCTGCTTACGAAGAGCAAAGTTATGGTGGTCGATAAATAACACATAGAAAATCTATACATCAGAAAGCACAGTATCACTAGATTCTCCCATGAAAGTCAAAGGACGTTTGAACTATATTCAGTTCAATCAATTGAAAAGAGGAATAAAAATCTTTAGACTTTGCGAGTCTTCATCAGTTACTATTAAAAAATGTTTCACCGCGTGATAAACGAGAACCAACTTCAACAAATACTTCATCAGTTTATTGCATTTGTTTTAAAAAATTGTTTTGCGCAGATAAAATATCGGGAATTGATAAATCGGCGTCAGAGAGTGTTGTCCTAAAAGAAGAAGAGATGGCTATCTACAATGTGTGGACAATTGGTATTCATCTCCACAATTATATTGGTAAAGAAAATATTCTGAAATGAGCTTCAAGAAAGAAGACTTTCATGGAAGAAAGTGTTGGTACGAGTGGAAGAACGCTATATTGTGAACTCTGCCCTTTCCATATGTGATTGAAATTTTTGTTGTATTAATGGATTTTATATACAATTTTGGAATATTATGTAAGCATATTGGAATAAATAAATAATACTAATACTAATACTATTTAAAATTGCTAGAACAAGATACAAATGTAGTTGGAACTGCGCGAAAGAACAGAAAATACATGCCAAAAGAGCTTGCTTGCCTCAAACTAAAGAAATGAGAATCCAAAATGTTTCATCCCACGGTTTTTATCACTAAGATGTAAAGATAAGAAAGATGTACACATGCTCAGCACAAAACGTTCAAACATTAATTTAGTTAATACAAGGAAAGGTGGCAATTTTGTTTTTTTCTTTTGTTCTCTTCTGTTCTGTGATATTCTCTTTTGTTCCCTAACATTATCTATTGTTATCTGCTGTTCTCTTCTATTCTCTAATATTCTCCTCTGTTTTCTGAGGTTCTCTGCTATTATCTGTTGTTCTCTAATGTTTACTTCTGTTCTTTAATGTTCCCTACTATTCTCTGCCGTTTTCTGATGTTTTCTTTTATTCTGTGCTGTTCTGAAAAAAAAAATTCTACTCCCTGATATTCTCTTCTGTTGTTTGCTGTTCTCTGATGTTCTCTGTTGTCCTTTTGAATTATCTGCTGTTCTCTTTTATTGTCTTCTGTTTTCTGATGTTCTCCTCTGTTCTTGTATGCTGTTTTCTCTTCCCTTCTGTTCTCTACCATTCTTTGCGGTTCTATGATAGTTTTTTCTGTTCTGTTTCTGTTTTCTGTGCTGATTTTTGCTGTTTGTTCTGTTTTCTTCTATTCTTTGTGTTTTTGTGCTGCTTTCTGCTATTCTCTGATGTTCTCTTTTGTTATTTTCTGTTTTCTAATGCTTTTCTCTGTTCACTTCTGTTCTCTGACGTTTTCATCCGTTCTCAACTGGTTTCTGCTGTTTATTCTGTTCTCTGATATTCACTGTGGTTCTGTGCTCTTCTCTTCTGCTCTCTTATGTTCTCTGATATTATGTGCTATTCTCTGATGTTTTCTTTTGTTTTCTGCTTTTCTATTCCAGTTATTTTATGTTCTCTTTTGATCTCTGAGATGTTCTTTTGTTCTATTCTGTTCTATGATATTCTCTTTTATTCTCTAGTATTCTCTTTTTTTTGTCTGCTGTTCTCTGATGTTCTCTTGTAATGTTCTCCTCTCTTCTCTTCCAATTTAAGACGTTCTATGCTATTATCTGTTCTTCTCTGATGTTTTCTTCTGTTCTGTGCTGTTCTGTAAAATTTTCTTATGCTCTCAGATATTCCCTTCTGTTTTCCCTTTGTTCATATAGCAACAAATTAAATCCGTTATATATTCATAAAAATCAACAAATAATTCAGTACTTAAGGGGTTAAATATATATCTTATTTAAGCTTGATCTAAAGCTTTTCCACGTATCATGTATATAATTTTTATTAATTTACACACTCAAAAATTGTACTTTTGTCAATTTTCTGTTATTCAAATTTCGTAATTAAAGTTATTGCAAACCGCGACGCGATCAGTAATTAAAGTTAATGTGTATATGTAGGGTGGGTGGGTGGCCTCTATCCCACCCTCCAGTCAGTAAGACATCATCAAAAATAATTTAAAATATTCGTATGAATATATCAATTAAGAAATGCAAGGAGGAGTTTTTTGCGAGGGTGTGTGGTACGATATGTGATGGGATGTGTCTATTATGGATTTGTTAATGGGGTTAAAAGTGGACGTGCTGATTCAGCAAATGATTCTCACTTCCAGGAGTTAGCAGGTTTTTCTTAGTAGGTTTTGTTCGAGTGTGGAGAGGGGAGGTGGAAGTGAAGAAGACATGAGGGAAATCGAGGATTTAGTTATCCCGGTTACTGGTATTAAGGTTTTCTTGCGGTGGAGTTTTGGCATTAGTCCTTTATAACAGACGGTGTAAAAG